>JAEQBH010005271.1:0-380320 GCA_016808115.1 Tetrastigma voinierianum | reverse complement strand
GGACGAGCTGACCTGACCTGGAAGAGCCTGATCTATCACCTTGGTTTGATACCCACATCCCCTCCTCAGGCATATCAATGTATTCTTGACTCCAATGGGCTTCCATAGAGTCCAAGAACGCCCGACTGAGTTCGACGATGACACATCCTCCGGCCGGAGGTCAAAAAGTATTCAAATCCTCGAATCGACGAGCTGACTCGACCTGGACGAGCCTCTATCTATCACCTTGGTTTGACAATTCCACATCCTCCCTCAGGCATATCAATGCATTCTTGACTCAATGGCTTTCCATAGAGTCCAAGAACACCCAAATCTGAGCGTCCGACGGAGAAGTTAAGGACCTTCCGAAATTGAGGTCATACTGTATCAAATCCTGAACCTGACGAGCTGACCTGACCTCGGACGAGCCCGATCACCTCGGTCTGACATCTCCACATCTTCCTCCTCAGAAGCAGGATGATTCTGACTCCATGGCCGATAGAGTCTAAGAACACCCAAATCGGAGTCTCGATCTGAGAAGTTATGACCTTCCGGCTGGAGGTCATAATGTAGTCAACCTCGACTCCGCTGACTAACCTGACGAGCCGAGCTCTGCCAGACGAGTCGAAGCCAGACGAGGTCCGCTGACCTTCTATAAGATGAGGCAGGTCTGCTGACCTCTGTTGCATGAGGTCTGCTGACCTCCGTTGCATGAGGTATGCTGACCCTTTCCGCATGAGGTATGTCGACCTTCGCCGCATGAGGTCCGCCGACCTTTACCGGACGACTCTATGGCCGACCTCTCACCCATTTGACTGCTCGTGAGTAAAAGACCATAACTTTGGTTCAGGGGTCCGAATTGAGAAATTCAAAAGCCTAACATCAATTTTATTGATGTGGATACAATTTCCCAGAAGGACTTACTTCCAAATTCTCTTTATTGCTAACCCAAAAACCCGTTCTAAGGTCCGGCTAGTTGACCCGAACTGGACTAACTGACCCGACCAGATCTGGCTGAGCTGATCTCGGTAAAATAACCATAACTTGGTCTACAGAGGTCCAAATCGAGAAATTAAAAATCCTAACATCAATTTTATTGATGTGGCTACAATTTACTAGAAGGACTCACTTCCAAATTCCCTTTATCTCTTACCCAAAAAGAAGTTCTAAGTTCCGGTTAATACGTAGGATCAAAATACGGAAATGTACTTGGTTCTAATTGCACCAGCCCTCTCCCAAAACACAATTATCGGAGCCTTAGAACTTTTCTCAACTCAACCCTACAAGAAATGAGTTTAGAGTTCTAAACCCAAACCGTACACAAGATAGAGGGTTCTAAACCATGTATCTAAACTGTCTAGACCAAAACTAGACTTCCATACTCCCATAGTTTCCATACAAAACTATACTCAAATTCTATACCAATACTCATAGTTCCATACAACCCAAGACATGTATCCATACTCAAATTTAGTAATTCCATACACCCATAATTTTCATATAAATATTCCTAGTTCCATACCTGTGATCTTTTTTTTTTTTTTTCTTTCTTTCTTCTTTTCTTTTCTCTTCTTCTTCTTCTTCTTCTTCTTCCGTTTTTGCTCTCTTTTTCTCCAAGACCAAAATGAGATATTTATTTTGGTCTTATCTTTATTTGATCTTATCCCCTTTTATTTCACTCTTCAAGGAGGAAACTTCTCCCTTTCCTTCGCCCACTTGTCTCTTCCATACAATTTTTCTTCCTTATTTCATTCTAATATCTTTCTTTATCACTCTGGGTCCTCCAACTCTCTTTACTTTAATTTAACTTATGCATATTCCTACTTTGGCATATGAATCATTATATTGGGCTTAATTCTCGAGTCGTTTAATTTGCAATATTAATTTACCCTTAATCGTTGTATTAATTTCAAGTTCTTGCTTATTTTATTTTTATCTTTATTTTATTCGATAAATATACTTTATTTCTTTATTATACCCTAAACATGTCGAAAACTGTTAGGGTATATTTTGGGTGTTACAAAATGCATATAATATTGAGTAGATAATTTATGACGTTTCATACAAATGAACAAACAAACACGCCTAAATGTATGCATGTCAAGGTATCTAGATGCCAATGATAAAGAAAAAAGTAAGGAGTTTCAAAATTCAAGACATTGGACGACAATCTATTAAGTAAATAAACAGTTGTAGATAATGCTTCAACCCATAATTTAGGTGGAACAAATGATTGAAGCAATAGAGTACGAACAACATCCAACAAATGTCTATTTTTACGTTCAACCACACCATTTTGCTGAGGTGTATATGGACAAGAACGCCGAGCAACAATGCCTTTTTTTTGGAGGAAAGCATGAAACTCACCAGACATGTATTCACCACCTGAATCAGATCGCATAATTTTAATGCCAGAAGAAAATTGAGTCTTGACATAGGCAGTGAATTGTTGAAAAACATATAAGATCTCAGATTTAGCATGAAGAAAATAGATCCAGGTATATGATGAGCTTAAAAGTCATCTATTTTTAGTCCATTTTTCTGCTTAATTTTCATATCAAAAGAGACAATTACTTTGCAGAAATATGAAGAAACTCACCCATTTGTTATTAGCAGGTAGAATGGAAGAAAGAAGAAAAAGCAAGAGAAAATGCGTAAATAAGTGGAATAAAGTACCAATCGCGCAGCGTAAAATGAAAAGCACCGGCCGTAGTCATTGATGCGCTGTGGGTCCGCATGCCCGGGCTTCCAAGTCGTGACATCATGAAAGTGAAGGGAATTTGATGCTGGCCGCTGCGTGGAACACGCCAGGCAACCAAGAAGAGCGTAAATTAAAGGAATGATGTCGCTACGTAAAACTCCAGGTCGCGACATCAAAAACAACCAAAGGCAATCTACAAAGAAGATTAAGGATGTCGCTGACAAGAAAATTGAGGTCGCGACATCATGACAACCGTTGAAGGGTGCAGGAGACTTGAGCCCATGAAGGGCTAAATATCCCGATGTCGCTGACATCGAACAACCATTGAAGACCGCAGTGACTAGAATGGATGTCGCGATTAGCGCCAGCGATGTCGCCGACATCGGGCTGCCATCAACCTAAACCCGCAGCGGGCATAAGATTGTGTCGCGGACAACATGAACGACCAGTTCATAGGAAGCAGAACTTTAAGTCGATGTCGCAACATGAGATCGATGTCGCGAGCATGAATGCCGCCGCGCGATAAGGAAGTGAGGTCATGATTTGAATGTGCTGACTCGGCCCGGATACTCTAAAATCCACAAAGAAGTTACTGGGATTAGGGCCCAATCGAAAACCCTATAAATAATGCTAAATACCCGTAATAGTAAAGGAGGTTGCAAAGTATGTATGAGAGATCTCGTAGCCTCGCTTCAATTTTTTTATTTTTTCTTTTCTTTTCTTTTTTCTTATTTTTTTATTTCCGCCATTTGGGAGCGCATTATGTTCTCGTATTTTTATTTTCGCGTATTTTCTCGATCCGATGTTATCGCTTGAGCTGAAGCCGAATGCGTAATTCAATTTCTTTCAAATTACCAATTGAATGTTTGAAGTTCGCATAAATTTCGAATTCGATTGTTTCGCTTCAAATTGCGCTATTCTTATGATCGTAGGAATGTCAGAATGTGTAATTCAGTACTGAGGAATCCAAATTTTCCATTAAGTGAATCTTATAGTCGAATTTATCTTTCCTTAGTCGCAAGCTTCCAGCAAAACTTGTTAATTTCGGGCTAATGAATTTACTGTTTTGGGTTTATTGTCTCGGGATCCACTATCGCTTATACCCGTTAAGATTCAAGGCATCAAGCCTGATTTCAAGGAGGTCCTCTGAGGACATTGTGGAAGACATTCCCGAGAGTAATGGCTACTTCTTTGAAGGTATACCGACCGTTATTGTGATCTTTTGAGCTTTTGTAAGTTCACTTAGATAAATCCTCTTCACTTGAAATCAAGAACGAAGGAACGAGTTATCTATTTAAACAAGCAAAGAGTTCACCTCAATTCGATAGTGAGGCCAATCCGTGTTAGCCGAGATCTAATCAAGGAGTATGACCTATTCTAATTTCGGGAGGAGGAAAGAATCCGGAAGTTGTATACCCTTGCTTGACCGATAACTGGGGAGCTAAGGTTTACACCCATAAACGGGTATGAAGTATTGCAAAAGAAAATACCCGATTAAGGAAGTCCCTTTTAAAAGTAGTTATCTCTGCTCCTCGAAATTCGAGAATCAGAAGAATTAGATAATGAAATGTGGAGTGTGAGGAGATCCAAATTAAGACCACAACGCCTTGACAGATTTGAAACTTGAGATAATCAAGAAATTTTATCAAGATAACTACGTGAATTGATAGTTCTACTATAACTGCTTTCTATTGATGTGTCTTCGAGGATAACTATTCAAGATTCATTTCTTTATTAGAAATTCATTATTCTTTTTATTCTTTATATTCCAAGTAATGATTGTTCATTTATTTCCTCAGATAGTTTTTTAATTTTCCAGCACCTTAATGCTGGATCTTACTATCATTTAGTGGTCCAAATAGTATGGAAATTGAGTAGTCAGGGTAGTTGATTTAAAATTTTTGAGATCTCTGTGGGATCGATATCTGGACTTAAATCCATTTTATTACTTGTCGACCTGTGCACTTGCACATCGTACCAAAACCAAACTTTTGAAAATGATTTATTCTAGGAGATATTTGATTTATATAGTATAATGTCAACAGTGTTTATGATGCTGTCGGGACTAGACAATAGTCCTTGCATAACGTCAGAATTTGTATGTGTTCTTGGTCTATCAACAAGTTTTATGATGTTTTCGTTTCGGGGATTAGACAATAGTCCTTGGGTGATAATGCTATAAAATTTTGTGTATATGTTTTGGTCATGTCAACAAGTTTTATGGCGCCGTTGCCGGGGATTAGATAATAGTCCTTGGGTGATAATGCTATAAAATTTTGTGTATATGTTTTGGTCATGTCAACAAGTTTTATGGCGCCGTTGCCGGGGATCGAAAGAATTTAATTAAATCAATATTCGCATTAAAAGTTAAGGAAATACATTGACATTTAAGTGAAAAAGACCAAAAATAGCTTTCTTCAAGCGGTGGCCATCTAGCCACTAACCTTTAACAAACCATATTGAAAATGTTTGTTAATTAGGCTAATCCTATTGATCCGAGTGTACTTTGATTTCGGTGAAGGCTCTTAGTACACCCACGTAGAGGAAGGATTAGACTAAGTGAGCCAAACTAAGAATGTGCAAAGAAGAATCTCAAAGAGCATGACACTATGGAGAACTTATGGAATTCGTTCATCCACAATACATATGTAGCAATAAAACAACCAGCAATCGATGCTAAGGATTTTGAGCTCGAACCAGCACTGATAACCATGGTCCAACAGAACCAATTTGCTGGTCATTCCACTGAAAATCCCAATGAACACTTGGGGCGATTTCTGAGAATAGCAAATTCAATTAAATTGAATGGTGAAGCCAGGTTATTTAGTCAGCAGCTGTTCCCATTCTCTTTACTTAGAGATATGGTCGCAACATGGTTTAACTCACTACCATACGAACTATAATCATTACTTCGGGAGGAGTCGATGAGAGCTTATTTCAGCAAATTCCTTAATTCCCATCCCTTCCTTCTGAAACAAAGAAGGAAATTACTAAGTCCAAAACATTGGGAAGTGAGAACATGTATGCTGATAGGAAAGATCTTGCCGAATACCACATTAGATCATCTGAATTTTCAGAGAGAAATGGCAGAGCTGAAGAGAGCAGAATGAATGTGATGAACAAATTGTCAGCCATAGAGGCCAAATTGGATGCATTGATACGTTGGGTGAATGAAAGGAAGTCCAACTAAAAGCCAAAAACGAAGCAGAGTTGTGGAAGGAATGAAGATTGCACAGAAAGAAGAATCTCTAAAATCACATTCAGACAAACATATAACATGACTGAATAAAAGGAGTCTCTCATTCTCTATCTTTTTATTTTAATTGCATTTAGTTGAAATAATTGTTAGATTTTATATTTGAAGTAGCATGATTGCAAGTCGTGGGGAATTTATTTATCTTGCATGGAATGCTTAACTATTGAATATAGTGAAATAATAGAAATTGTCAATTTCATGCATGATAAAAATAAATTGAAAGCCAGGTTGTTTTGGAGTGACATTGAACAACTGTGATATTGCTGTAATTTGGATTGTTTATTGTTTTGAGACATAACACGGGTTCGAGAGGGTTGACCAAGGATGTGAGAGAATGAAGAATAATAAGTGGAAAAGAAAGCCAAATTGATGAAATTTAGTCATAACCGAAATAAAGAACATTCTCTGTCATAATTCCAATTTTTTTAGGTCACAACTTAGAAATCCGATAACGTGATTCCGCAGCTAATGTCTAGACTTTATTGCCCATTAGTTAATGTGTATTAACTTCAAAAGGCAATGTCAAAACATTAAACTCGTTGTCTAGTTTCATTCAAGGTCCATGGAACTACAATTCACCCAAATTTTTTTTTTTTTCTAATTTCTATGCGAATAAATAGTAATAAATACGTAAACGTAAATCCATCTTTGATCTAATCAACTGCGGAATATTCTCGCTCAAAGAGCATAATCGGGAGGAAAATTAAGGCATCTAAGAAAACGCTCCAAATTCTCCAGAAAAGCCAAACTGGATTGAAAAATACAAAAAGGGACATAAATCATGAATCTCATTTAATCTTCCCATAGAAAATTGAATGAAATCATAAATGACTTTGTTCTTCCCAAGAGACACACCTCACTATAAAAGGGATGGAAGAACAGGGAATTAGAAACAAGCAGAAAGAATGAAGGGAAGGGAGAATGAGAGTGAAGGAGCGTCCGAGGGGTGCAAACACTGTTTTATGGAATGAGTGGAGTCGAAAAACAAACCAATTCCACTATGTGTTCCATAAAACGTAGTTTCATCCAGAGAGTTGATGGGAAGGGAATATGGATTAGTTAAACCAACAACCAAGAAGCTCCAAAGAAAAGGTGTGGAAGGAAATTTCCAATTTGTCGAACGACCTTGTTAATCTGGCCGAATCACTCATCGTGAGCTCAAGAACTGTGAACCTAATTTTGAAGAGGAGCCTAAACTTCCTGGAGAAGAGATGGATTTAGAGCAGAAATAGAGTTTTTCGAACTTAGTGAAAAATGTTTGTAATTGAAAACAATTTGTACACATCGAAGTCCTTTTGATATTTGAATAAAATTTCAAGTGAATTACAACTTGGTTGATCATGAATTGTGGCTCAGGTTTCGTGCTAGCTTATTTTCGTTAGGAAATCGTAATAATATTTCGTTTCGCTCAATTTATCTCGAAAAGCAGCGGAGAAGAAAAAAACTGAATTAAGAGTATTTGTTGTGATGTTCAATTTATATTTGTTGTAATGAAATTATTACATCTTACAACAGACTGATTGTACTAATGAAATTAGACAAAGAATAAACACAAGTCTTGAAAGAAATAATACACCCCTACTAACAACACCTTTGAAACTTTGTCTCAAATTGTAAAACCTGGGAATTGTGAATTATAATCCATAGTCCTAGAACTTGTTTGAATATTGATTAAGGCGAAATCCTAGTTGAAAACAACCGACAAGAAATGATACAGGCCATTCTTGAACAGTTTGAGCTTTTCCGGCCACCATTATGTATATGCTTTTGCATACACCTTAGTCCCCGACCTGAGAGCCAAGATATTCCATATTTTCGAATAATCCAAAGGAAAGCTCCAAGCCATCTCATCACTAATCTTCCAAAGAAAGAACCTATGATGACTCAAGAACTCAAAAGGAGAGGAAAGAGATAAAGTTCGGGGGGGAGTTTAATTTGGGAAAAGCTAAAGAGATGGGCCAGAGGAGGTGAAGGGAAGAAAGATCTAAGACAGAAAATACAAAGGAAAGAAAGTTAAAAAGAATAGTTTTTGTCTTATGGCCTAACTCTCGAACAATTAAGTTCTTAGGGGTGTTTCAACACCTAGTACCCTAATACCATCCGGTATGGGAGCTACTAACCCAAAGTTCGCTAAGAGTGTTAGAAAGCCTAAAAAGACAAAAACAAAGCACAATTCCTGAAGGGTGATTAGAGAGAAAATTTCCCAAGTTAGAATTACAGAAGAGAATTGGGAGCATACAGCTTTGAAAAGAAGAAATTCAAGGTAGTATCCCAAACATGAAGTTTGGGAGTTTGGGGAATTACAAGGAGGAAATAGCAGTTGAGGAGAAAAGAAAAAGAGTTTTGATAATCTCAGCCTAAAAATTCCATTCATCCTACCTTTTACCTGCTTCAACATTACAAGCTCAAGACCCGATTGATTTCAAGAAACCACCTACATTAGTGGAGATCAATATGAAAACCAGCATATGGGACTTTAATAAACAAATTTTTGAGAAACCTCCTGTGAGATTGACTAAATCTAATACAAAATTGAGAAGGATCACACCAAGACACACACACAAACAAGACTGAATAATGAACTGATTACATACATTAGTTTATCAGGTGATTTGTAATAGAAGTATACCATGCTCTATTCCTGCATTTTAAACTGAATTTTGAAATAATAGTGATATTTTTAATTCCGGATTCAAAAAAAAAAAAAAATTGAATAATACTTCTAAAACAAAACAGAAAAATGTCCTTTTGTTTGAGGACAAACAATTCTTTCTTTTTCTTTGCTTGAGGACAAGCAAAATTTTAAGTTTGGGGGAGTTTGATGAGCTTAAAAGTCATCTATTTTTAGTCCATTTTTCTGCTTAATTTTCATATCAAAAGAGACAATTACTTTGCATAAATATGAAGAAACTCACCCATTTGTTATTAGCAGGTAGAATGGAAGAAAGAAGAAAAAGCAGTAGAAAAATGCAGAAATAAGTGGAATAAAAGTGCAATCAATTGGCAGAGCAGAAATGAAAAGCACTGGCTGAGTCATTGGATACGCTTGTGGGTCCGCATTACCCGGCTTCAAGTCGTGACATCAGAAAGTGAAGGGAATTTGATGGCTTCGCCGCAGCAGAACACGCTTGTGCAACAAGAAGGGAGCGTGAAGGAATGATGTCGCGGCTGCAAACCGAGGTCGCGACATCAAAACAAATCCAGTGCAATCTACAAGAAGATAAGTGATGTCGCGACAAGAAAACTCGAGGTCGCGACACACATGAACGTGGGAAGGGCGTGTGAGACTCGGTTCATGTCAATGACACATCCTCGATGTCGCGACATCGTGAACAAATCCATCAAGACTGCAAAGGACTAGAATGATGTCGCGACAAGGCCATGATGTCGCTACATCCCGAGAGATCAACTGAACCCTGCAAGGGCATCAGATTGGTGTCGCGGACAACATGAACGACTAGCTCATAGGAAGCGTAACTTAAGTCGATACGCGAATACAGATCGGCGTCGCTACATGAATGCCGCGATAAGGAAGTCGAGGTCGCGACTGAATAAATGACTCGGGCCTGATACTCGCAAAATCCACAAAGAGGCTATATTGGGATTGTGGCCCAACCGAAAAACCCTATAAATACGCAAATACCCGTAATAGTAAAGGAGGTTGCGGTGCGGCGCATGAGAGATCCGGGTACCGCTTCAATTTTTTTATTTTTCTTTCTTTTCTTTTTCTTATTTTTTTATTCTCCATTATTTTAGAGCAGATTATGTTCGTATTTTTATTTTCTGTATTTTCTGGATCTCGATGTTATCGTTTCAATAAGCCGACGTGTAATTCAATTTCTTTTCAAATTACTACCGAATGCTCAAGTCTTACAAATTTCTCGAATTCGATTGTTTCAGCCTAAATTGCGCTATTCTTATGATCGAGGAATGTCAGAATGTGTAATTCAGTAATCGAGGAATCCAAATTTTCCATTAAGTGAACGTTATAGTCGACTTATCTTTCCCGTAGTCGCTTCCAGCTTGTTAATTTCAAGTAATGAATTTATCGGTTCGGGTTTATTGTCTGGGATCTGGAATATCAGTTTCTATATCTGCTAAGATTTCCAAGGCTATCGTTCCGATTTCAAGGAGGTCCTCTCGAGTGACACAGGAAGACATTCCCAGAGTAATGTACATTTCTTTGAAGGTATACCGACTGCTATTAGGATCTTTTGAGCTTTGTGTTCACTTAGATAAATCCTCTTCACTTGGAAATCAAGAACGGTAGTTGAACGAAGTTATCTATTTAAACAAGCAAAGAGTTCACCAATTCGATAGCGAGGCCAACTCGTTAGCCGAGATCTAATCAAGGAAAGGGTGATCTATTCTAATTTCGAGATATAACTGAAGTTGTATACCCTGTTTAATCATAACTGGGGAGTTAAGGTTTCATACCCAAACGGGTATGAAGTATTGCAAAGAAAAATACCCAGATTAAGGAAGTCCCTTTTAAAAGTAGTTATCTCGTTCCCTGCAATTCGAGAGAATCAGGAAGAATTAGATAATGAAATGTGGAGTGTGGAGAGATCCAGCTGCACTACAACGCCTTGGACAGATTTTGAAACTTGAGATAATCAAGAAATTTTATCAGAATTAACTACAGGAATTGATACTCACTATAATCAAGTTTTTATTGATGTGTCTTCCGAGGATAATCTATTCAAGATTCATTTCTTTTATTAGAAATTCATTATTCTTATTCTTTATATCTCAGCTTAGTTGATTGTTCATTTATTTTCCTTGTATTAGCTTAATTTTCAAAGACCTTAATGCTGATCTACTATCATTTAGTGGTCCAAATAGTATGGAAATCTGAGGTCGAGTAGTTGATTTAAAATTCTTGAGATCTCTCAGGATCGATATCCGACTTAAATCCATTTTATTACTTGTCGATCTGCACTTGGCTGCACATCGACCAAACCAAACTTTGAAAATGATTTATTCTAGGAGATATTTGATTTATATAGTATAATGTCAACAAGTTTTATGGCGCCGTTGCCGGGGACTAGACAATAGTCCTTGGTAATAACGTCGTAAATTTGTATGTGTTCTTTGGTCTATCAACAAGTTTTATGGCGCCGTTGCCGGGGATTAGACAATAGTCCTTGGGTGATAATGCTATAAAATTTTGTGTATATGTTTTGGTCACGCTAACAGCTTTACTACCGTCGTTTGATTGGGATAATAGTCCTCGTGATAATGCTATAAAATTTTGTGCACATGTTTTGGTCATGTCAACAGTATACTTTGTAAAATCATCAATGAATGTAACAAAGTATTTATAATTTACATGTGAGATAACAGGAAAAATTCCCTACACATCACTATGAATCAAATCAAAACAATGTTCAGCATGACTTCCATGAGAAGGAAAAGAAAGAGACTTACTTTTACCTAATTTGCATGTGGAACAATCAAAAGAGAGAGGAGAAGAAAATTGATCTTTATTGCCCAACAAACCAAAATTTATGACATGAGATAAAATAACAGAATTAGGATGACCTAACCGTTTGTGCCATACTTCACACTTATTGTTTACAGTGTTACAAGCAAATGAAAGAACAGCTAGGAATGGAAAAATGCAGAGGAAATAAATGTCCAACTTTAGACCCCTTCGCAAGTATCTTTCCCGACACCTAATCATGCACAAGACAACCATCACGAGAAAAATGAACATCACAGTTATTATCAACCAATTGCCCAGCGGAAATAAGACTAGTGGAAAGCCAAGGAGATACAAAAACATCTCTAATAGTGGAATCAACATCTTCAATAGCATGAATAGGTAACCGACTACCATTAGCAATTTGAATGTGTTCCGATCCAGTAAAAGTCTGAACATTGCTAAGGGTATCAAAAGAACTAGTCATATGATTAGATGCACCCGAATCAATAATCCATGAGGGGGAAAGGAAACCGTTACCTTGCAGTCCTAAGGCTGAAAGTGCGGAAATAATCATCTCTTGTACCTTCTCAGTAATAAGAACAGTGGAGTCACTAGCAGCTGAAGAGGAAGTGTAACTCATAGTAGCCCCGATAAGCATTAGCCTGACGACATTCGGGGCGAGTAGGATATCTTTAATAATAAGGCCCGACTCATAGAAGGTAAAATTTCTTGTATAGTTTGTGGCAATGAAACCGTAGATTCCTTTGCAAATTTTAAGCATTGAATTTTCCGCATGTCTCGTCCCTTGCCTTTTCCTTGAGCAGCATAAGCCACTGCATTGGGTATCATTTTGTCGTAATGGTAAGTGGCTTGGGTGGCAAGTCGTTGCTCCTCATGAAGTAATTCCCCAAAACAGACATCCAAAGATGGCACGGGATTACGATTCATCAAATTGGAGCGAGTGGCTTCAAATTTAGGTTGTAACTTCATTAAAAACTTATCACGCTTGCTTTGCGCATGAACTTCCTGCACAACATAAAGATATTCTTCTAGTACCTTGGCATAAATAATGTCAGTAAATTCTCCCCAAAGATTATTAAATCCAGAAAAATAATGCTGAATGGAAAGATTGCCTTGAGTATAATTGGCAATCTCGTACTCTAATTAAGAACGTTAAACAACATTGTCTTGATAATATACCTTCTTTAAGTATTCCCACATAGATTTAGCAGTCGTTTATGGCCTTAGATTAAGAACAATAAGAGTGTCCATTGATCCTAAAATCCATGTCATCATCACTGAAAGCATCTTTGATCCGCCACCGAGGCAAATGAGAACATCGCAGGGTCGATCACCCCATCAATATGCCCCCATAATTCTTTCCCCATAACAAATAAAGGAAATTGAAATTCCCAGGCAGAATAATTATTACCTTTGAATTTCACAGCAAAAGAATCGAAAAAAATGATGCTTGTAAATAGAAACAAAGTACTAGAAAAGAACGAATCTGCCCAGAAAAGAGACCAGCAACCACACCAGAAAATGCCGAAATAGCACAAAGAACACTTAGGCAGTGTCGAAAATGCCAAGGAACCCCAAAAATCAACGTCAAACAATGCTAATGAGAGAGCCCAACACAAACCAAAGGCATTGAAAAGGAGGAATTAACCCACACGAAAAATTCAAAAATCTAAGAACTTGGCTCTGATACCATGTAAAAATGGATTGAATACCTCATCTGTGAGGATTTCCTCTTATTATATAGGCACAAATGAGCAATATACAAGGCCAAAATCAAGCAAAAATTACAACTATCAAACTGGGTTTATACCAAAGAAAACTATGTCTATATACAGATTGATCTAAATAAGGGAAGTATATATAACATAAGGAAATAAGGAGCTTATCATGGTGATAGTCCTAAGTCTTTTCGCAATTTTTTTTGAACAAGAGGACTATATAGAAAAGCATGAAGAAATTTATTACTATTAACAATATTATTTTATTTTTCTCTAGAATGAAATCTAAGAGAAATCTCACTTGAAACTTTCTTTAAAACCCTAGTCTTGGAATTGCTATACTTAGGAAAGGCTATACACAGAGAAACAATGAATCCAAGGAATAATAACATTTTTTTTATTATTTTCCTTTCTATTTATATATAGGGTTCTCTCTAATGAATTATCAATAATATATCTTTCAATAAAAAATGACTTATTTGCTCTCTTAAAAATTCAGAGTATCACAAAATGATTTAAAATTATTCTGGTAGCCCTTTATTGGAAAACAAAAGAGAGATTTGAAGTTGGTAGGTTGGAGTTAGGCAAACTTGTGAAAAAATAAAAAAGGGAAAGGAGGAGAAGAGGAAGATAAAAAGGTAACAGAACCACAAGTTAGACTTGGATCTACTTTCTGAAAAGGTGAGTTTTCACCAAAGTCCTCTTAGGTGAGAGCAATTTAATTACACCTAACCAAACCAAGTACAAGAAGTGTACTTCTAAGATGCCCAAATAGGTTGTATGATTCTTTCTTTGCATTAACAACTTTTTCTATTAGATTGCCTCATGTTTCCTTCAACCCCATAAAGTTTATTTAAACCATCTACCATCTAACTAAAACTCCAATTTTCCTTGCAATATGTGAGTTTTTATTTTTTTTATGCTCTAAAAAAGTAGAGGAAAAATAATTGATAAGTCTTGCACCAAACTCTTATAATATCAAATAAATCTTGATAAGTTTAAATAATAAGCTTATAATAATATCAAATAAATTATATCAAGTTAAATAACCAAGTCTAAAAGAAGTTAAAAGAGATCAAAATACTAGTCTATTGTTGAATATTTTTTATTTGAGGGGTAAAAAAATTAACCAATAAAAAAAAAAAAAAAAACTAGGACAACCCGAAGTATACAAGGGATACACTAGTTGTTGAATATATTCTTGTTTACCCATTAAAAAACAAATTACTATTCCCTATAAACTTATGGTCTTTTTCCTTTTGCTTCAGAATAACAAAGCCGTAATGCTTTCTTTCACATTAATCCACTCCTACAGCTAGCTGGCTAAGTTTTTTTTTTTTTTTTGAGATTTCGGGCCTTTTATTTTACGACTTTTAATTTCATCATTGAGATCGTATTAATTGATTCATGTGAATCGATTCACGATTCAATGATTCAATCTTCAATTCATACATTTTTTCGATTAAAAAATGGATTGCCACCTCCCGACGCGAATCGACCATGACAATACGAGCTGGATAACAATGTATATATATCCTTCTATTCCTAAGATTAATTTCATGCAAAAGTTACTGTATTTTTCTAAAGGCAGGCAATCTTTTGGATATCCACAGTCATGGATTTTCGGAAAGAAAAATAATCAATGAATGCCCAGAACTTTCTCCCTTTTTCATGTCTTTTTCCTTACTCTGCAAGATACTCTCTATCTCATAGAACATAATTGCAGGCTAAATGGATATGGACACATAAAAGTATTCTCTACAACTTGCCTGCATGAAAGTGATGTAACATTCAAGTGGAATAGTCTATGGTGCTGTGATCAGCGTCCAAGAGCAAAATTGGACAAGCAAACTAACAAGAATCAAACACTTTCCAATCAGTTAACGATAATTAGAAAAATAAATCGGTGGTTGGAGTCGGTCATTAGTACCTTTTCTAACATCTAATTCCGAACTGCTAGCTGTTGTTTCCTATGGATAAACCCTCCACCTAAAGTGGATTATGACACCTCCTTATGATGGTTTAATAATGTTATTATCAAATTGTTTAGTTATATATATAATATCCCTTTGAAACTTTTCAGCTCAGTTTTTTGCTTTTCCTATTGGAAAAGTACTGATGAATATTTTTGTCTTTCCTTTCATCTGTCAATTAAGCCAAGATAATCTGGTTATCAGTCTATTAAAGGATTTACTAAATTAAGAGCAGTTGTTTGTTCAAGCTTGCTTGTGGATGTCAATTTGGCTGAGTAGGATGAGAAAAGTTCATGATCACTTTTCAAATTTTGAGGGTAACATATTGAAAAGAGGAAAAAGATATGTAAAAGAAATGTTGGGTTTTCTTCAAGTAATTTTACCTAGTGCAGCTTTTTATTGAAAATATGTAGTGGAAACTACAAGAGAGGGGGTTTGATTTTGTTAGCACAAGCAAGGAACTTCTAATGAGCATGATCTTATCCAAGAATGAATTGCCTTCTCCTTTTAGGTGTTTGACCAGGTGGTAGTTTGATGTGCCTTGAACCCTCATCTTTTGTGGGCTATGTTTGGTTTCCCAAAATTTGAGGAAAATAAGGAAAAGAAAATAAGTAGGAAAATAGAATTAAAGAAAAAATAAATAAAATAAAAATAGAGTTAAATGTGGATATATTATTTTTTATATACTAATAACTCATCAATATATAGATTAACTACTTTAAGAATATATAACTTTGGAAGTAATTTATTATATTTGATTTTTTTAGATTTCTTATTAGACAACCAAACATAATAAGATTATTTTTCTTACCATTTATTTCTTTTTACTTTCCAAGAACCAAACACGACCTTATTAGTCTTGTGACATGTTTTATCTTTCGCACTTCTTATCGATCAAACCATTAGATTGGAATGATTTCACTAATCTTTACAAAAATATACATTGAATGCCCTATGTGGGCTAGGGTTGTTCATTTTTCTTTGCTTCTCCAATCATCATGATTACTATTTTTTTTATAAGTATACAAATTTGTCTCTACTAGGACTCCAACGTGGTCCCCTCCCCTCCATACGAATGTCCATCTCAACCCTTAATCGCTAAGCTAGGCCTAATTTCCTACCATGATAACTATAGAAGAAGGTTTTATTGTACCATATATACATATTTGGCATATTCTCAAATAGCTAAATTGGAAAATATAATTCATGAGTGAAATATTCCTAACAGATGCAATGTGCATATTTGTCATATTTACTCCATCCTTGAATTTAAAGCTTCTTAAAGGGTGAAAGATTTTTATGACTTCATTAATTTCTAGAAAACGCATAAATCTAGGTTGGTTAAGAAGCTATCCATTGACCAATTCCTTACCTTCTTGGCCCACCATAATTAATTATAAATAAATGAGAAAACTAGAAAATGATAATACTAGGGTTTGTTAACAAACCCCATTTAATTGCAGGATTAAATGCATGTGGACTATACACCTGCACACCCCAATTAAAAGTCCCACATCAGAGCCCACTCCACTAACATCAGTAGATAAAATTAGCCCTCCCTTTTCTTATCAATTATGCATATCTTGGTAAGCTTTCTAATCAAGTATTATTGAGGAAAAGCTACTAGTAGTAGGAGTGAGTAAGCATGCAGTATACTAATTAATATTCTCTTATCACTGCAGATAAGAGGATTTTAGGTTGTAGGGGACTATTTGGTTAGAGGGAAATAATTCAGAAGGAAAATTCAAAGGAAAGTTCTCTAGAGAAGCTAGAGGTTTGTAGAATTTCCATAGGTGTGAAACCATCATCATATATACTGTCTTCCATGTCTATCTCTTTCCAAAGTGGGGCTACTGTATGCATCAAGCACTAGCTCTTGTCTGTGAATAGAGAGGAGCAACAAGGGATACCACACAATGCCACTGATTTTTCTAGTAGTATTATTATCACTTTTGATTGGATATAATGCTTAATTTAATTTATTATTTCAAATTGAAATCTCCCTTAATCGGATCGTTACACTCGAATAATGACATATCGAGCTTTAGAATAAAAAGTGTTATTAAAAAAAATTCAAAAAATAATAATAAAGAATTAACCTTGATACTAAAATAATTCTTTATTTAATATGTCTCATACATGTAAACCTTCATATTTAATATGTCTCATACATGTAAACAATCGTAGTTGATGAATACGATTTTAATCTTTTTTAAATGATTGGAACCCTAACTATAGGCTACAAGTCTACAACTAGGGTTATAAATTTTCATTACTCTTTCACCCATGTTTGTTTTTTGGGAAAAAAAAGACTATGAAATAGAAATATTACAAAAATGATTGAAGCGAGACTCACTGTAATTTTTATAATTAATATTTACAACATTTATATAGGAAAATTTGATCACTAAATACAAGAATTTAAGATACCAATGCCTTTTATGAAAGGCAATCTGTAGTCCTATTTTCTTTTCTTTCACCAGTGTTGAACTAATAGTTATCAATTTTCTAAATTACTTTCAAGTACGGAGTAATAAGGACACCCAAAAATGGTGACATTCATTTTTCCCTCTTGGAGCTATCATCGATCCATCAATATATATCATATTTGTCAATTCAACTATACAATGGGTAGTAGAGCAATCATGAAAAATTCTCTATATTGTTAAACAGTGAAAAAAATTTATGAATTTTTAGATTATACAATTTTTATGTAATTGAGGAACTGATGTAAAAGTTTGAAAAAAACATAAAAATGATAACTACAAATCTATTTTTTATTTTTATTTTCCCTTAAAGTGTACGAAAACCAAACATAGTCTAAACTTCAAAAAGTACAAGAAGATTATAGAGTACAAAAGATGATAATTAGAATTGCTAATTGCTTAAATTGATTGAAGTGCACAAATGTTGACTTTTATTTTGGCAAGTCACACCCGTTCCCAATCAAAAGGGCTGAAAGTGCTGCAGGGGTTCCATTGGGATCAGTTGCTTAGGGTTAGAACCATACACTAATTTTCTATTCAGAACCTTTTTTTTTATAGGTTTCCAATTCGTTCTTGCTACCATGTTAATTTTACTTTTTAGTTCCAGTTTTAGGGTACATCAAATAAGAGAAGTACCCAAAAATAAAAAAGTTACATAAAAGAACAAATTTTCTTTCTTTTAGTTTTTTTAGAACAAACAATAAAATATTTATAGAAATGAGAATTAAAAGATAGTGTTTTTAAATGATATTTTTAGTTATTTTAACTTGGTTTTGTTTATTATTTTAAAAAAATAAACAAGTGAATAATTAAAAATAAAATATTTATTCTTAAAACATATAAAAGACTCAAACTTAAAGGATTTGAGTTTAATATAAATATTAATATACTATCTCAAATAGAGATCATATATTCAAATGGAAGAACCCATGACTTTATGTCTTATGTCAAATCAAACTGATGTTAAAAGAACAGTTTGTAAAAAATTTAAGTTCTTAAAATTTGAATTTAATATAAATATTAACAATGAAACTAATTAATTCATCAAACTAATAATATAATCATATTTATTTATTTATTAAAGCACGATAATCATAAAAGTTATTTTGATTTGACTATCACGACCCACGTCTGTAATTGCCTTTGGAGGCATCATCATGGATTATATAACAAACTCAATATGCCCATCATCATCAAGAAAAATGGAGCCAACAAATTGAAAGATGTAAAAAGAAAATTACTTTATGTTAATTAATTTCGTGATAGTGCTCATCTTCTTGGAGAATACTTTAATCTATTGGTTCAATCTTTTTCTTTTCTCCTGACAAAGACTTCGAAAATTTCGATCTATTTGGGATTTACTTTGAACCAACAAATTTACGCTGGCCAGCTAGTCTTTTATGTTGCTATTAGCTTATATTCTTTTTGCGGGATCCACACAAATTAATTCATCAATGTGACAATTATCATTTTTTTGACAAATATTTCAAAAAGTGCAAGCATTGATTACCATTCGGATAATCATCCATGATTACAATTTTTGTTTTATAAAAGTGTTTTCCTTTTCATAGCTTCGACTTTTCATTTACAACTTATTTTATGCACACGTAAATGCAATTATGAAAACATTGTTAAACTTTAAACCTTAAACTCAAAACCTTAAAACTCCGTTTGAAACCCGAAAAATATCATGGAAAGAAATAAATACTAAAAAAAAAAAATTCTCATGTTTTATTTCACTATGAAAAATATAATCAAAATTCATAATAAATTTTTACATTTTTAAATTTCTAAGTCTTAGATAAAACCAGTTCCACTTGTAAACATAATTTTTATTGTCCTTCAAATTATCTTTCCTTTCACCTTTCTTCTCTGTTTCTTTTCTTAATACTGTCTCGACAACAAGTTCCACCTGTAAACATATTTCTTATTTTCTTTCAAATTATCTTTCTTTTTACTCTTATTCTCTATTTCTTTTCTTAATACTTTGCGGGCACGAGTTACACCTGTAAACGCATTCTTATTTTTCTCTCAAATTATCTTTCCTTTCTTTCACTCTTCTTCTATTTCTTTTCTTAATACTTTAATGCAGAATTCAGCTACACCTGTAAACGCATTTCTTATTTTTCTTCAAATTATCTTTCCTTCTGCTTTTCTTCTCTATTTATTTTCTTAATACTTTCTAGTTCCGAAACAGAGCATAAACTCTATTTTCTTTTCTAAGACTTCGCATCCCAGTCCGAGCCTAAACTTAAGGACATTAACAGGTCAATGTGGTGCTCTAGAAGGAGAAAAATATTGTTATAAATAGAGGCCCAAGGCTAGTGTTTGGATCCATCAAAACTCCAACCTCATTTCTATTTCTTATTCGCTTAATTTCAATAAGCATGTTTCATCAAAGTTTAAGCTCCTCTCCTGTGGGGACATTAAACAAACACCTTCCCTGCATGTTCACAATCTTTCTAGCGTTGACCTTAGTCGTCTTTGCAGCAGTTCCCGGCTCAGCCTCTAGGGAAGCCATTGTCTCTACAGCTTGCAAAGCCACCTTCTACCAAACGGCGTGCCAGTCAGCTCTCCTCTCATCCACCAAAGGCGCCGCCGGCGTCTCTCAAACTCACGCCGACCTCTTCGATCTCTCCGTACAATTCAGCCTCAACCAAGCTCGATATGCTCGAGCTCACGTTCACGATCTCATGCTGATCAATCGCAAGACTCGGATCGCTCGGGGCTCCGACGACTGCATGGAGCTGCTTGACGACACTATCAACCAGCTCACCAACGTCGTCAACCGCCGCCGCAAAACCCTAATGGAAGATCCCGACGACGTCCGGAACTTTGGCCTTCAGCGCCTCGCAATCACCGCTTACTTGTCTCGAAAGGTCCAGACTTTCGAAAACGGAGGAAAGGACCGTGAAATTCGGTCCATGGCGAAAAATTTGACGCTTCATCAGCAATTCTCTGGCACTCTATAAGTCCACAAAGCCTTCGAAGGCGGCGCAAAGAACCAACACCGCCGGCCACCACCGGAGGCTTCTGTCGGGGAGGTTTCCAGGGTGGGTGACGACGGCGGAGAGGAAACTTCTAGAAGCTTCTGTGGAGGAAATTGGCGCCACGGCTGTGGTGGCCCAGGACGGAAGTGGAACACACAAGACAATTGGTGAGGCGTTATCGATGGCCGTTACGCTGTCAAGCTGAGTGGCAGAACCGCACCATGTGAAAGCTGGACTTACAAGGAGTGTCCTTAAGATCCCTAGTAGCCAGGAAAAACGTTATGTTAGTCGGTGACGGAAGGGCAAACGTCATAGAGTCACAAAAATAACGTTGAAGGCTCCACGACTTACAATTCCGCCACTGTTGGTAAGAAATCTCAACCTTTAAAACTTATTTTTAAAATCAATCAAATTAATTAATTTTCGAAATTAATTTTTAAATGGCTATTCCAGAAACAATAACACTCCTACATTTTAAAATTCGGAAAAAAATTTCTCTCTTTAATTTTGTTTTTGAATACTTCAAATGTATTTTTTATATTATCTTACTTTAAAGACAGAAGAAATCTTCTTAAGCGGATAAATAAATTCGTTTCACCTTCTATTATTTTGATTAAATTGATTTTAAAATTATCTTAAAGATATTTTTAATAATGCAAGAAGATTGTGATGTCTTAAGTCTTGTCAAAGGTTTAAGAACCATAAAAAATCCATTATTTAGTAGCAACAATTTAAAGCTTCTTATTATTGGAAAATATAAGGGAGATAATCACAAATTTGTATTATTCATTAAATAAAATGCTTCTTTAATCATTGATCACCCAAATTAAAAAAAATCCATTAAGGTTACGGATAAAGGGGTGACTTACCTCATCAATTATTTGTTGAAACTATGTATATACAAAATTATTTTCTATGACAAATGTTTTAAACATAAGTTGACCTGTATTAAAACGATACGAAAATGACAAACCCGTGAAAACAAATATGACAACAAATAATTATATACTAACTAATTTAATTATAGTACTTAACTCGCAAGCATTTTGGTCACAGACAAATATTGTCGGACTACTTATACACCACTTACTTCTATTTCAATTTGTTTTCTTTAATTAAATTGAAAATATCATATAGTTTTCTTCTTCAATCACGTGATAAATAGCATATACTTTTTTCCTTTATAAATGAAAATTTTACTTTTGTAATAACTATAGCTAAATTATTTGTTATAAATGCAAGACGTTTTTAACATATTTGACTGCAAAATAAAAATTCACAGTATTTTTATTATTATGTTTGGATGCTATAAAAAGAACGAAACAAAGAAATACCATAGAAAAACAGAAGAAAATATTTACGGGCTGGGCTTTTAATATATTTTTAAATAAAAATTTTAAATTCCAATATTTTTTTTTTTTAAATTACTTTATTAACATCCAAATTATACTGGGAAACTTTTTGTGTCGACCCATTTATTTGAGAAAAGTTGCAAAAAAACAAAAATAAATACAAAATTCATGTTTCAGTACTAACGGTGTTTCAAGTATCTTAATAAATTATAGATATTATTTTAATATCATAACACTATAATAATGAATAATACTAAGATGGTAACTATAATTTATTAGGATAGTATCTATGTACAAATCCAAAACGAATACTAATTGTTCAAAAGATCGTAATTTTGTGTTGAAAATAATGCCACCATGCATAACTTTGCCCTCCAGGTGTGATGGGCGACGGCTTCATTGGCCGGGATAGCATTTGTTAACGACGCCGGCCCGAGAAGCGCCAGGCGGTCGCCCTCCGAGTCGGATCGACCGATCCGTCATTCGATGCTCCAATATCGGTTACCAAGACACTTCTACACCTCCGCCGTCAATTCTACAGAGAAACTGATATGTGGGAACCATCGACTTTACAGCGGGAACCCGCCGTAGTCTTCCAGAACTGCAATATCAACGCCAGAAAATCCGGCAAGAACAACTACGTGACGGGCGCAGGCCGGTCGGATCCGGAACCAGAACACCGGAATATCGATACACAACCGCAAGATCACGGGGAGGTCCACCACGTACCTCGGCCAATCATGGCAGCCATTCTAGAACCGTGATCATGCAGTCGTACTTGACGGCTCTCTATTCCGCCGTCAGGATGGCTCTGGTCGTGGGAAGCTTTGGTTTCAGCACATTGTATTATGGGGAGTACAGAATACCGGGCCGGGCGGGTCGACATCGGGGCGGGTCAGGGCGGGGCGGTATCAGGGTGAGCTTAAGGCCATAGATGTTCAGATTTCACAGTCATGCTTATTTCTGGGAATACGTGGCTGCCAAATGATCAGTGGAGTTTGATTCAGGGCTGATTAATTAGTAGTAGTGTAGCCGTAGGGCATGGAGGAAATTATTAAGGGCGAATACTACTACTAGCCCAAAGAGGAGATGGTGCATGGTTCTACAATATATCACCAATGTGGATATGTCGGAAGGTTGAAAGACCATTCTTCTGTTGTTTTAGCCATAATTTCCTTTCTTTTTTTTTTTAGATATTAGGCGGTATTGTCTTTTACATTCATAGTACGTACTGATCTCCACAATATCTCTGCTTCTGTCTCCAATTTGTCTTTGTGTGTGGGGTGTAATTACTTTTCAGCAATAATGCAAGATTGGGTGTTGGTCATCAATATCTCTCTCTCTCTCTCTCTCTCTCTCTAACCTCTTTCTCTGTCTCTCTTTTCTCTCTCTACCCTCTTTCATTTCTACCTCCCCCTCTCTCTTCCTTCTTTCTCTTTCTATCACTCTCCCCTCTCTCTACCCTCTTTTTATTTCTACCTCCCCCTCTCTCTACCTTCTTTCTCTTTCTATCACTCTCCCCTTCTCTCTCTCTCTCTCCGGTTACTATCAGTACCAGATCAGAACTGTCTATACTAAAGTATGTAATTTATGATATGATACATTTTTTTAACCTTTTAATAACAAAATTTATGCATGAAGAATGTTCTATAAAGGAAGAATGTGATTTACTGTTGATGTAGGCTGTACTAATGTATATAAATCAATTAGCTGAGAACCTTTTTTAATTTGGCCAACTTGTAGAAAGGGGGGAATAGGTTATGTCATCAGGGAGTTGTATTGAGTGTGATACTTTGTGGTGCTTCATAGTCTTGGCATAAATTAATGTTAAAGTTTATTTAATACAAAGGAGAAGAAGAGTTAGAGGGTTGATAAGCCTCTTAAATGTGGTAGTATAATAATATCAAATCATTTAATTCTTAGGTAAGTTGGGTAGATTTTCATAGTATAGGATTTCGATACACATAAAAGAAGAGAGGTGTTGAGATAATTACCTTATAAATAGGAATTAGGATGTTGACTTTAGATTATAAATTAATCAGCACCATGTGATGCCAACATATCAAAGGAAATTAAAGAGGGAAGCAATAGCCCTTTGACACCGGTTCAAGTGGTGAAGGGAAATGATTGGATAAGAGATCCGAGGTTCAAATCCTATGAAAACAAAATATTATAACTTCATTATAATGCACAAAATAGATATAAAAAAAGGGAAGCAATAATTATGTTTGACAATAAGGGTGTTTGGTTCTATCACAAAAAAGTGAATGAAAATATAAGGCGAGGAAATTGGTGAGGAAATATAAAAACAAAATATGAATTTATGTAATATATATATATATATATATATATATATATATATATATATATATATATATATATATATATATATATATATATATATATATATATTTATTTATTTATTTATTTATTTATTTTTTCTACTTTTATTTAAAGATTAAATGATGTAAAAAAGTCTGAGTTGCTAATTTTATTTTAGTAATATAATTTTTTCACTTTTTTAATAAAGAATATGATTTTTTTTCATATATAAAGGGGACTTAATTATTAATGTTGTTTCTCTAATATATATCTATGAGTTGACTTGATATTAAATATTTATGATCGCAAATATAATTATGAGTTAAACTTCGTACGCCTTAATTCATTATTGTTTAACCAATCATGAGCCACAGTTCAATTTTTAACTTTAAGCTTTACTTTCAAGTCAAGATACTTGATAACCGTAAGTGAAATCAATTATTATGGAGTCAATTATCAAATTAAAACAATAAAAAAATAATAAAAATATCTCTTTACTAATAAAATGTAAAAATGACAATAATTTCATTATTGGCTTAGGGCATGCCGCACTCATGTTCCTCTAGAATTGCCTAAAAGACTCCCAAATACATTAATCAGTTTGTTAATATAATAAACCTCCTACTATGATGAGGCATTGATGTATTAGAAATATGAATAATTGGTGCTGATTAAGCATAGTATTTTGTGTTATTGTTAGAATTTTATCTTGATATATCAAGTCGACCATACTCCTAAACATTATTACTAATTACGACATTATCACATTTTAGAAATCTGGCATTTTGGGTAATCTGATAAATAACTTTGGCTCAACTTGACTATAAAAGGCAATAATCTCTAATTTTGATACCCTATAAATTGACAAAAATTATAGTCTTGATTCTATCTTATCTATCTTCTGTTTAATACCAACATAGTCAACTATGTTTACTTCCTTCCGTATCTTCACATGAGTAAAAGGCATCAATTTTGATAAAATTAGATTAAAAAAGATATAATGTATCAGGGCATAATTTGGATAAAAAAAGGTTCTAAAGCATACCCTTAAAAGGATGTTGGTAGAGTAGAAAAATTAATCATAGATGTCACCACATCCATAAGAGTTTGATTTCCTCTTTCTACCACTTTTTTTTTTTTTTTTTGGCTTTAGAATACTAAGAGAACCTAATTGTGGCAGAATCCCATGATCTTTAGAAAAAAATCAATCTTATTAATCATGCATTCTATCCCAACCAAATCAAAGTGCCTTGAAGTTGTTACCTAGTCTTTGACTCCATCTTAAATTTCTTGAATTTAATTAATTAAGGCATTAGATTTCTTATGCATAAGGAAAACATAATCATACCTACAATAATCATTTATAAAGTTGATAAAATACTCATATCTAACATTTGCATGGACATTAAAAAGTCTATCAACGTCGGTATATACTAACTCCAAACATCATTAGCTCTAACCTTGTAGCTAAAGAATTCAAAGATTGAATGATTTTCTAGAAGTAATGAGTCCAACATTCCATATTTGACTGATTTTAAATCTTATATAGATCAACATGACTTGGAAGTGTAGATGTTATATATACTCATAAATTAGTTTTATTACTTTCATTTAAGTAGGACATGATTATTTTCAATAATAGATAACAAAAAGATAGGATTATTATGAAAAATACTAACTACAAGAAAATTGAGTAAAGCCGACCCTCCTACTTTTACTTTGACGATATATTTTAACCATTGTAAATTACCGATCGTAGTTTTATGATAAATATAATCTTTAACTAGTGACAAAACATAATTATTTTTTTAGTTTCATATGTATTTATGCAAAACTTATTTTTTTTATTTGTCTTATCCATTTTAAAAATAATGGTATACATGAAAATTAATTAATACTTATCAAATTATTGATAAAAATTATACATAAATTATCACTACAAGAAAAATAGAGAACAATGACACTTTTTAAATGTCAAGGAAGGTAAACGATGAAACTTGTAAGGGTTACTTCAAAACATCATCTTTGATAAACACATTTAATGACACTTAAAAAAACATCATCTTTTTAAAATATTAACAATGACACTTATAAAAAACGACATCTTTGAGCATTTTTTAATTAAATATTTTTTAAAAAATTAGTAAAAACGACACATTAATTTAGAAGCACCATCTTGAACTTTCAATAAAAATAATATGTATACTATCAAAAAACAATAAATTTCCTATATTAAAACATAAGAAATTAAATCAAATTTTAATAATTAAAAAACATCATCAAATATTGACATATAATAACCAAGTTTAAACAATTATACAATTAAACCCACACGAAGAAAATTCTCCGAAGGACAGAGGGCCATAAAAGAATGGTAGCCGGTTACGCTGGGTTTGTTTGCATCTGAAGTTCAACTCAAAGTTGAAACCTCTAGCCTAACTTAGCCTACTTACTGCCGTCATCAACATAGTTATGGAGATTCTCACCATTTTCATAGGCAACTTGCTCTTGGGTTTCACAAACCATCCATTTTCTTTTCTCTGGCTTCATTGGCCTAGTTGGAGTTTCAACCATTATGTGCATCTTTTTTTCCAGAGGTCGTCTAAGGAGAGAGGAAAACTTGAGGGGAGTTGGCTCCAATTGAGCACTCAAGCTTCATGGCTGCTTGAAGGGAACTCAATGTTCCCCTATTTTGAATCTTAAAATAAAAATATGAACTTATTCCTCTTGTTAGTAATTTTTTGGGTCATTTTGATGATTTTAGCCTGCATAAATGTTTGTACTTTTGTTGTTTTGATTCAAGCTTTTAGAATTTCAAGGTAAGCATTCGTGAGGCTATGGTGGAACTATCAAAGATATGTCTCCGACATCATATATTTTCAAGAGTCCTCTGTATGTATCCTTTCTTTAATCTACTTTTTGGAATTCTTTGTCACTTTTTTATATTCAATCCATGACTCTTATTTGCGTGGCCTTTCATCATGTTTGACTTGTTTTGTCTGTCTCGATCAATTTAAATTTTATTGCTGCTACTACTATTATAAAGCACAAGTTGTAATATTAATTTTTAACTTATTCTCATTATAGGTGATGTTTGAATGTAGTCTAGGCTACACTCAGTTCCCCTTTCATCATTAGTGGAATCTGGTTTGTGGTCTTTAGGCTACTTGGGCTCTTATTTGTCTTTGTTATTGTTGTTATTTATTTTATTTTTTGTAACTAATTTACCAGTATAAGTAAATTGAACTTTCATAGTTATATCTTGCTTTTCTCTTATCAAAAAATAGTTATATCTTATTTTATTTTAACATTATTATTTTTAAAAATTATTCTTGTAGTATTTTCTAGTCCTGATTGGAATGTCTTATACTTGTAAATTCTATAAGATTTTCCATAGTTATACTTGTAAGATTTTCTAGTAATATATAATTTTAAGATTTTTCATAGTTATACTTGTATACTTATTATTTATAAGATTTTTGTACTTTATTTGTTCATTGCTTCTGCTTTCATAATCCAATGGATGTCTCACCAAGAACCTCAATCCTATTCTTATTAATATTTTATGTACACTAATGAATTTACTTCTTTACTATTATTTTATTCAGCTTTCAATCATCTTAATATTTGAGTTCAAATAGTAAAGATCTTATAGTTGGGGTAGTTGATTTTGTGGGGTTCATCCTCAACCTCATGGAACGATATCTGAATTTAAAAAATCCAATTTATTACTTGTATGATCTGTGCACTTGCAGTGATTAAGACCAATCAAAATCTTCAATGAATCTAGTTTACAAAAAAAAATGAAATAAACATATATTTTCATCACATTTCAGTCTCAAATAAGTTTTTTAAAAGCCATGTTTAGATTGATAATAGTCCTTGGTAGCAGTTCCATAAATTTTTTTATATATAATCTTGTTTGTTCACTAGGCTATCTGTATCACATTTTAGTAGAACAAGTTTTTGGCGCCGTTGTCGAGGAATAGATAATATTCCTTGGTAACAGTGTCATAAATTTGTATATATATAGATTTGGTCCTTACAAGTTTTTGGGGCCATTGCCGGGGACTTTAGTTAGTCTTTGGTAGTCAGATCAAAATCGGGTCAACACATTTCTTAGGTAATTTTTCTCTCCAAAGCTACCGTATCCTTCTTTGAGTTCTAGTGAGCTTTTGGGGAAATTTCTTATGCTGCACTACATGCCACTTTTGTTCAGGTGGAATAAGATGAGGGACAACAAACCTTGGAGGTATTTTCCTCCTTGAAGTGTTCTTGCCCTTTCCTTTTGGAAAAGTATGTCTCTCTTTTAGAGTTACATTCTTTTCTTTGAAGGGTTTCTCCTTCTTGATTTCCTGTTTTGAATGGTATGGATACCTTCTATTCTTTTCCTTTTCTCTAGATGTAGACACTTTTCCATTTACTACCAATTCATCCTTATAAACTAGATATTGCTTGTGTGGACCCATACCTTCTTATCTTAACATTCTGGAGATAACTTCTCATCCTTCTTTCATCTCGTAACTCCGCTTCTTAGATTCAGACGCTTATGTTGATTGAAGCCACTGATGGGAAATGATCTTCATCAACCACCATGACCTCTTTTTTCTCAAGGAACTTCAGTATTCCCTTATTGATCCTATCCTAGATAATATTTTTGAAACTCCAACAAGAATTAGTACCATGATTCTAGGAGTTATGATACTTACAGTATACTTTCCCCCTGAGTTCCTCTTTGTTGGGGAGTTGGTGATCTTGGGGAAATGTGATGAATTTCTCCTTCAGAAGGAAATCAAAGATTTCATCAGTCTTTGTCTCATCAAAAGTATATTATGCTTGTGTATTGGAAGTCTATGACTTCTTCCATAAGTCAAGCATTTTCTTCACCAATAGACGCATGAAGGAACCTATATTTGGGAGATCTCAAGCACGTACTTCATAATTGACCTCCCGTAGTAAGTTCCATGTGCATTTCTCTGTTGACTTTCTTCCCTGAGTAATTCTTTACTGAGTAATTATTCATACTTTGTTACCTTAGCAGCAAACTCATAGAAGTCTCTAAACTCCATACCTTAGAACTTCTTCCTTAGCTCTATATCAAGTCCCCTCTGTGTTATCTTCATGTACTCTGTTTTTGGGAGATGAATTTTGCATCTATTCCTCATTCTTTTGAAATGAGTGATAAATGACTCTACTGATTCTCCAACCCTTTAGGTTACCCTTGATAATTCTGCCATGCAAATCTTAGGTTTTGCTATGCAGAATTGTGTGTGGAACTGTCTCTCCATTTCCTGCCAACTCATGATAGAATTCCTTGGCAATGTTGCATACCAAGTAAAAGTAGCTCTTGTTAATGAGTAATGAAATAGCCTGAGTTTGAGATAGGGGAAATTTTCATAGTTGGCCAATTTCCCACATTGCAGTGTGAATTTGACCACATGCTCCAAGGTAGACTATCCATTTTCTCTAGAGAAGAAAGAGAATTCAGGAATTATATACCCTCTTAGGTAAGGATTCTCTCTATCTATTGCCTCTAGATATGGCTTATAGAATTTTAGGCGGCCAACCTGTCTAAGGCTAGGCCCGTATAGTTCTTATCGTTTCCTCTGTCATCCCAATTAACATCATTAACATCGAGGAATTTGTCAGTCTATTAAGACCTACCCCTAAGGGTGGTGAATAGTGCCCTTGTGCCTCCGATAGCCAAGTGGCTAATTATAAACTTCAGGTTGTGCAACAAGGTTGGTGTTAGAATACACCCTTTAAGGAGTCGTTGTCCTAATAAGATTAAGATGTTCTCCATTAAAAATTTTCGAAACTTCCCTCTTCTCTCATATAGGGAGGAAGATATTGATTTTTAACCTGTTTAGGAGAGCGGTGAGGTCCACTTGCTTCTTGAAAATTCCTAGGGAGCTACCCTCCGAGTTCAATTTATAGTTGTCTCCGAAGCTCATTAGCTTGTTGCCTGATGAATCAAGAAGTCAGTTCTGACCTCTATGGTCCAGGCATCTTTGAGATTGCTTTCAGGGTAGTCTCTTATGCCTAAGTTTGTTCTTCTCGCTTTACCGCATTACCCTTAATTCACTCGGATGCTTTTCTAGTATGTTCATCAGCTTCGTCTATCAAGGCTTGTGCATATTCTAACATGGTTTTAGTTTTCTCAACCAAAACTAAGTTGTTTAGACTCAACCTTTACTTGAGCAGCCATTTTTTTTATCAAAACATTGTCCAACCAATCAATCTCTGTAGATTCTTGATCATTGCCTGAAACTCAACAGCATTAGGAACATGGATATCATCATCATTTATATTACCTATGTCCGCTTCCTGCCCGAATGGGTTGTTTGATGCAAATTTTCCTTGAAGAAAATCTATTGTATTTCTTTTAAATTGTTCCACCATGGCTGGAACAAGTCATTCCTATGTTGCTTCTGCAACATCATATAATGAGTTCTGAGACTCTAAGATGGTTTCACTTCTCAATTTTGTAGACCGAATCCACCGGATGATGTTTCATAAATATGTGTCCCATAGGGCATGCTAAAAATATGTTGTGGTGATTTTTTAATCTCACACGAAACATACAAAATATAAGTGTGCAAGGGTGCGAAGAAATTAAAGTGTTTCCAAACTGGAATGACTCGTAAAATCAAACTTCTAATCGAGCTATATAGGTTCCCTTGACAGTTCCCCGTAATCAAAGTGGAAAACGTACGAATGAAAATCTAGCATGAATTAATTGCTGAAGAAAAGTGTTAGATTTCCTAAGGAATGAATGAAATAACATAATGTTGAAAGTTGATAGACTTGAATAATACTTGCAACCACATCAAATTTGCTAAAGTAAATATTGATTTGACCGTGGTTATGTATTGTGCTAGAAAATTGATAAAGACCTGAATAGAACTTGCAACCATAATACTTGAATTACTAGAGAAAAGCCATTGGATTTCACCATGAATGAATGAATTAACCGATGAGTATACTTTGTTCATTTTATACCTATGTTTTACTTATAATTCTAGTAGTTTTATTATATAAATAAGTGATCTAATGTCAAATACCAATTTTGTGATTAGGGTCAACCATGAGCTGGGTATGAGCAAAAACAAAGAGATAAAAACCCAAAATCAGCAAACAACACCATGCAGCAAGAAGCATTATATTTTGATGTTTTGGGTTACACAATGATCCCCAATGGATACACAATATTGATATGGATGGATAGGAGACTTTTCAGGTTTTCCAAAGAGACCTTATTCACTCCATTTGGACTTCAAATGACCAAGTTATGACTTTTGGTGGTTGAAGGAAGAAGATAAGAGAGCTCAAAAGTGACCAGTTGGAGCATTTTGTAAAGTCATTCTTTATAATCATTTCTAAAGTGTTTTTCCTGGCCATATCTAGATTCTACACTTCAAGAGTCACCAATACCAAGAACTAAATCGAAGTTCGATTTAATGTGCTATGGCCTTCCAAAGTTGGTGCAAAAACAGGGGAGCTACTGCAACGTCTTGACGTTGAGAATGAACGTCGCGACGTTGCAAAGAGTGCAGAAATAGAGGAGTCCGACATCTCGATGTTGCCAAATGATGTCGTGACATTCAGAGTTGGTTTTGGGTGGATTTTTAGCCCATTTTGCGCCCATAATTGAGGGTTTTAAAGCTCAAACCCCAATGAGACAAGAGGAGGATGGATTTTAGAGCTTTTTGAAAGGGAGAAGCCCTCTCTTATAGGGGAAACACCCTAGCGCACAAATCTTGAAAGGGAAAAGCTTGAAGAAGAAAAAGAGCTAGGGCTTTCACTCAAAATCGTTTATTCTCATCCTCTTTCTTTGTTTATCTTTATTTTGATGGTTTTCTTCCACTTAGAGATGTTTTAGTTTTATTTCGAGGTTTTTTTTTGTAGCCTTGCTACATTCGAATGGATTAATGGTTAATGACGTTCATTCAATATATGGATTGATTTATTCGACTTACTTTATCTCCTCAGATTTTATTTACATCGTGGTTTCGCCAACATCAAGGGCGAGCCATTTTAGGTCCGAGACGGTATGGTGCACTCTGTGGATATGAATAGAACAACACTTGGTCAATAAATGAATAGAGATATCTTGGTTCTAAGTGTGGCATTTAGAGTTTAAACAATTAAGCATTTCGAAGTCCAGGGTTGAGGCAAAGATGCAATACACCCTACCGGTGAGATAAGCAAATATATCTCGAAAGTAAATATCTTGTAGGCATGATCAACCGACCAACGCAAATCAATTAATATACTGAATGAATAAGTCATTTAGGTTAAAATCCATCAACTGTGGCAGGTAAAGGCAAAACCCTAGTTTTTAATTAATTGATTTAGTAAACAACTTAGGATTATTTTTTCTCTACGTTAGTCAAAATTCACTAGAATTTTAGGTCCATATAATATTTAAAGCGTAAATTCAGTAATCAACACACTTCTCCTTGTGGAACAACACTTGACGAGCCACTATACTACGTAAACTCGACGCATAGCCCATCAATAACACAGTTGGAATTTTCCAGAAACTTGGCTACAACTAGGAATTTAAATGCTGAAATTGTTGCAAGCTTATTAAAATTGCTGAAAGCTTGTTGAAAGCTAGGATTTGCTGATTGACATTTGAGTCAATTAATTGATTGATTAGTTGATTGGTTGTCTGGTTAATTGATTAGTTGATTGGTTGTCTGGTTGATTGGTTGTCCTTTGCTTCATCTTTCTCTGCTCCTTTTATAGACGTAAATGACTTGCTACCCAAGTCTCTATTTCTCCACTCTCTCCACTTTAAAAAGTAACTGCCCATGTCTTACATTAAGGAAGTTTATTCCTCAAGAACTCCTCCATGTCTCCATTGTGTAGTCTTGATCCTCAAGAATTTTTCCACGTATCCATCATGGAGACTTGTTCCCCAAGAATATTCTATATCAGCACATAATTGCCAATTTCTCTTCCACCTCTGATAATGCTTCTTTTGACTTCCAAAAAATTTTAAAAATTCATAAATACCCCTGAACTTCTTTTATGAGCTTGTACAAATGGAGCTGGGCTCCTTTCTTTTGAACTTTTGGGCTTGGGTTTAGACCTAACCCATTTCTGGATTAGGTCAAATTTTCAATTTGAGTGCAAACAGGTGTTAACGAAAAATCAGAATTAGATTTGGTGAATGTTCCAAAACAAAATTCTTGTAATAAAGAAGAAGAACAAAGTCATGAAAGTATTGTAAACCCAGAGTCTTGACACACTTTTGGCAGGAATAGAAGATATGGTGAAGGTTATGACTGTTTCTCTTTACATGGTAGAACGTAGAAGATATATTGGAAACCGTAACCTTTAAGGTATTTATAGGATTCAAAAACTTAAGCCCGCAAAAAGCTTGAGTGGCTTGAACTCATTATGGGTTGAGCCTACTAAAGGTTTAGATCATTTATTCTAACCAAAAAAGGGTCAATTAATTAATTAATTAATTAATCCAATTAGGCTTGTTTGTTACATTTTACCACGTTCTTCATTAATGCGAGAGTCTAGATATCTGTTGTCGAGAATCAAGAAGAGCCCAACTTGAAAATTGAGCGACCCTACTGTCCGAATTGTAGTATGGAGAAGCGTCCTTAGCGACAAACCAGGCCCAAGTCCCTTGGAATTAAGGGGCCTCTAGAGAAGGTGAGAACTTTATCGTGCCCAAACTAACAGATGGTGTGTATAAAGGACAAGGACGTAGTCAACGCGGGTTGATGACTCGCGCTTACTGTGAATTCCTCATCAAGCACCAACAACGTAATGATCTATCCCCATCACAATGACTCTCTCCTAAAGAACTTTTTGCGGATAAAAGATGATTCTAAAGAACTTGTTCACTTACAAATTGCAATCATTCCTAATTACCAGGATATCCTTATGCATAAAAGTGAATCTAATGCAAAGCCAACCCTTATAATTATGCCAATTAAAGTATGTGAGCTTTGAATAGGGATGGACAACAATTTGTCAATTATAAGAAGAAATATAATATGCTCTCTCTCATATATATATATATATATATTATTTCAAGTAATTCAATTGGTTTGCTTCATCCTTTTGGTAAGCACTCACTAATGAATTTTTACTAAGCTTCTGGTCATCACTTACTAGTAAAATTGATGGGAATAATCTATTCAATCATGCATAAAGTAAAATAAGCTATATTTATATATTGTATAATATTTTTAATATATGAATAAATAATCTAATGTGAAGCCATCTATCTATCTATCTATCTGTTCATCAGCATATATATATATATATATATATATATATATATATATATATATATATATATATATATATATATATATATATATATGATATAAAGTTGGTTTTGCAAAAAGTTATTTCTCAAAATTACTTTACGTTGTGAGCTCATTTACTTGAAGAGAAATCTCAATATAATGTTGTTTTTTTTTGTTCTAAAGATAAAAATATAAGTTGTTTTTTTAATTAATTTTTATGTGGGTTACAACATATTGCTCTACACAAGTGATGAGTAGTGTTGAATGTTGTAAAAGATTTACTTTATTTATTGATTTTGGGAACCAAATAGTCGAAAGTATATCCTACAAACTTTAGAAATAAAGCCTGAGATGTTTGTGATATCAAATGTTATAAAAGATTTTACTTTGTCGACTTTTGGCTCAACTAATGAAAACTTATCCAACAAGCATATTGAAGCCAAAGTTAAAGCTTTAATCATCAGGTTAAGATGACTCATATTGGGCTATAGCGAGAATATTAAATTTAAATTTACACAAATATTTATAACTCTTTATTTTTCTTTTACTTAAAATTTTAAAGGGTTAAAACATTGCTCTATACAAATGACTACTCTAAAATGATAACTAAAATTATTGTTATAAACCGTTACGAAAAGATTTACTCTTCCTATTTACAGTCTTTGAAATAAGATAATCAAAACTTTAAAAAAAAATTCCTACGTGTTTGTAATACCAAATATTATAAAAGATTTTACTTTATTGACTTTTGTGTTTATTAGTGAAAGCTTGATCCAACAAATATATGGGAGCCAAAGACAATTGGTAAAGGTTTAGAAACTGTCTCGATGTTGAGATGGTGATTTCAGATTATAAAGAAGAATATTAAATACCCAACTTTAACAAATATTTTCAATAACCTTTTTTATGGGCCAAAAAAAAAAAAAAACTTTTTGAGATAATATGGATCCTTATGACATTTCTTTTTTCTTTTTTTTCATTTCTTGTTTGATTATTAACAACCAAAAATCTAACATTTAGTAATTTAATTATCAATCGTAAAATAATCATACCGATGAAATATTCATTCTTCATGGAAAATTATAATTATTGAATACGATTAATGATATAATCAAATGACGATGTTCTTGTCATTTGTCCACGTTGTGAGATATGTTTAGCAACCAAATACTTGTTTAAGAGAAAATATTTCGTTCCTTGAAAGTAATTTTTTTTTAGGAAGAAAAGTAATGCACGATCTTCAAAGATTGACTAAGTTAGAGCTACTTTCTGTACTTATGCCCTTATAGTCACGCAACAGAAATTCTAACATTTTAAGGATTTATATTTTTATAGCTATATTCTGTACTTATGCTCTTGTAGCCATCCTTATCATGCCAATATAAGTGTCCGTATTGTCCCAAATGCCACAACAATCAACCTCAGCATGATAGATACAGCTTACCTGCAAAACTATTCTTGGATCAATGGGAGCTGAATCCAAACAACATTATCCTACTACTTTCTTTTTCCTTTTCCCATTATCCAAACAACTCAACAGGTTGCTAATGTGCCTAGCATTTAGGGGCCCGGGACAATAATAGCCAGAACTTTGCTCCTTATTTGAGCCCTCACACATTTTTGGGCATGTTTGATTCATATTTTTAAAACTGCTATCGAGAAAATGTTAAAACACGTAAAATACAATTTCTAGATTTTCTAAAACTATTCTTAATCTCTAAATTTAAGATTTTTACGTTTCTTCATGTTCTTCGTAACAAAAAAAAAAAAACCAAACGTTTTCTCTATATTTTTCTTGTTCCCCTTCAAAAAACATTTTTTAAAAACTATAAACAAACAGCCCCTTCATCTCTGCAACATGTTAATATTAAGCTCCTTTAACTAGCATCGTTTCTATTTCAATGGAGGTTTCTTTTTTTCTTTTTCTTTTCTTTTTTTCCCCTTCCAATACGTGTGTATCAACATGTTCTAATTGTGGGGAATCAAATGAAATTGTGGAGCAAGATGAGACTTAACAATTGATGTAATATCAAGAAACAATGGCTGAATATCCAATGCACACTGGAAAGAAAAACAAGAGTAATGAGAGACCGGGAACGAGTAATTGTCCGATGGAAAAGTTGCTGACCAAGATTGCGTTCGCTGAGCTCGTGTCTAGATGCTTGATCAGTACAAGAACCACAAGATTAGCACAGGGAATTGAAGTGTATGGATTTGAGATGAAGGAAAGGAATTAGCTTCTCTTAAGACTTTTTATCCTTATATAAACAGATTGATCATCTTGAGCACTAAACAGGATATATAATAGCTTATAAAGATAGAAAAAAGGCCATCCTCACTCAGATAAGGTAATTTCTAGGCAATAAAAAAGAACAGAGAACACAAATGGACATGAAAACTACGGCAAAAAATGGAATAAAATCTATACTGTCACAAGTTTGCAAAGTGAGACTTGGTTGATCTAACAATGTACCCAGTTTTTAGACTATGCTGTAGATGGAAATTGGGATATACCTTAGGTGCCTTTGAAGTGAACTGTGAATCATCAGTCCATGCTTTGTAAAGAAACCAAAAACAGAAGGATATTCTGTAAGAAGTAAATTCATAGATAATTGAGTCAAGCTCGAAGCACGACACATTTCTGGGCACATTTAGAGTATCTTTCATTCTAACTTAGAACATTATCCTCTTTCATGGCTTACTAAACAAGACATTAGGACAAACAAACTAAGGTAACAACTATAAGCAGATGAGTAGTATTCATTTGCTTCCTGAAGAAATTGAAGAACTTCTTCTAAATCCTACAAGATCCATTCGTTCTTTTTTCTTTGACAAATGGCTAGAATTTTATCTGGGTTCGAATCCTATTGAATGGTCTACTAGGGATCAGAAATTGTTAAGGAAACAACAAGATATTTCTTTTGTCCCTTCCTGGAAACGAAGTCATAGGCATGTAAGTTTAGAGCCAGACTGACTACTCTAAGAGCATTCATCCATAAACCGGTTACTAGTGCAAATAACATAAAGAAACGTAACCAACATTCACTAGAAAAGCAAACTCCCAGAGATGGATCAAGAGCGGTTAGCAGTGACCATTGAATAAGTTTCTTCAAAAGGAGATCGAACTCCCAGCATTTCAAGTACTGCAGATAAAACCTGTATCTGCACATGTTGATCATCTAATTTTAATATTTTGAAGATTTTAGTTCTCAAACATTAATCTAGCTAACTCATGAAAAAGAAGTTTTACAGGTCTTCCTTTAGCTCAACTACTGGTAATAGATCGACTTGATCCCAATCTAATATATGGTCTGGGTACAATCTAACATGAAAGCTACTGATATGTGAGAAGAAGAAGAATAAGAAGTGCTTGTTATTTGAAATATTGGTATGGATTCAAAAATGCTTGTCCCACGTTCAAATATTTAAGCATAGGAAAAGACCAAGATTACCGACTTCCTTATCTATTATAAGAGAAATGGCAGGCCCACCATGTGCAACTTGCCATTTTTATGCTTGCCCAAAGCAAACATTCCTTTGCATGCTTACAAAGTGGACAATTATAGGGAATAACTTCTTCATTTCTTCTCCTTTTTCTTTAAGAATTGTCTTCCGTTAGCAATTTTCATTTATTAATTTACTTCTACTTTTTGATAAAAAGGAAAAATGCCTCCCTTGTCCAATTGACAAATGGGGTTTTCTCCCTTTTGAGATCGGACAGATACACATCTAGAATGTGAGCCTGGTTGATCAATATACTGCTTATGCATCCCTCCATTGCCCTTCTGCAACCTTGCATTCTCAAGAAAAAGCCGGCCAAGACATCGAAAACGAATAATAATTCTATAGGAGGAAACTAATTAATTGTTTGGGTCATCACCATTACCAAATCCCAATTCTTATAATTACCCATTTCTAACTATCATAAGTTTTGTTATCTGATCTTCACAAGCCACTAACCCTAGGTTTATAGAACAATCTCTTCTCACATATATATTCACAGGACCTGCAACATTGAACAATCTTAACAGCCAACCCCATCAATCATAGTTGTAAATTAGAAAGAATTAGCACCAGAAAAGAGGGTGCAGATACATAATATAAAGTGCTTTAATTGTAACTTTTCATCAGATATGATCTCTGTACAACCAAGAAAATTCAATCTGTCTTGGAAACACAAAAGCTCTGACATACAGTCCTCTTCAAAGAAAGACAACTAACAATAAAGAGTAAAAATATATAAAATATATGTGTGCATGTAACAACTACCTGTATATATAAACTGTTTAATTATCATAGTTTAGAAACATACCACCACTCAAGCAGTCCATCAATCCTATTTCCATATACCTCCTTCTTCTTCTTCTTCTTCGTCATCATCATCTTCTTCTTCCTTTTTCTTTTTTCTTCTTTCAATTTTCTGTATACAGAACAGTATGCCACCTTCAAGATCTACAATAGTTATCAGCTATACTCTTCATGATCTCAACCTGGGTGTTCAGACATTTAATATAATGGGCAGTTTCCTCCAACAGGTTGCAGAAATCATATTCTGCCCGACAAGATCCTGAGACGGCTGGCTTGGCTCATCTCTCCAGAGGGCTTTTTCTTTGCACCCAAACACCTCCTCATGCGGCCATGGCGCCTGCTTTGAAGCCGGAAGATAATCGCTCGGCTCCACGCCCGCCTATTTCCGACTGCAAACGCCATGGATGAGTATGCAGCCACCTTGATTCTCCTACTCCGCCGCCTGACTTCATCGGATTTCACCGACCAGGGCGCTGCCAGTATTCGCTGGAGTGGATCGTGGAGGAATCTACGGCAATCCTGGATTTTCTAGAACTGGGATTGAAGAAACCCTATTGGTAGCTTCATTGGGAGAGAAACAGAGAATTTTAGGGTGCAAAGGAGAAGGAGGAGGTGGAGATGGTGGAAGAATTCCTTTAGGATTTTGTAGAGAGAAGGGTTAATGGGGAAATTGATGAAGATCCTAGTACTACATGCATCAAACTCTGACAGGACTGACTTTTGGGATGAAAATATTGATTGGAGGTTGGATTTGCCCTGACACCAAGAGGGTCCTCCTGCTTCCCAGGAGAAAAGGCCAAAAAAAAAGAAGGTAAAGAAAAACTTTGAGGGTTTTCTAACAGTAAGCCGTGACAAGGAAGAGAGGCATTTGTGTAGGTCTGTGGAGGATGATGATGATGAGCATGGAGAAAGAAAGGAAATTGGTAGAGTTTGGCAGTGAGTTAAAGATGGGTTTCAAGGGATTGAAATTGGACGGCCATAGAGAATTTAGACTTGTGGGAATCAAGGTTTTATTTATATTTTATGTTTATTTTTATGCATTTCTTTTAGGTTTTGATTTTTCCTTTTTCACAAAGGATGTGTCGATGTTCCCCTCTCATGTTTACTCCTCCAAGCGTGCACCACACCACACCATTTGTCTTACTGATAGAGAACAATCTTGCTTTAAAAAAGCTTTAAATATAAAAATAAAAAAAAAAATTAAATTGTTTTATAATATGAAGAAAAAACAAGTTAATTAAACTATCAATCTTATTTTTAAATTTAGTAAATTCTGTAATACAAAAAAAAATTAAGTTAAAGATATTAGCCTTGCTAATGAGATCGATCGTTAGGTTTCGCTAAGCTATTATATAGCTTATTAATCCATGCATGTAGCTTATGATAATAACATACTAAAAAAACGTCAAACGCCGTTTAATAAACGCCAAAAGTGTGCGATTTAACCTTTAAGAATTCAACTGCTGGAGAAGAATGTGACGGTTAGTTATCGGTTAACCATAATCAAATCTAGAACATAAGAGTATTACAATATTATATGCAAAGTAAATAGATGTTAGAATAGGGTACTATAATGAGATATGCAAAGTAAACAAATGTAAAAAAAAAAGTGGGTTATATTAAATTCATAAATGGACTAGCCGAGTTCCCTATATTATTAGATTTAATTTTATCCATTTGTTAACTTCAGGATTTATGTAATTAAATAAGATTATAAACTGATCCGTACACCTACACTTATATATGTGAAGGAAATTCATGATAATTCACTAGCATAAGAGTAATAACCCTTCACTCTTGGTGGCGCAGTAGACAATAGTTGCCGACCTAGAGGGAAGTGGAAGGGACGCACTAGAAGGAGGAAGGGGGAGAGTGAGGGGGGATGGCTTTTAAGTTTGATAGTGAATGGTATAGGGGTTGGAGAAGTGGGTTGGTGGACCCATGAAGGGGGCAACCACCACATGTAGGCACATGGTTCCAGTTACCCACTTGTCTCTTCCCACTTTTCTCTTTTCTAATCCCCTTCATTACTTCCTTATCACACCATGCTTTCTCTCCATCTTAGTCTTTAATTATTTCTCTCTCTTATCTTAAATGACTTCTTCAGCCCTTCTTTAATCGCCTTATTACTATTCATAGTCATTCATTTCAAATGCTTTAACAAATTATCTTCCAAAAGAGAAATGGGTTATGTTAGATTGACCATTCTCCTTGATGGGTTATCAAAATGTTTAATCTATTTCTAAGGTTAAGAGTTCGAGTCTCAATTCATTTACAAATGATTTCAAACATGTTGATGTAATAAATAAGATTAAAATGAAAGAAAATTTTGAGTTCTGTCTAGTATTATACTTGAATTATACGTCAAAATGGGGAATAAGAATTGAATGTTTCCTTTTTATCCTAGTTTTATTTTTATGTTTTTAATAAATTGTATCGTGATTTTTTTTTTTTTTTATATTTTTGTGTATTAACATATATTATTTAGTATTACGTACTTTCTCTAAATTGTGAATTTAGTATTAAAATTAAATGAATTTTAATAATATTTAGGGTTTGTTTGGAGGATGTGTACAAGAGTCTGATCATGGGATTACTAGAACTTGGGGGTGTATAGCCATCCATAAGGCTAAATCTTGGACAAAGGGGAAATCAAAGGGAGAAAAGGGAGGTTATAAGAGAGGATTAAATCACATGGGCTCTTACTTTTGCTTTATTATCACCAAACCCTAATTATTCTGCTAGACATTTCATGTACACAACATCCATGGATTCTTGATGAAATCTAGGAAAAGATTTCCATATCTATTTGCCTTGAGATTCTCCTAATTATATATTTCATCACAATGGATAGGTGAGCCATATATTTCTCATTTATTCCCCCCATTAAATGGTCACACTTACCCTTAATCAACCCTCTAAATTATTTTATTTAAAAGAGAAGAGACTATTAATGTTATTTTAATTAATTCATTTGGGAATATTGGAATTTAGAGGCTCATACCCTTTACAACCCCACTTCATAAAAATATTATTAAATAAACCATGAAATATGTATATTTAATTAAAAGGATAAACCCTAAAAAGATTCCATTAAGAAAAAGAAAGGAGAGAAAAAAGAAAGAATATTTATATTGCTTAAAGAAAATAATTTTTACTATGCAAAAATAATTCCCTTTTTTTTTACATAAAAATAATTCCCTTTTAAGAATGCAATTATACCTACTCAATATTTTGTGTTTTTAAAAGTATAAACATTTTTATGTAAGCTGCAGAGTTACAATGATTATATTATCACTTTTAATTAAATAATTTAAAAGCTATTGGGAAGTATGATATGCATATTAAACTCAAATACCTTAGTTTTAAACGTTTGCTTCTTGTTTAATATAATATCAAATTTGATTTGATGAAATATTGTGAGCTTATATACATATGTGTGTGGATATGAGATTGTACATAATAAAAGATGTTAAAGATGTTTATATATGCAACCATCGAACAACAAAGCGATGATCGCGATATCCTAATTTAATCAGATAGTTTCAGCTCGCTCGAACATTCATGATGACAGTGCCTATATCACTTTATTATCCTCTCGACTAGGATGAGATTATCCAAAGACGACATGTCTTAAAACGCATTTCATTACGCTTTACGTCTGTTCAAGACATCTCATGATCTTACAAAAATATGCATTTATACACATATGAATAAAAAACCTTTATGGGTAACTCAGTTGGTCTAACCTTAAGTTTTCTTAAATCCTCTTGAATAGTCACACCCAGTTCAAATCTCCTTAGGGTCATGGGGCTAAAGTTGACTAGGACACCCACAATTATAAATAAATTTTTATATATATATATAAATAAAACTTACAAATTTAAGATTTAAAAAAAGAAAAACATAAAATAATAATAATAATAATAACGAGTTATCAATATTTTTACAAGATATGTGTGAAATGATAGGGTTTGGAGGCTTGAATACACATGTTCCTTAAAGTTTTCACGTGAAGTCCAATTGTCCAAACATAAGGACAGACCATGAAATGTTGAACATGGATGGATAAGATGGGAAGGTGGGGTGACCTAAAATTTGCGACTTTTCCTTGGAGATTAATGAAAATTAAATCCATGGAAAATGAGACGTATGGGAATTTAATATTCATGTTAATTAGTCAAATAATTGAACGGCCCTACAAAATTTATCACCACCAAATGTTTTAAAATTTGTAGAATTGACTTTTGAAATTTATTTGTAGATAGATAGCCAAGCTTTGAATATCTTTTTTTTCTCTAGATTCCGAGACTCACCACAATCTTCACTCCACGTGGCTCTTTCTCTATGGACTTAACACAATGCTTCATCAGCATCGGTCTATACATACTTTTTATTTTTCGTTTTTTAAAATTTAGAAATAACAGTAAATTCCACCTAAAATATATTTTATATAAATAAAAATTCAAAACTTAAGGTAATAATATTTTTTGATATCCTATTTTTTTAAATAATTCTTAACATTAAGAAATGAGATAATCAAGATAGCCAAATAGGTAAGATGGTGATCAATCTTGTCAATAGAAAAGGTCCTATGGACTTATATAAATTGTTAACAATTCTTGTATATTATATAAATAAATTTAATAAAAACCATAAAATGGAAAATATATAAAAATGACATTTATGTTGTTTATTTATTTTCTGATATGAAAATTTATGTCTTTTCTCTTCATGGTTTTTACTTATTTATTTTTAATAAACTATCCCAAATAAATTTTTTTATATCAAACAAAAATTTTAAAATAGTTTATTATAATAGAAAGGGAAGGTGTTAAAGAGAAAAGAAAAAAATTACTTAGAAAAACTAGCAATCTATCATAATTTTTTTTATGTAAGATTGAGGGTTTAATTTTAAAATTGGTTTATAAGAGAGGATAATCATCAATTAAGAGAGGCTAACAATCAAATCATTATTCATGCAATTTGAACCTTTTGTAAGTTTTCAAAGAATATTTAAATAAAACAAAATAAGCAAGTCAACTTATGCATGAACGTATCAACAATTAGTCAAAATCAATTCTTCCAATAAAATATTAAATATTAAGGAAAGAAAAAATATTTAAATAGTGGTTGGGTCCTATTATTATTATTTCACCATAAAAATAAAAAAATTAAATTGAGTAAAATTCATTGCAATTTACACAAATTATTTAATGTTTATGGAAACTAAAGGCAAATTAGTGGAATGAATTTGCCAAAAAAAAAAAAAAAGAAGCCAAAATAATCCTTTTGGATTTCCAATGTATTTATTTCTTTTTGTTTCCTTTAACTGTTTTAGGAATTAAAGGCATCCCATGTATTTAATGTGTGATTAGTTATTTAATATGATAGTTATATGAAGTTAAGGGCAGATTCCTCTTTTTGAAAACAGTTTTTAAGAATAGTTTTAAAAACATAGAAAACATTATTTTACGTATTTAAAAAAAAAAAAACTCCTAACATATTCTTCTTATTTTCCTAATTTTTTGAAACAAAAAATAGTTTTCAAAAGGTATCCAAACATGCTCTAAGTTTTTCATCTACTATTCTAGATTTTCTAAAAGCTCTTCTCCATATATTAAGCTAGCTAAGTCCAAACATTTAGATACAGATTTGCTGACGCCCCCAAATCAAAGGCCCGCGACCACCCGTCAACCCGCTGAACTAATGCCTCATTTAAACCCATACATGTGCAAATACGCCACTTCTACCACACATCCTACTCATAAAACGTATATTTTATACAAAACGATGACCATACAATTTGTTCATACTTCAGATTATTACAATTTATACAAAACGGTACCGCCAAAATTTTGAAAATACAAGGTAAGGCCATCTTGCCGTTTCTTCTCCTCTATGCCCTGATGCCTCATCCCTGCTGCCTTTCAAAGACCGAAAAAAGCTGGTCCCACAACTAGAGCAATGCCTGCATGACTTCCTACTGAAGCTTTACTCCCCACCTAAGTGCAATGCAATGACACAACAAACATTCAACACATGCTAATATATTACTCATGCATATATTAACGAAATTAATTCCATAAATCATACTATTCAATTTACAACAATAACATAAGATTATCTCACGCTAAGTTGCTTAACCGCGGCTCATCTCGAACCGCCCCACAAAATCACAATAAGCATGTTATTTACTCACGGCAATAACACAACATCACACACCACGCAACAAATTCATGACTATCCAAACCATTCTGTAGATTTATCTAATTCGCTCCAAATCTGGAACTAAAATCACTAGCCATATCCGCGCCAACAAATCCCCATCCATTACATAACCCTTAAATGCAAGTGAAAGAAGAGTAAAAACCCCTACCTTCCTGAGTTCGCCGAACCCTCCAAACCCACCCACGTGTAGTCCTTGACGTGGGAGTAACTTTGTTTGCCCGTCTGAGCTCGCCGGTCCGATCGCCCTCGGAATTCCTGTGAAAGTAGAGCTTCTCTCTCTAAAATCCCACACCTCACTCTCTTCCGGTTTTGTTCCTCTTTCCCCTCTTTCCCTCTCCCAATCCATTCACAAGACGTGATAAGAGAAAGCCTCTCTCAATGCCACATGTCAAATTCCCATTGCTGGAGCAGGATTACACCTATCCTCTTATCCAACCACTGGTATTTCCCCACCCAAGATCACGCCTACGTGGTCACCCACGACCCACACTCCTGCTCCTCAAGTTTCCACCGCATCTCGCATCGACACGCGACGCCTCTGCCACCCAAACGCCAAGTGTCAATACGTGATCCTCTCAAGGTCGAAAAACGCTGAATTCCGACCGTCTCTGACCCGACGAATTCACGCAGAGCCTGGGATTTCTACGAGACGATTCCAATCCACAATCATTTCACATCCGAGATCTAAAATCTCGATTTTGATCGACTACACTATTTTATCATTCCCAGAATACGGATTTTCTCCGTGCCTCACACCTGTTCTTACACGATTTTCTTTGATTTTGACACATCTTGTAATGAGTGTGAAAAACCTTAGAACATGGGACTTGAAAATTATTAGACAAACTTCTAAAATTTATTTGTAATCTTCCAAGGAAGTAGTTGTCGTCACGTTTGGTTACCTATGCATATGCTAATAATAGGAACATTATAAAAGGCCAACTCCAACATTAGGCAAATTAATTAAGGAAACTTCCTCCATAATCAATAAAAATTATTATTTAATTTAATGTTATAATACACCAGCACTTTTCTTTTTTCATTCAAAGGATTCCACGCTCATTTTGCTTTTTGCTTTCTTTTTTTTGGTTCACAACCTTTCTGTGTCTGACTTATGTAAATTAATTTATGTAGTTCTAGATTTAGTGGGTGTTTTACAAAGCAAAATAGTAATTGAAAATTACTTAATAACCTTTTTTTGACTTCTAACTTAATAAATTAATTTAAGTTTTTAAGTAAATTAAATATTTTGTCAATAAGGCCTGACTAAAGGTCCAATTGGACAAAGCATAAGAAATGACTAGTTTTGAGTCTTTCAGAATAGATGTAAAAAAAAAAGTAAATTAAATATGTTTGATAAAATAATTTAACAGATGATTTGAAATAAAAAACAACTTTAAGTAATAACTAAAAACAATTAACTTATTTGCCGGCCATATCTTTATTTGATCTTTTTACATCAATTTGTCATAGTTTTACCTATCTTATTTCCTAATCCACTTCCCTCATTGCTACTTGACTTGCTTTGTACTAATTATAATTAGAAGAATAAATATGTGAATTTGATGATTTAAAATAAATTTTAAATTAATCTTTACCAAACAGCCTGAATACTTAAAGTAAGAATTAAATAATATATTTTAATTCAACCACTTAAGTATAATCTAACTTAAAATCAATTTAAGTCATTAAAAACTAAATATCAAATTTTATCATATACCCACTTAGTATGCAGCAAAATTTAATTTCCAATTTCACTTATACTTTATTAGAATGATATTTATGTTTAGACCTCACATAAAAGAATTTCTTTTTTTCTAATCTTTTCGAAGTTCCCTTCTGAATGTAAACAAATACTATCTTTGAAAAATAACATTCATAGTTTCCAATTCTGTGGTGATTTATCTACATCTTATAGGTTGCCTAAAAGGAACCTAGAGAGTACAAAGGAAAGTGGAATGAAAGGGACCTAAAGAGTACAAAGGAAAGCGGAATGAAAGAAAATTTAGTTTGAAAAAAGGTTCAAATATAATCAATTAATTCCGAATGTTTTCTATATAAAGTCGTTTTACTTGTTTCTCTTTGTTATATAAATACTAAAAAAATTTAAAGATATATAAAATTTCGAGCAAAGTTTCTGATTATATTTTGATTTTTTACTGGATTTAAACCAACAGAAACCATTTTCCTTAATGCTTTTCTTTTCTACTTTTTTGGCCGTAAACAGTAATCACGGTGAATTTGAGTTTGATGAATTTTCATGGGCATTTAATTAAAATATTTGGTCTTAGAAAATCTTAATTATTGCCCATCACGTGACTGCCCAATATTTGATATGATAAATCATGAAGTGGATTAGGAAAAGGGCAAAGTGCATAGCGATTAGCCTACTGCCAAACGCAGCAAGGGAACTTCCAATCCAGGCATTTTATTACTTTGAAAGTACAGAAAGTTAGACTTCAGCAAAAGTGCTGGCTTTCTAAATGATCTCATAACTCCTACTTAGATATATAGGGGAGACATTATCAAAAAAATTCATTTACATGCATACATGGTAAGATTTTATTTATTTATTTTATTATGTCAACATCATTAAAGTAATTTCCTTAAAAAAACATCATTAAAGTAACCATAATAATTAATAAATTGACACCATAATTTAATTTTGATTGAATTGGTTCTCTGATTGATGACATATAACCTAACAGCTTAAGAAGGTTATTAATTACCAAACAAGTATGGAATATAAAATAATTTATTAATATTTTATTTAATAAATATCAAGATGATGAATTGTTTAAAGATGAAACCAAATTATATATTGAATCTCTCTATAAAAGCATTGAAAAATACAAATCTGAGGGTTCAATGTGTTATTATTTTGATGGGTATTAAGAATGCAATTGATAATAATTCGAAGTGTTTTTAGTTAAAATATTTTCTTTGAATATGTATTTAGAAAACATCATAAGTGAAACGAATAAGCAAAATTATTTCTGAAAATTTATCAAATGCTTAGAAAAAACTTAAAGTAAAAAAGCCTCTTTGCATAATTTTGAAACAAATTGTTAAAGCAAATTTGACAGTAATTTTATGAAATGTTCTTATACTTTTTTTTAACCATTTAAATTTTTATCTCTCAAGTATTAGGAACTTGAAAATAGTTAACCCTGAGTTGATCTTATCTTGAGTTTACTCCCTAATGATCACCGATTCGAGTCCGTTTAGGATCATCAAAGGATTTACCCATCCATTAATTTTAGAACCTATGAGATTAATTGAAATACACGTAAACTAGTCAAAACACACACGTTATCAAAAGAAACTTGAAAATATTTCTTAGAATTATTACCAAACATTGTCTGATCCTTAAGATAACAATTACTTAGATCTACCATTAACCACTTGTTTAAACCTGAAAATGGAAAAAAAGAAAGGGAAGACAAAACAGCAAATCAAAGTGATGATTTTCTCTCCTTCATCTCCATCTCCATTGGTAGCTAGAGGGTTGATGAAAGCCAAAAGATAATGAAAGGGGGTTGGTGGCCCATCCCTGCCTCAGCCCACAGACTCTCACATACATGAAAGTTCTCTAAGATTAGACTTATTAACCAACTCATTATCATAACCTTGATGTTGGTATTATATTAATTGAATCCACGTCATCCCCCACATTATTTTTTTTTGAGATTATCCATTGGTTTAATTAATTAGTCTCTGGAAACTCATGTGCATCATCTAAGCTTTTATTAATGGCGTCCACTTTATTGTTTTTTTTTTTTTTTTTTTGCCTTAATGCTTAAGGAAGGTATAAAGGGCCAAATCATTCAATGCCCATTATGTCTCTTGTTTAAATTAGGACAACCCTTTGGTCACGGGTTGATTTTATTATTATTTATATTTTCTAATGCCAGTGTGATAATCTGGGGGTGGTATTCTCCAGTGAGTTTTAATTGATGGGGGTTTCATCACTATGTCGGTAAAACCATGGGAATGATTTGACTGAATCTAATAAAGTGATCAGAATTTAATTAGTTCAGTTCTCATATTGTCGGTGCATTAATCTCATTAATAAATAAATACATAATGTAATTAATAAATTTTTTTACCACTGTTCACTTTGTATTACAACTTTGTATTATTCTATTTTCATGAATACTCGAAATTGATCTATTTCTTATGCATTACATAATCCTTAATCATTGAGTCATGTCTTATTGATAATAAATGATCAAATTAAGAAATTAAACAATATTTTCTGGTTTTTACAAAACTTAGACTTGATATTTTAAGATTATTTCTAAGACATTATTAATATCAAGAGACAAAAATTCTACAGCTGAGGTAACAAGCATAATACAACATATAAAATATGATACTATATTCTCATCCATAAATTTATAATTAATCTTTAAAGATAACTATTGTAAGGCATCTTATTACAACCTTTTAGGAAAAATGTTAGAAGAAAAACTTTAATAAAGAAAAATGAGTAAAATATTTTTAATTATAATAAATACCTCATTAAAGAACATATTAATAGAACTCTATGAGGCAAAACTTAAAATGAAGAAAAAAGTTACATAGTAGAATAACATTCTTATTTGTTTACTCCCCTTTGTGTAGATATAATTATATTTTCTTGAATAGCTCAACATGAGAACATATATATATATATATATATATATATATATATATATATACATTTAGGTCAATAAATTCCAACATTATATATGAACTTCTTTAGCATTGCAGTCAACAATAGCATAGCTTTCGTGAGTAGTTTTACTAAATTGTCAATCAATTGCTAAGTGGGTATAAAAGAACTTGGATAAGAGATACGAATTTTCTATCACTTTTAACATATTCTTATTTAATTTTTTATAAATGCATATAACATTATTTTCATGTAGCATTATTAGATTATCCTAATAATTATAGTTTTAATCATCTTGAATAGAATAGATTCATACATTTTAATCTGGTAGACACGTTTTAAAATCATGAAACTTTGGGGCATTAAAGCAAAATGATATCAACAACACGATGAGTGGTTGTCAAAATGATATCAAAGTCAGACTTCGACTTCAATGTAGGATTTTGTTTAACCCTTGTGAAAGGTGTTTGTCAATTTGATCTTTGTTATGAATTACGGAAACTTTGATACGTGAGAATATGAATTCAAAAACATAAAGATAAAGAAATCAATATAAAGGTGCATAAGGGTTTTAAAGTGATTTTGTCAATTATGTCTATATCCACATATGAAAGAGAATCTTTCACTATTCTGAAAACTAGAGCAAGAGATTTGACTATTAACGTATTACAATGAATAGAAAAAACACAAAATCACAACACCCTAGGATGTCCACAATATCGAAAAAATACTTCACAAAACTCTTAATCCCTAAAATCATTGCAACTTTGCACACACCAAATAGTATTTACAAGCCCTTCTCTCTCATCTTTTTCACCTCATGACTCAAAATATTTATAAAGATATTCCTAAAAGCTTTCTTTATAGAATAAGGAAATATAATATTATAATATAACAATCCAGGGAATAATTCATATAAAATATTTTTTACAAAAATGAATAAATACTAATTAAGAATTTGAGACATATTTAACATTCTCGCCCACCTTGGATCGAATTTCATCGATTTAATCATCCAAATACATCTACGAGAGCAACCGAATCCACCTTTAAACTGAAATTCCTTTTATCTTTCATCTGCAGGTCTTTGTTCTTCAAGATATCTTCAATCTAAAGCTCATATACGATTTGTTATGAATCGAAGTTTTGATGTGAGGAATATGAATTCAAGAATACAAAGATGCAGTTAAATAACATAAAGACAAAGACGTAGTTTTTAACGTGGTTCGGCTAATTATGCCTACATCGACATATGAGAGAGAATCTTTCGCTATTCTAAAACTATAAAGACAAATCGAGTATCAAATCTGACTGCACTACCAGAAAAACAAGGCAAATTACAAAAATCGTAGGATGCCCACAATACTAGAAAGTACCTCACAAAATTTCCAATCCCTAAAACCCTTACATCTTGGCACACACCGAATAGCCTTTACAAGCCCTTCTTTCTCATCTTTTTCCCCTTGTGACCTATAATATTTATAGGGATATTCTTAAAAGCTTTCCTTATGAAATTATAGGAAAACCTAATATTACAATAATACAACAACTAGGAATTATCATATAAAAAATTCTTAAAAAATGAATAAATACTAATTAGGAATTTGAGACATATTCTAACAATCTTATAGTCCTATGGAATAACTTTGTATTTGTAGGAGGGTGGAGAGGTTGGTGCATTTAGGATGTTCCACATCAAATAGGGAGAAAGTTCCTTATATTATACAAGTATAAGGTCTTCTAACCTTATAAATATGTTTTAAAGCCATGAGACCTTCTCTCGGTACAGAGTTGATAATATTTATATGATTGAATACAGCTTGTTATAAGTGGTATATATGAGTAGATAATATTTATATGATTGAATACAACTTGTTACAAGTGGTATATATTAGAGCAGATCCTTAACCCTAGTATGTGTGTGTGAGGGTGGAGGGGGTGTGTTTATTTAGCCTTGAGAAGGTTTTGTCCATTGAGCCCCATAATTTTATTGGGAGAACGTTCAAAATATTATGTAAGTATGAGTGATTTTCTTAATCATGCAGACATGTTGTGAAACAATAAAAACATGTTTATGTTTAAAGCCAATAATATCTCTATGATTGGTTGCATGTGGTTACAACCGCACTAGCATGTATATTTGTATAATGCTCCGCATTAAAATTAGTGGCCATGATAAAGTACGTTTTTATTTTTTTATCTTCCTGGTGAAATTGGTATTTCTTTCACCTATTATCTAAATGGGCCTTCATATTGTTAGTTTTGTTTTTTTTCTTTCCAATTATGATATGCATAGTCAATACCAAAATAATTACTTATGCCCTTCATCTTATCATTTTACTTTACTGAAGTGATCCTAGATCTCTGAAGGTGGTTTATTAGGCTTTACGTGATCAATCCTTTGATGTTAAGGAGGTGCCAAAAGCAGATGTTTGTATTGTTCCTGTTGTGCTACTTGTAGATTTAACTATATAACATAATGAAAAAACTTAGAGGTAATGTATTATCCATATAATCATTTATGAAATTAATTAACTAGTATATACAAATTCCATCTTTCCATGACATTCCAAAAAGCAAAAGCAATTAATTAATATATTTTATTCTTGCTAGCTTTAAGATGAATTTGTTTTGGTCATTGTTTTTCTTTTTTCTCTTTTTGTCATAAAAAAGTCTTAAAAAGGACGAGCTCAGGTGTTGACTTTGAAGCAATGCACATGGGAAAAAAATGACTGAAACATTCTCCCATATATAGGGGAACATTAACCATTAATTAATGCCTAAATGTCATTAGTATATTTATTTAATTAAAAAAACACAAAGTTATAATTAACTTTTAGGTCTTGTTCCTTTGTCAAAGATCTCTTAAAGTAGGGTGGTGGGAAATGAAAACCAAATGTCTTTGATGTGGCATGAGGAAGAAGCAACCACAGTCTTGATGCTGTTAAATTGCTAACAAATTAAACCTTCCTATGGCGGAGCTAGAAAATAAAGTTAGGGGTATAAGTATTTTCAGGGGGCATTATAATATGATGATTAAGTAACTTAACTCCACACTGGAAATCATGTGTTCCTATCCCAAATTTTAATGCCCCCTTGAACCCTATGAAACTCCGCCCTTGACAATAACACAACTAGAGAGTGAATGAAGATCAAAAGATCAGTTCAAAATGTTAAAAAAAAGAAAACCAAAATTTGCTTATGATTTTACATATAATTAAATTCATATTTGCATATTAGCATCGATTGTTCTAAAGATATGACCATCAAAGAAAAAAAAATCGAACATATACACATGCATTACCTAGATTGTTGGGATTGTGAGTGGTCTGTGGAATATTATAACAGTAATACTAGTGGCTTTACCAATAGTTATCGTATCGTTAGCACTGAGGCAAGGTCACCAGTGGCACGCAGTCTCAAGAAATTAAACAGAGCTGTAGTGGCCAGGTCAACTACCTGAAATGTAAATAAGCAGTTCAAGAGGCTGAGCCAATCCACATAATAAAAGCAACATATGGGGTGGCTCATCCTCCCAAATTGCTTATTTACATTCGTGAGATTGGCACAAAACACTAACCGTTGCTGCATCTCTTGAATGTTTGACATTGCCACCCAATTACTATTTTATCCTATGGATGGGCCTTGCCTCCCAATTGCTAACATTTATAATGGATTGGTAAAGCCACCCAAATATTACTTCTTGTAATATTCCACATGTCACTCACAATCCTAACAATTAGTATCATAGTGTGGTTCAAGTTTGGGTGGAATCATGGCTGAAAGTTATTAGGGTCCCATGACTAAATTGACAACAACAAATTATTCATTATGGAAGTCCGTGATGGAGGATCTCCTCAATTGTAAGGATTTATATGATCCTATTGAGGGAGATTGTAAAGCCCCAAAAATACCCTAGAATTTCTATAATAATTTTATTATATATTCCAGATAAATTTCGAAGTCAAACTTGGGTTTTTCCGGGAAAACTGATAAATTGTTAAATTGTGAAAAGTGAAATGAATATATGAGCATATGATTAAATATTGTATGCTAAAATGAGAAATTGATTGAACCCGGAAATAAACCCAAGTGAAAAACAGCAAATTTGGAAATTTGTAAAATAATGACCTAAGGGTCAAATGATAAGCTTAAATGCTAATGTGAAATAAATGATACGTGAAAGTGCAAATAAGGAGACTAATAAGCTTTAAGTGAGAAAAATGGAAAATGAGATTTAATGAGGAAGCCAAACATGGCCTTATAGTGAATAAGGGACTTAAGACCACATTTGGTCTTAGAATGACCATTTTACCAAAAACGTTTTGAGAAGAGAGTGAGAGGAGAAAGCTAGGGTTTTGCAAGAAGAAGTGATTTTGGTGGGAAATCATCCCCATTTCTAGTTTCTAAGTGATCAAGCATCTTGAGTGAAGAAGATTCAAAGGGATTTAAGGTAAGAGCTAAACCCTAGATTTCTTTAAATGATGTTTGGGTTAGAAAAACCCTAATCCATCCATGGGTTTTGCTCATGGTCAGGTTTAGATGATATTAGACAGTATTTGCTGATTCTATGATTGCTTTTGAGTTTTTGAGGATATATGGAGAAAAATCGCAAATGTGAAAACTGGAAAATTTTGGGCAAAACGGGCTCTTACGCTGCAGCATGGGATGCCTCGCCGCAGAGAGGCCGAGGGGCCAAAATGGCACCCCCGTATGCCATTAAAGATAGTAAAGCTACGCCAAGATAAGAGCTTACACGCATGGGTTACCGCTCATAATGAACAAATTTTGGATTTTTGTTTCCGAACACCTCATATCCATACACTGATAGTTTAAGGACCCTAATAAATAATTAATGGGGGTTCAAATAAGGATAAAACTAAGTGAAAAACGTATCGTACCTCACCGCCTCGACGATATTCGTTTAGTACGATTAATTGTTCAACCACTATATGAAGAACTTGTATTTGACTAGGGTGCTGGGTGAAGACGACAACTGACCTAGGATTGCATCGAAGAGACAAGGACCCATAAATTGGTCCGTTTCGTTTCCTCTCACCCACTCCCATTTCAAGTTCTATTTGTGAAATATATATATTGATTTGAATTATTAGTATTCGAAATGTTTTTCAAATATCTACATGTGTGCGTTTATTTGAACTATAAGTGGAATTACTGCATGTGAGTAAATTGATTTGAAATGTATTATTGAATGACCAACTTGATGGGATTCACCAACTGAATTCGTCATGAAGGTAATCAGATTAGTTCATGAAATCACATTACACAATGATAAACAGTATGATTCACCAATCGAACTGCTAGAATGTTAATTTCTATAGTCCAATGAGATTGTAATATTGAATGCGAAATCACATCGCTAACGAATAACAAATGCGATAGTGATTCACCAACTAAACTGGCCGTGAATGTTGACTTCATAGTCATATGTGAGATCGTAATATTGAATGTGAATTCACATTGCTACGAATGGACAAATGTGATAAGATTCACTAATTGAATTTGTCGTGGAATGTTGACTCTATAGTCATATGTGAAATCGCAAACCTGGGGTGCGAAAACGATATTAAAAAGTGTAATTGTATAAGTATCTTTACATTACTAATATTATACATTGTATAAAGGCATTATTTTGATAAATGACGATTCGCTTTCAATCAAATGGAATTAGAATCAGAGTAGGAACCACTAAGCATGAAAATGCTTTGTTATTGTTTTATCAATGCAGTACCGAGTGATAGGCGATTGGTTCAACCCAAGAAGGCCTGGGAGCTCTTAGTCATCTCGTGGAAGTTCACTGAGTATGCCCGCCACATGCATCCTCACCATTTTTTAACATGACATCGCTTTGTAAACAAAAGGAGTTCAACTCCCGAAATTACTCTTACCTATCTGAATATGATTTTGGACATTATGTTGTAAACAACATAAAATGTCATTTTTGGTTAAATGCATATTTTATAAAGGAATTGCATTGAATTTGTAAATGTTTATGGACTTGCCCCAAATTGAAATCACTTCCACAAATATTTGAGAACGAAAACGTTTATATTAATGAAATGTATTTGATAAATGGCTTCGGCCGGGCGTCCCCGGGTTTCGGTTTGGATTCGCCAACCAGGTTGGGCCAGGCTCGAGGGTCACTACAGAGATAATGTCAAGTCAAGTGACATGTCAGATGCTTTTTGGAAGAAGTTGAAGAAGAAAACATTAGGTGTCATTCACCAATGGGTGGACATCAGTCTCTACAACCATGTTGCCAAAGAGACAGATCCCCACACTTTTTGGAAGAACTTGGAAAACATGTACAAGACAAAGAACGCACAAGCAAAGTGTGACGCCCTAACCCGACACCCTGTGTCAAGAAAGGGTGTCACAATTCTGAGAATTATAAATCTGTTAACTTACATCATTCTAAACAATTATCAAAAAAATAAAAAATAAATTATCACATTACAAAATAATATCATACCCCACCATTGGAGTGATCAACATATTCAAATTCATTATATACAAAACTTTTCATTGTTTTCAAAAATATATGTACATCATCTGAAAATAAACCAAAACATCATTGATGAGCACCTAATGTTGTGTTGACCTTTGCTGATGTGGGATGTCCTAAACTATCATCGCACCCTCAATACCTACACGGATAAACACCTGTGCTAAGCTTTATAGCTTAGTGGGGATCCATAAATATGGACGACCACTATAACGATCGTCACAAACACATGTACAAATGCATCTAACTATACATATACATTTAATCATATATGACACAATACTTCAACCACTTATCACTAACATTCCAACATAAGGTAATAAATCATAACAATTCCACTAATTGATCTATTTGCATATTCATGACATTCATTAATCTTTAGCCTTATGAGTTATGTTTTATGTCTTATATCTTGTCATTTATAATTTCATTACATTTTTCATTTCATGTAATTTCCATGTTTTATGCCTTTTATAAACATTACAAAGTATTCATCTCATCTTATGGTGTGTATGCATATTCCAAATAAGTGGATCATAGGATGGAACTATATGTACCTGAAGGTACTATCACTGTACGAGACAGTGATTTATAAACTCTACTATATTGTATGACCCAAACGGGGCCACTGCAATGATCCAAACGGGATCTATGTCATTGACCAATTGCGGCCACTCTGTTTGTAAACTGTATGTTGCAACATTGTTATCCCTATAGGCATGTCTATCTATCCAATTACCCAGTTATAAGCAAGCAATCAGTTTTATTATATTTTCTTAACAATCTTTCAGATATCAGAAAAACATATCACATATACATGAATAACTATTGATATCATGTATACCTATGAGATATTCATTATCAAATAATCTCTTATAAACATTTAACTGTACTTTGCACTTTTTCATATAACAAAAATATACTTGTATTCTCTTTATCTTTCATAACACATGTCATCATGATCATCTTACTATGATGCATCATTTCATATAACAATAAATTTATATAGCCTTTATACAATTTCAGTTTCCATAACCAATTCTGCCTAAACAGTTTGAGGCGGCTCCCAAGTCCATTTTCAACTATAATTTTGACCCTATAAATGGGATTATTAGACAAAGTGATCTTCTAACCCAATATACCCCTACGTCTTAAGTTTCTTATGGTTCAAAAATCATGTCATTTGGACTTTTAATTTTGGAGATATGGTCCTAATATCCAGACTACTCCAAGATAGTTTTCAGGGACTGAATTGTTCCCTTACTTTGAAAAAACTTTTTGGGAACAATGGGAACCAATTTGGTTACACTTTCTTTAAGAAAGTTGTTCTCCTAGATTCTAGTTTACCCACAAATTGGATTCATCAGACGGATCAACCTATCTCAAGATATGACTCAAATACTCAAGGCTGGTCTGGACAAACCTTAACCGATTGAAAACAGAGCTAAACGTTGATGAATTTTTGGGTATAATGGGGTCCAAATCTAAATACACTTCCTTTATGGAAGTTATTATACAAGAAGTCTAGTTTACCCAGAAATTAGAATCACTCATTTTGGATAACCAAAACTCAGGATATGACACAAACATCAAGAATGGTCTGACTAGCCAGACCAAACCAGGGACTTAACTTTGGACCCAAAGTCAGGGTCTTATGCCAATAATCGGACCTTGAGGTCTTCAACACATTTGCAGATAAAGGACTTAGATTCTCCTTAAATTGGAATCACCTAATTCAAAGGTCTCTAGGCCAAGATATGGCCAAGTAACTCACTTAGGGTTTGGGGAAATTTGACAGCATCTCCCCTTACCAACCCTACTTCTCCATACACCAATTTCTTCCTCATTCGTGTTAACACAACAAATTAAATAAATACCAAGAAATTCAAAATATACAAATAAACCTGAAGACGGGAATCCTGTACCTTAAATTTCCTCGCTAACTCAAGCTCTATCTCCTTATTTTTCCTTCTTCTTCTCTTCTTCTTGAATACTTGTCGAGAAAAAGATTAGAATGAGAAACAAAAAATATTAAAGGTCGGTTCTTCTCTACTCTTCCTCTTTTTCTCTCCTTTTTTTTTTTTTTTTTCTCTTTACTTAGATCTCGACTAAGCCTTAAGTCTTCATTTTCTCTAGTTTTTCTGAGAGACATTAGTCCTCCCTCTTTTATATTATTCTGACTTTGTAAAAAAAGCATAATTTTATCTTGAGCTGTGACATTCTTCATTGGCCAGTTTCATCTATACAATAATGACTGTTAAATTATATCTTCACCCTTAGTCTTTTTAATAATTCCAATTATGCCATTCTTCTCTAATCTGTTTAAATTGACATATATTTGTTTACCTTAATCATGGCACATAAACTGTGGCTTAATTTGAGGTGTTACAATTCTACCCCACATAAATGAGCTTGATCATAGATTCGTACGGATTGAATAGTTCTGGATCTTGAATATCATTGTCTCTGAAACCCATGTAGCCATGTCAAATATAGTGATGTTTGCAGACACTTATGATGTTTTCTTGTTAATTAATAGTTTCCTTCTATCAGATAAACCACAAAGCTTTGTTTCTCATCATGGGGTGATATTGATGCATTTCACTTCTTGCAGACAAAATATCTGATTATCATATGAATATCTCCATATGGCATAGTTTATGATACCTGTAGTTTAAAAGTAACCAGAGGGAAAGCCAAGCGTTCACCATTGGTCAGATTCTCTCAAAACCGTATGATTGACAGACCTCGGACTAAAACTTGCTTCTTTCCAAATCAGGTGCTTTTATTTGGTGATATAGGAAGACCTTATCTCGACTTCATATTCAATATCTATATCTTGAATCGGCGTATGACTTTTTTATTTAGTTATTCACGACCTTTAACCTTTGTCAGAATAACAGACTCTCTTCATATCTTTTTACTATGTCTAGCTAATCACTTTATGCTCTAAATTGATTTTGTCCAACATCTGAGAGTTCTACATTTTAGGCCATTACCAAGAGGCTGTATGAATTGTCATTACCCAGTGTTTGTTGATAAGCTGTTGCTATAGGCGGAATTCCATCAGCAGGATATACCTATCTGGCTTCAAGAAGACCCATAACACTGAAAATCCGTAACATATCTTCCGACACTTGAATCAATCTTTTGAATTTACTCCCATATCGGTGAAAAGTTGTCTTTTGAGTGGAGCCAGTACTGATCGTGGCTGTAACTCCTTCCATAATCTTGATGTAAATCTGGTCTGGTCAAGAGCTACAAATGAAAACTGTATTTATTGTTAGTTAATCAATCATAACAGCTAGTCGATACATAGAATAGTCAAATCCTAACTAGTATAAAATGGTAGACTTGTTTTTATCAACTTCATCACCCGTACAAATCATGCTTCCTTTGAGTGGAAATTAGATCACAAATCCATGGCAATGTGTCCATTTCCATTCTGCGGGTGGAATGGGTTAACGACGGATGGTGCTTGATGTTCGGCTTTTATGACCATGACATTTGAATACATAGTCAAGTCACATCCCACTTTTCATTCCTTTCCACAATAACATTGCTTCAAATCTGGTACATCTTGTTACCTCCGAGGATGCATAGTAAATCTAAGCAGTATAGGCTATATAACAACTTTTCTTGACTCATTATGTTTGGCACATAATCTATTATGGAAATACAAACTTCCATCATATTTCTTGAAAAAATCACAAATCATCTTTATCTCTACTTAATTGTACCTTTTCTTGCACAGCTCTTAAATCATTTTTAAAGCATCTGCAATCATTTGCTTCTAAACAGGCTGCACTTTTAATTAAACTAATATGGCTCATCAGATACATTTTATTCACTCGTCATAATAACAAGTTAGCTCATTCTTCAATAAAGGCGTCTAATCTGTATTCAAAACTTTAAGGTTGGTTAGTCTATTATCTGATCTAATCTTTGAACTCTTCAACCACCTTTGTTATCTCAAAATTAGCTCCTTAACGTTAACAAATACTTGAGACTTTACGATCACATATAAATTCTGCATTTTCTGCCATATAGTAATTAATAGTCATATCTTGAAGCGAATACTAAAATGAACCAAATCATTAGGATAATTAAACTCGTATGGCTTCACATGCTGGATGCATATGTCACTACTTTACCATCTTGCATTAACACAGCCAGGACAAATTCTTGACATCGCTATACAAGGTATACTCTTTACCCGAGTAAGGCTGCGTGATACTGGTGTGACGGCCATTCCTTTAATTGCTCAGCGATCTTGACATTTATCTGTCCACTCGAAGCTTACTCATGGGTGGTTTTGGAGGGTGTGGAGTTATGAATGAATAACATGGGTGAAAATGGCTTACCATGATGTCCATACTTTGAGGTGGGGAAGCTGTAAAATTTGGGTTCTTTGTGGGACCGGTTGTGTGGCTGAGGGATGAGCAGCATGGTGGTTTTGTCTGTTTCAGAATCACCTTTATTTTTGTCAGCACCTCGCAGCAGATGCACCTCTCTCTAGGCCTGTGAGCTATTCCAGTCCTCTCTGTCTGCTCCATCTGAGATATACCCAATATCTCATTAGTATTACACACATTTGGTTCAATGGGTTCAAGCCTGCAACTGTCGGGATTTCAGATCTGCGGTGCCAGTCATTATTGGCGCTACTAAAGCCTAAACTATTTATATCAGTTCTCAATGCATCTGGGTACATTGGCATCACCTCCTACTTCGTATTCCCGCCCAATTGCCCAGTTCTCCCCGGCCACCATACTGGTATTCATCGACCGATCCCCAATTTCCGCCGCCAGTGCCGTTTTCTTGTCACCTTATTAGTCACGATAATCGTGCGTCGCGGGTGCAAATATTTCGCTGCGAACTGGGCGGTTTGGGACGTTTGGTTGGTTCGATAGCGTCACCGAATGCGGCGGGTTGAATCTTTTTGGCTCTTTAAACTGGTGAAGGCCATCTGGCAGCGGTGCCTGGAAGTAAGGTTATCTGATAAATCTGATGGGATAATCATCTGCGAGGTGGATTGTTTTGGTAAATAACGAAATACATTTGGAAGTTCTCACTGCCATAATATTTTCTGAATTGTTGATATTTAACATGGATCGACGCCGAGAAAAAGGTATCGTCGCGCTGTAAAATCGTCGGGACTTTTTTTGTGGTCCATTGGACATTAAAAGATGAACGAACGCCGTATGCTGTCCAGTTCGAAGGTTCGAACAATGATATCGCGTGTTTTTATCGCAATCGGTTGGCTGGTTCGACTAACAATCCGCGTTCGCAAGTCGATCGAGTTAAATGGTAAAACGGTCGTCGATAGGAAAGTTCTGTCGCGGATAATATCAGACGGTTCGCCATATATTAACGATCGCATCGCCCGGTTCGAGTTACGTGCATATCGCGCCGACAAATCGTCTCGCGATCGTCTTATCACGACGTATCGATATGCGTATGGTCGATGAACGGATCGATCGTGCGTGCGTCTAATGTCGTATGAAATTGCGAGGTGCCTTCGATGTTAACTAACGATAACGATTATTGGACGTGGATCCGCTATCTGTGGCGTGCCGAATATCGAGATGGGATACCTGAAGTTGTAGTGTGCAGAAGATCTTTGTATAAATCAGTTTGGACAGCGTGGTGAAAGATGATTAGACATTGAAAACTTTGTGGAGGACAGGTCAAAAAAAAAAAAGATAAAGCAGTCATTCAAAAATAGATTAATTAAATTGCAATTTCAATTGAAAGGTCCATAAATCAAGAGGTCAAGTATACAAAAGTGGGGATAAATGGGTTCAGTTTAAGTGTAAATGAATGAAGGATTAAATAATAAATGGAGAAAAAACAATTAAAAGTGAAATGCCAAATAGAGTATAGATTTTATAAAGAAAAGATACAAAGGTGGATCTTATGTAATGGGAGGGGTTCTCATTGCACACAGGAGAGAAAAGAGAAACAGGTGAGAAGAGGAAGTGATTCAGCGTGTGTCTCTCATCTTGTAGAGATCAGTTTGCCAGAGAGGAAGAGAAGGCTTGTAAGAGACTAAGGTATGGAAACCTAACTAAAACCCCTGCTATGTTTGGGTTTGGAAAAGCTGCTTTTGTAAAGTGTTCTTAGATGGTTTGGATTCAGTTTGAGTTATTTTGCATTGTTTGATTGGTTTTTGAGGAATTTTGTATAAAGAAATGATGGGATTTCTGAGGATTCTTTGCTCAAAAAATTTCAACCCTTGATTTTGTTTTGACTATAAGCTAAGTTATAATCTGCATCCAAATTGGTGAATTCAATGACAATAGGCTACAGGCCTTCAAAAATGTCTTATAAAAGGGGTCAAAGGAGCCAAATTGTCTGAAGCAAGATATGGGCTTAAAGGTGGGATTTGGATGGATTGTGGGTATGCTCTATTTTGGTGTAGTTCTTGGTATTTTTGGTAGTGGTTTGAGTTTCACTCATCCAATTAGTAAATCAATTTTGTTAAACTAACATACCTTCTATGAGGTCATTTACTTGAAAAAAGTGTATGCAATTTTGTAACCCCAAGTGCGTAAATCCGGAGTAAATTGGTATGTGCGAGAACAATCGATTGTTTTTTCAAATTAAGTAGTCTGAATGCAGTAATAGCAAGTTTTAGTGATCAAAATTGAATAATTAAATTGGAGAAGAAACACTTAGGCGTAGATTCAAATGATTGAATGAACATTATCAATTAGTTTAAGACCCCCAAAATCGAGAATACTTGTTAGGTAGCAAGTGGTGACATATGATGATTATTAAAATGTCATAACTTGAGTTTGGAGTGGTCCAAATGAAATGATTCCAAATTCCTACTAAATATACTCATAGAATGTCTGTTTTATTGAAGGAAGCATGAGTAAAAAATAGCTAATGTGACCCCGGAAAATTTTTCAAGTAGCAGTGTATTGGTGACCTGTTTACAACCAAAATCCTAGAATACTGTTGATTTTTTCTTCTTGGGTTTGATTCGCGACATATTTGTAGATGGATTAGAGATTGGTGGCGAGGAAAAGCTTGACCAAGAGCGGGATTCCGGGGATAGGAATCGAGCGACAACAACACGGGTTTGTTCTTCACACTTCTTTCCTTGTTTTCGAGTTTTTGTGTTTTGCGTAAACTAAATCTAAAGGGTTTTTATTGAATATGCATGTGCTCCAGTTTGAGCCTTATTGTGGTTTGTTCCCCCACTTCTCTCTCTCTAATTCCAAGTGTTTGAATGATTACAAAATGATTTGAATTTAAATGATTTATTAGAAAAAAACATATTGATTTGTTTTAATTGATTTGAAGCAATTGATTGTGAAATGATTTGCATATGAAAAAAATTGCATGAGTACTGAAAATGAATTGTTTGTATAAATGTACATACTATCACGTATTTTGCTATATGAATAGTTTAGGCATGTAAGATATTACTTTTTTATTAAATTGAGTTGAGGATCAGTTAGTTATCACAAAGAAAGGTCAAATTAGCGATCTTTGCGAAAGAATGGAATGATGTGTCCTTTCGTCAAGTAGCCAGGGCCAATTATCGATAGTATTCACAAAATTGATTTTTAATAACCGGTCGATGCGACGAGGCCGTGTATGTGCTGCAAATAAATGTTTTTATACCATCTTTGCATTGAGACCGTCTTAGTGATTCTGTATCTATGCAGAAAGCATAGGTTAAATTTGTTTAAGGAAAATTAAAATAATAAAGAAATTGTGAAATGCATGATTGTGTTTTGAATGATTTATTATACCATGAAGTGCATATTTGGAATGATCAATAAGCGTAAATGAATGTATATGAAATGTATTGTATTGCATTGATCACTATAAAGGGTTAAAACATTGTTGAAAAATTGCATAGATTTTATTAAAGCTTGAAATGGAAGAATAATATAGAATATGAAACATGAAAATGTGCGCGTTATTTTATCATCGTAGGTATCGAAGTAGTATGAGAATGAACCGCGATGAGAAAGTGAAGTCATCGTCAAAGTCACTTACGGATAAGTAAGCTCAAGATCGCATGCATACACATGAAATTATTACCATTTCGTTTGTACAAACACTATTATGAAAATTGAACTCGATTATCTTTGTAAATATTTGGATATTGAAAACAACTAATAATACCGCCTTTGTATAAAAGGTGTGAAATGGACGAATGGGCATGATACATATCGAATGAAAAATGGTTGTGATCAAATGATGGGCCGCACATGTTGAAGTGGTATTTACTTATACTCATTTTTCGTGCCCAGAGTGTTGAAATGTGTTTGGAAAAATAATTGTGTTTGGATTATTAATTATTCAAAAAAAAGAAAAAAAGTGAGGACGCGTCAGCAGGTCGGGATCATTGGTGGGTATGGCGGCTTAGGCCTCACATCGACCCCTCAGATCTCGAGTCGAAGGTGGTGTAATGATCTACCTCTGCCATTCCACTGGGCTCCTGTTATCCAAACTCGGACAATTCAAATGTGAAATGATCTATGCTTCCACACACGAAGCCTCCTCCTTAATCGCCAGTGAACACCCAATTACATGCATGTGGGGACACTCTGGGGTTTCTCCTTGTCCAGTGGAAGCACCTCTACAATAACTAGGGTTGCACATTGGGCTGCCCTTCTACCTCTTGTGGTAGGTTGTACAACGGATCCAGTGGGAGATTCCTAGCTCTTTTTCCTGAGAAGAAGCTCCTCTTGAAAACTTCTTTTAAAACCGCTCTTTGCTCTTGCACCAGACTCTCACCTTCACTTAACAACAGTACCAGTGATAAAATTCACCTATTGGAGAGAAGTCACAAGTGTTAAATATCTCTTGATAGACTCATTCAAACCATCCTCAAATTGTCTACACCGAAATGCTACAGTGAGAAATGACTCTAGAGCATACTTACTAAGATGACTAAATTCTCTTTCGTACTCTGCCACTGATAGGCTTCTCAGCTTCAAATTTAGAAATTGCTTCCATTTGGCCTCCTTGTACATATCGGTGAAATACTTTTCTCGGAACTCTTGGACAAAGAAATCCCAAGGCATAGGGTCCGGAAACCTTCGCGCTTCATATTGAGCTTCCACGATCATAAGCCTCACTTTGTAAAAGCGAGACTGCACAGGCTACTATTTACTCAGGAGGGCATCTCACCTCCACTACTCTTTGCAACCTCTCAAGCCAAACTCAGCCTTAATTGATTCCTCTAGGCTTGTCCCATGGAACTCCTCCGCTCCATCTGACCTCATCATATCTATTGGGCTTTGGGGTTGTCTGACCTTTCGAAGCGAGTCATATCTTGAGATATCTTTGAAGGCATTGGCTCGTTAGGGACATTGCTTTCGCCAGGTTGGGATGGGAGGATGTGGCGATGTCGTTGTTGCCTTAGGTTAACACTTTCAGCGGCTTCTTGATCGGTTGGGGACGGTCCTAATTATTGAGGAAAACAAAGACATCCCCGTAAGTCTGACATTCACTTTACATATGCATTTCTATCTTATACTCTATCTAGAGTCACTTAAATTTAGGCTCTGATACCACCTAAACTATGACACCCCAACCCGGCTTTTGTGGAAGGTGTAAATCAGAACTATAAACCTGTTAACTTACATCATTCTAAACAATTATAAAAAATAAAAAATAATAATTATCATATTACAAAATAATATCATTAGAGTGATCAACATATTCAATTTCATTATATACAAAACTTTTCATTGTTTTCAAAAATATATGTACATGATCTAAAATAAACCAAAACTTCATTGATGAGCACATAATGTTGTGTTGATCTTTATGGCGATGGGCGTCCTTTACTATCACTATATATATTCTAAGGATAAACACCATCTGCTGCTTTATAACTGGTGGGGATCCATAAATGAATGACTAGTATAATGATGCGTCAAGCGCCTTATACAAATGCATCTAACTATGCATATTCAAATACCATACATTATACCATATGACACAATACTTGACCACTTATCACTAACATTCCAACATAGGTAATAAGTCTATTGTTCCATTAATTAAGTTGTTTGCATATTCATGACAACTTCATTATCTTTAGCCTTATGAGTTATGTTTTATGTCTTGTCTCTTTATCAGCTCTAATTCATTATTACTCATTCTTATTCCATGTTTATCATCTTTATAAACATTACAAAATTTTCATATCTATATCATGCATGCATATTCAAAAGTGGATCATAGGATGGGCGCCTGCAGAAGGTACTATCATTTATCTGAGACGTGATTTTAGTATACTGTATTAGCTATGACCCAAGCAGACCTTGTAATGATTCAAGCAGTCCAGCAATAATTACTTGTGAGCAGGGTCCTCTGTTCATGCAAGCAAAGTATCAAACTAAAGCATTGTTATCCCTACAGGCATGCTTATCTATCCAACTACCCGGTCATAAGCAGGAAATCAATTTTATTATGTTTTCTTAATAATCTTTCAAATATTAGAAAAACATATCTCATATACATGAATAACTACTGATATCATGTATACTTATGAGATATTCATTATCAAATAATCTCTTATAAACATTTAACTATACTTTGCATTTTTATATATACCAAAATATACTTGTATTCTCTTTACCTTTCATAACATATGTTATCGTGATCATCTTACTATGATGTCTTCATATAACAATAAATTTATATCATTGCCACAATTGGTTTCATAACATGCCTTGTATGATTCGGCGACTCCCGAATCATTTTCAAATACAATTTTGACCTTGTAAGTGGGATTGTTGACAAAAGTGATCTTCTAGTAAACCTGCCCTATGTCTTAACTCCTTATGGTTCAAATGTCATCATTGGAACTTTTAATTTTGGAGATATGGTCCTAATATCCGGACTACTCTGAGACAGTTTTGAGGACAAAATTGTTCCCTTACTTTGAAAAAACTTTCTAGGAACAGTGGGAACCAATTTGATTACACTTTCTTCATGAAAGTTTTTCTCCTATATGTCTACTTAAAAATTAGAATCACTGCATTTGGATCAACCTATCCCAAGATATGACTCAAATACTCTCAAAATTTAGTGCGGACAAATCTTAAGCGACTAAAAATAGAGTTCCGCTGATGAATTTGCAGTATATTAGGGTCCCGAATTTGAATCTTCCTTCGCGGAGTTATTTTATAAAAGTCTAGTTGCAGAAATTAAAGATCCTCATTTTAGATCACCAAAACTAAGGATGTAACTAAACATCAAGGCAGTGCATTGCCGGATAGACCGGGACTGAACTTTGGACCCAAGTGGGGGTCTTTTGCGATAATCAAACCTTGAGGTCTTCAAATATATTTGCAACTAAGGGACTAAGTTCTCATAATTTTAATCACCAAATTGGGTTCTCTAGGCGAATATGTGAGTCTTCGCTTAGGGTTTAGGAGTGACCAGTATCTCCCTTACCAGCCTAGCTACTCCATGCACCAATTTCTTTCTCATTTGAAGAACCCAACAAACAACAAATACCAAGCAATTCAAAATATACAAAAAAACCCAACAAGATTAGAAATCCTGCAGCTTAAATTTCCTTGGCCAACTTAAGCTCTATCTCCTTGTTTTTCCTTCTTCTTCTATTCTTCTTTGAATAGCATAAAAATAACTTGAATGAAACAAAATGGTAGAATAGAACCCTAGCCCAGAAAGTAAGTTCTTCTTCTACTCCCTCGCCCATCTTCTTTTTCTCTCTTTCTCTTTTTTTTTTTCTCTTTGCTTAGATCTTGACTAGACCTTAAGTCTTCATTTTCTCTAGTTTTTTCTAGAGAGACATTAGTCCTCCCCTCTTTTACTCTTATGCCCTCCAAACTTCTTTTTTTTTAAATTTTTATCTCAAACTTTAGCCAACATTCTTCTCAAACAATTTCATCTATGTCCTTGACTATTAAATTACCATATTACCCTTGGTCTTTTTAATAATTCCAATTATGCCCTTCTTCTCTGATATTTTATTCTTGAAACATATGTTTGAAACTTTAGTACCTTAATCATAGCGTAAACTAGGGCTTAATTTAGGGTGTTACCACGAAAATTTTCTTGATGTGGAAGTTGATGAATTTGGAAGCTGAGGAAGACCCGATCAATTGTGAGTGAATTTGAAGCTCAAGGAAGGTCAATCAATTCTACTGGCTTGTTGAATAAATTTGAAAAGAATGATCATGTAGTTATCAGTTGCAGGTCTCTCTCTTGGTGATGAGACCCGAGCATGCTTGCTACTCGGCTCATTATCAGACAGTTGGAATACTTTGGTGGTGTCTCTGGGAATTCGGCCCTAGAAGGAAAAGTCACGTTGGCTATGGTCAGAAATAGCATGTTCAATGAAGAAATTCGAAGGAAGGACTTTTTGGGCAATGATACACATGCCCTTGTCACGGAGAATAGGGATCGGAAAGCGGCGGAGGACCATCCCCAGGCATAACAAGTCAGAGTGTAGCGCCCCATTGACCTCGATGGGGTGTCAAGCGAAGTGTCACGCCCGGGGTGTTGAGCTCTTCAACCTTTTCTTTCTCGGGCGACACATGCACATTTTTCTCATTCATATGCCTGATTTAATAAATAATAAAATTTTCTTTTACATATACATTATACATACCACCATAAAGTGGTATTCATGTTATCTGCGTCCCATTACTTCTCAATAAACCAAGCTTATACATTCAAAAATACGGAAGTGCGGAAGCGATGTGGTGACACCTATCTACGAGTTAGCTGCCTCTGCTAATGTATGGGATGTCATGTCCTTTATCCTTGTCTTACCTTACGTACTACACGGATTAGAAACAGTGCTAAGCTTCAAGCAATGGAAACATATACGGACGACCAATAACTATGATCGTCTCGACAAATACCTTATCTTATCATTTTCTATAACGTACACTTCTATCATGTGACGTTTGACATATAACCTTTCATATCATTTATTTCTTATTCTAAGTACTTATCATTTGATCTATTCTCTTTCTAATGGTTCATATTACATATCCTATTACAGTATGTCATATTCGTATATATATTACTTTCATGGTTATATACTATACCAGTTGTTATGTTCTATTTTCATGTCTTGTTGCTCGTATTGTTATCGTATATTGTATTAAGTATCTTGTTTCATATGTCTTTGTTTCATGTCACCCATTCATGTCTTATTTTATATATTGTTTTCTGTTATACTTTTCATATTACTTCCCTTTAAGTATGTTGTAACATTGCGTATCTTTTAGGTATGCTAATACTTTGTACTTTCCATATCTTGTATTCATATTAACACCGAGATCATTTTACATTCTCTTATACATTTTTATATATATCATGTCGAGATAGTATAATCTCATGTTCTGAGAACTATCATCACATAGCAGTGCTATGCTTCTCAGATCATATAATATCTTTTCACATGTCATATGCAAATCATTTGTTTTTATGTTTCATATGCATAAACCTTAGAAGTGGATAAAAGGAAACTATAAGGACAGAGGCCCTGGCTTGCTCAGCGTGCGAAAGCGTTAATTACATAAAGGAGCACGTGACTGTTATCATTGTGCGAGACAATGACCATTTATAAGGAACTTTGAAAGGCGTTGTTATCATTATGCAGACAATGACCATCTATAAGAGCCGTATTGTAATGACCCCGAATGGGGCCAGATCGATATCTTTATGAACTTATTTTTTCCACAATAGGCATGCCCGATCTATCCCTCTGGGTTCTAAGCGGACAATCCATTTTATTACATTTGCATTACATATCATCTATTGAATAACTGTTGTTATCATGTATGCTAATAAGATATACTATTATTTATTTAAATGCCTTAATATATTCATATTTCTTAGCCGTATTGTTGTTTCTCATATTTTCTTTACAATACGTATGTTCATCATCTTTTTCTATCATTTAGTTTGTCTTCGTATCATATAATAGCAATCACATCATATATCATGAATGCATCTATGCACTCTTATATTCCTTATATTCATATATATATCTTTATCTATTCACTTATCCCTTTATATCATTTATGCATCACTTATCAACTATGTGTTTCTATCATGATTTAGCTATTCATGTACTTTCTATATTTCTATCATGTATGCTTTTACTCATTCATGTTCTGTCATGTTCCATCTATTCGTTTATGTATAACAATCATATATTCATATCATATACTCTTATATTCATATCATGTCCTCTACTTATAACATCTTATATCTTGTTAACTTATATCTTCATGCTTTATCGGTTCATGTATCTTATGACTATACATCGTTCCTATACTTGTATGTTTTTCTTGTTCTTTATCGGTATCCTATCTCAGTAAGTCTGAGAACAGAGACTCTTCCTTTGATACCTGTAGGTACTTTTCTTATCTATACTCCTTTACATATCAAATCTACATATATTTCAATTTCTTATTCATATCTACATCCTTTCTTACCATGTATTCCAATTAGCACAACGAAGCGATTAGTACACTTTCGGTACAACAATTCGAATTTCCAGAAAATATGTAAGGCACCAAATGCCATTAAAATGGCATATGGTTAGATTCTAGACTCGATGGAGCTTTCCATCGATTCCAAGAATACCCATAGCGAGTCTAACGAATGAGTTATGCAAATTGCAAGCCATGAAGAAAATCAGCAACTTGCAGCACCTGCAGTAGCAGCAGCAGCTACTGTCTTTTGTCACTTTCAGGTGTATTATAAGATCAATATTGTATCAATCTATATATGGATGGATTCTAGACTCAAAGGACTTTCCATAGAGTCTAAGAACACCCAAAACGGAGTCCTAACGAAGGAGTTATGCAAATTGTAAGCCATGAAGAAAATCAGCAGCTTGCAGCTGCAGTAGCAACAACCTTCTGTCTTTTGTCATTTTTAGGTATATTATAAGCTCAATATTGTATCCAAGCTATATATGGATGGATTATGAGCTCAAAGGCTTTCCATAGAGTCCAGAACACCCCAGAACGAGTCCCTAACGAAGGAGTTATGCAAATTGTAAGCCATGAAGAAAATCAGCAACTTGCAGCACCTGCGTATAAGCAACCTTCTGTCTTTTGTCATTTTCCAGGTGTATTATAAGCTCAATATTGTATCAATATATATATATGGATGGATTCTAGACTCAAGGGCTTTCCACTTAGTCGAGACACATGAGTCTAGAAGGAGTTATGCAAATTCTGGCCCAGAGTGAAGAAAATCGGTAACTTGCAGCACTGTGATAGCGGCCATTCTTGTCTTTTGTCGTTTCGGACTATTATAAGCTCAATATGGTATCAAGCAACACCAAACACACGGCACTAAAACCATCCTACAATCAATCCCCCAAATCACCCCAAAGTAGGAATAAACCAAACTTCCATATCCATATAAATTCTCTGATCCATCCTCGAAGGAAAGATTCCATACTCCTAACAATGTTCACTCTCTAACACCTCAAATCTTAGCTTAATGAGGTTTCATATAAAGTCACAAATTCACTATTACTAACCATCCATACAAACCATACATAAATTCTTAATTTCCATACTCAAACCATACTAAACTCACAACAAAGTCCCATGCAAAGCTATGCGAGATTCTCATAAAGCTGAAACTACAAATCAAGGGAAGAACCTATACCAGGTGTAAATCCTATAACTCCACATATTCTATATAAAACCAAGGATCATTACAAATTCCATACAAAATCCATACCAAACTCCAGATCCATATAAGTTCTACTTATCACGATACGTGTTCATGTTCATGTTTCACATGCCTATTCCATATGGCATTTCATATACTTATGCAGTATGATGTCTATGTATTCACATCATTCATATATTCTTATTCCTTTATGAATCTCACTTTACTCAGAAATTGAATCATTCCAGTGAAGCATCGAACTAAAGTTATGACATTTTCGTGTCAAATAGTCGGTTTATCGATTTTACGCGAGGACAGTTTGTAATATTGTTTTCCGGTGCCTAGTCTCATATTGTTTTTCGGTTCTTTGCTTCTCCTTTAAAAGCTAAGGTGCTAAGGGTTCTCCTCAACTAAAGAATCACCCAAATCGGAGCACCGAAACTCAAATTCACGTCAGAAACGCTTCGGTACTCTATGATCAAAGCGGAAGCAGAATTTGGCTTGCATGGCCCCACTTGGTGATTCTGGGCCACTTAGAGGCAGAATTTTAAGTACCTATTTGAGGATGTTTGGTTCTCCTTGAAGTCTATTTTAACCAAACAATAGAATCACTCAAATCGGATAAGAAATGAGCAGTTGAGCAGCTAGGTACCTTGAAAGGCTGGTCAAAAATAGAAAAACATAGCTATGTCTTAGGTACACCTCTTACACCTTCAGGTACATGTGTGTTCAGTACTTGAGAATGTGGGCTTTACGCACTTTTTCCATATTTTCCTACCCAATTCAACTCTATACTTATCTTACCTCAAAACCACACCAAATTCATCTTATAATCTCAATTTTACTCAATTCATCTTTCATTACCTTTCTTTCTTCAAAAACTTTTCCATGAATTTATCCCAAAACCATTTCTAATATGAGTTATGACCCATACTCAAACCAAATATGATGATTAGTTGGGGTTTGTTCTAAACCTAACTCAATTAATCTCAATTAACCCATGAATCCAAATTTAAAGGATTCTATAACTATCTTGTACCATATGAGGTTTTGCAGCCTAATAATTGTCATCTTTGGTTGGATGAAATCTAGCAACCCTAGATTTGGAACTCCTAAACTTTTCTAGAATCCCATACAAAATCCATATGATCCATAATAGAATCCATGCAAGGTTAGTTCCATACCTTTTTTTTATCATGGCTTCTGCTATTCTCCTCTTCTTCTTCTCTTCTCTTCCTCTTCCTCTTCCTTAACTTCTTCTCTCCTTCTCTTCTCTCACACTCTGCAGTTCTCTCTTTTGGAGACCAAATTTGGTCTTCTCTTATCCATGTTTGTTAAGGCCATGTTTGGCCGTCAAAAAACTTCATTTTAGCTTTAACTTTCTCATTTTTGCACTTAAGCCCTTTAACTTCATTATTATTTATTAATCTTTTCTCTAATTACTTGAATCCCATAACTTATTAAATTTCTATTTTAGCATCAATCTTGTTAACATCTTAAGTCCCTTTTTGGACACTTTACATATTGTCCTTAAATCTTGTAAATTTTCAGGTCTCGTTTCCATGTTTCGCATTTAACTCACGAAGCGATTGAGTCACAGCTTAAAATACCTAAGCGTGTGGCTGGCAAGACATATTTTGGGAGTATTACAAGAAGCGATCCGTCTAGAGGAAAATAAAGTGTTATCATTGTGGCAAAATAGGTCACATGAAAGGAGCGCAAGATCCTGACGAGGAGAGGCAGGCGAAAGTGGGAAGATGACAAAAAATACTACCTCTGACAAGTATTAGTAGCAGTAGAGGTGACCTTGCTGCGATCAAGAAGATTGTTGTCATGTAGCGAAACGAGATGTCAAGTGGGTAGTGGTACCGATGGCGTCGTACCGTTGTGTCCCAAAGATATTTCTCAACATACAAAGCATGAGACTTTGGCACAGTGAAGATAGGAAACAAAAGTATTTCCCAGATCACAGGAATTAGCGACATCTACATACAAACAAGTATGGGGTGCACATTAATGTTGAAAGACGTGCGACACATTCGGACTTGCCCGAGCCTAATTTACGTACATGCAGACGAGGATGGATACAGCCGCTTTATCAATAGTGGCAATTGGAAGCTCACCAAGGGATCATTGGTGGTGGCACGAGGCAAATTATGTTGTTCGTTGTACAAGACACAAGCAAAGGCATGCGAAGGACAACTAAATATAGTTGATGATGACACCTCTTCAGATTTGTGGCATAAGCGGCTAACACATATGAGCTAGAAGGGGTTACAACTATTGGCTAAACAATCCCTCATTCCTATGGCCAAAGACAAATCATCAAACCCTTGTGACTATTGCTTATTTGGAAAGCAACACAAAGTATCATTCCAAAATAACTCCACTAGAAAATTTGAGAAATTGGAATTAGTATATTATGATGTTTGTGGACCCATGGAGATAGATTCGCTAGGTGGTAACAAATACTTTGTTACTTTCATTGATGATGTTTCAAGAAAGACATAGGTATACATGTTGCATACAAAAGGTCAGGTATTCCACTATTTTCAGAAATTTCATGCCATAGTGGAGAGAGAGACGGGAAATCCTCTTCAACAACTTCGAACCGATAATGGTGGAGAATTCATCTTCAGGGAGTTCAAAGAATATTGCTTCAAGCATGGAATCAGGCACGAGACAGTTCCTAGTACACCATAGCACAACTGTGTTTGTAGAGAGAATGAATCGGACCATTGTGGAAAAAGTCTGGTGCATGTTAAAATTGGCTAAACTTCCTAAGTCATTTTAGGGTGAAGTTGTTAACACTACAGTCTACCTTATCAACATATCGCCATTAGTTCCTTTGGCCTTTGATATTCCTCAAAGAGTTTGAACAGGAAAAGATGTTCCATACTCTAACTTGAAGGTGTTTGGATGCAAAGCATTCATGCATGTACCAAAGGAGCAAAGATCGAAGCTCGATGATAAAGCAACCCCTTGCATCTTCAATGGATATGGAGACTAGGAGTTAAGCTATAGGCTATGGGATTTAGAGAAGCAAAAGACAGTCAAAAGTAAAGACGTCGTGAAGATATGGAGAAAAATGTGAGGGGTGCAAAACTCACATATGAAGGCGTTGCAAATCTGACACCTGGACAAACTTCGCCAGTGCCGCTAATGACGAAGTGCCGAGATCATAGCGAGCGAGAACTCGAAGAACCAGTCATCGAGGAGAAAGAAAGTGGTGATGATGGTGATATGGGAGGTGTTGATCATGGGGAGAAATCCCTCCATTAGAAGAAAGACCTCAGTTGAGAAGGACAACCAGAGAATGTCAACCATCTACAAGGTATCCAAGTTCAAAGTATATTCTAATTGCGGATGAGAGGGAGCCTGAAAGCTTCCAAGCAATACAGACTCACAAAGACAAAAGACTTTGGATAAAAGCCATACGAGAAGAGATGAATTCCTTATGGAAAAATGATACCTGTGAGTTGACGAACTTCTAAATGGAAAAGCACTTTCGAGAATAAATAGTGTTTAAATTTAGAATGACGATGAGAAGTTGTTGGCGTACAAGGCCCGTCTAGTGGTGAAAGGTTTCGATCAAAAGCAAGGTATTGACTTTGATAAAATCTTTTCACCTGTTGTAAAAATGTGACGCCCCGAAATGGGGCTCTGATACCACTAACTTGAGACACCCCTTCCGGTCAGGCAGATTGGTGGAGTCGAGCCGGATCGGGACCTGTTTCTATAACTTATAAACTTTAAGCACCGCTCCATATAATGTTAAACATTTCACTTGTATCATAAATACATGCTTGTGAATACAAAATACATATACTAGCTCCATATATGGAAGTGTTCGACATTTACATTGTTTTCTGAAAGAAACAAAAAAAGACATATACATTATGCGAAAATCTTCAGATGGACCACCCAGTGATGTGTTGACCTTGGCTGCTGATGTGAATCGTCTTGCCCTATGGTTTCCTCTTCTGTACCTACAAGGATGAAACACTCGTGCTAAACATAGCTTAGTGAATTTACATATGGACGACCTCACAACCAAAGGGTCATCCGCTACTTGCATGCATATCTTTATGACACATATAACATGTACATATATTTATCCATTTCTCATGTCTATTGTCTTTTCTCATAACATGTTTCTTTTCTTTTCATATCTCATATACTTTTCGTGTCATTTTATACTGTATTTCTTGTTCTTGTAACTATATACTAACTTTATATATTCTTTTACATATACTTTTCATTTTCTTTTATGTTCGTACCCTGCCAAATACCACGAAGCGAATCTGAGAGAAAGCATATATACCCGAAGAGTACTATCCTTTATGCGAGACAATGATCTCTATCTATATGCAGAAGGTACTATCCTTTACTCTGAGCAGAGTGATCTACATATGACTGTAATTGTATAGTGATCGACCCCGGGATCTATGTCATCGACCCAAACGGGGCCTCGATGTTTGTATCTATATGCTACAGTACTGTGTCCTTATAGGCATGCCTATCTATCTAACTACCCGGTCATAGGCAGGCAATCAATATTATTATGTTTTCTTAATAATCTTTCATATATTAGAAAGATATCTCATATACGCAGATACCTCTTGATATCATACTTAAGAGATATTCATTATCAAATAATCTTTTATACATGTTGAACTGTACCTTTTCATATAACAAATTCATATACTTATTTGTACTTTTAATAGACTTATACTTGTTTAGGAACTTACTATCCTATCATAGGGCATTAAGTTTGCCCACATCAAACTCGTTGAGGCGGCGAAGTACGGTGCGTTTTTCACATAGTTTCACTCTTATTTGAACCCCCATTAGTCATTCACTAGGGTTCCTTTACTATTAGTATATGAATTTGGGCTTAAAAATGTCAAAATACAATAAACTAGAGAGTTTGTAGGAAAAATTAATTTTTCTGGCGGTACCCTTGCAGTGCAAATACCATTCATGTTACGGTGAGTGATGCAGGTTATCACTTTGGATGAGAATGCCCGGTACCATTTGGTCTCTACATCGATTAGTCAGGTGTCACCCCTGATACAGGCAGTACCGATCATGGAAACTACCCAGAAATGGCAGATTTTCCCTCTTTCACCCACTTTTCTTCCTTACTCTTCCTCTATTCCATCTTACTTCAAAAACCTATGTAGATTACTCTAGAAACAACTCTAATATAGATTCATGCCATACATAAACCAAACATAAAGATTAGTTAGGGTTTGTTTTAAACCCAAACTTAATTAAAACCATGAATCCAACCTCAAAGGGAAGATTCCATACTCTTCTTGTACACTTTAGTGTTTTACCAACCCTACTTTCAAGACATTTAGGGTTAGGATGAAATCCTAACAAAACCCTAAGTTTGGGAACAAGCTACTATCCATACAATTCCATGGAAATCCATACAATTTCATGGAAATCCATACAAAACTTTAGAATTCCATACTTTTGCTCTCTCTTGAAGTCCTCTTCTCCTTCTCTTCTCTTCTTGTTCTTCTCCTTGCTCTCTTTTATAACTTCTCTTTCTGTGGGAACCTAGCAGGAGACGAAAATGAGAGATATTTTGAAATCTCTCTTTCTCTTATTTTCCTTTATACTCATTTGGTCCTCCATTTATTTTCTATTTGGAAATCAAATTTCTGCTATTTCACTTTAACATCTCATCTTCTTGTCATATGACCTTCATATCCTATTTTGAAAATTTACGTTGCCACTTGCACCTTAATAATTCAGGGTTTGAAATTTACTCACTTAGCAAATTAATAATTACGAAAACTTCAAATTATGCCCACAAAATACCTTAAACATGTCGAAAACGACTAGGGTATATTTCGGGGTGTTACAACAAAAAATGTGTTCAATTCGCGTTATACTAGGATTGGCAGCTATTATGAATCTCGAATTGGAACAACTCAATGTTAAGACTGCATTTCTGCATGGTGATCTTGATGAAGAGATCTTTATGGAGCAACGAAGGAAACGAAGTGAAAGGGAGGAGAACATGATCTATGAGTTAAAAAAGTCTATATTGACTTAAACAAGAGCCATAACAATGGTATAAAAAATTTGACTCTTTCATGATGAGTCAGGAATACAAAATGACATTTGCAGATCCTTGTGTTTATGTTCGGAGATTCCATGATGATAAATTCATCATACTCATGACTATATGTTGATATATCTTTGATTATGGAGTCGAGAATCTTGATATAGTCAGTTAAAAATGGAATTATCCAAGAGCGTTTAACATGAAGATTTAGGCAATCGCAGCGTATCTCAGGAATGGAGATTTTACGAGATAGAAAGGCAGGCAAATTGTGGTTGTCATAAGAAAGAAAGACATATTGAATGAATCTTTGGGAAGGTTGATATGAAAATTAGCTCCAGTTTACCACTTGCGCGTTTCAATTTGAGTAAGGGCTACGTCCATACAGGAGAAAGAAAAAGGCGAAATGTCAGTCATTCCATACTCATCCACAATTGGAAGTCTGATGTATGTTATGGTGTGTACACATCCAGATATATCTCATGCAATTGGAGTTGTAAGCAAATCCTAGCAAATCCTGGTAAAGCACACAGGGAGACAGTGAAATGGATCTTTAGATATCTTAGAGGTACCTCAAAGGTATGTTTGGGGGATTAGAACCATCTCTTGAAGGTTATACAGATTGTGATATGGCTGGAGACCTAGATTGTAGAAAATCTACTTACGTATTACTTATTTACATTTGCAGGGCTATGTCATGGTAGTCAAAGCTACAAAAGTGTGTTTCACTATCTCACTACGAAGCCAGTATGTGGCGACTCTTGGGGAAAATTTGGAAAAGAAGTGCTATGGATGAAGCGGTTTCTTGAAGCCCCGGATTTAAAACAAGAGACTACATAGTACATTGCGATAATTGAAGTCGATAGACTTAAGAAAAGAACACTATGTATCATGCGAGGGCGAAGCATAGATGTGAGATATCGATTTGGATCGGGAAGGCTATTGAAGAACAAGCGGATTCGAATAAGAAAGATCCACATTGACAAAATCTTCTGATATGATGGCGAAGGTCATTACAAAATAAAGCGGCACGATGTATCAAGGACATGGGCATGAGCTCCCCTCTTAAGAGTGAGACTCTACCTCCCTTTGTTTGTTGCATGGGTCTAGAAGGGGAGATTAGTGAGGTCGACCCATTAATGGATTCTTTTAACGCTGACCTTTTCATGGGAGAAAGATTTCTCCACGTTGCCACCGCATCTCATATCACATATTCCTTATGGATGAGAATTGTGTGTTTCGACCAATGAAATTGGTTTCCCATTCAACAATGAAATCCATCCGAAGATCAAACCTTTGCCTATAAATAAGCTTGAACTTATAAATTAAATGGGGAATTTCGGAGATTAGAAAGAGTTCGGAGATTATTCTTTCATAGATCCCTAAATTTATTATGAAAGAATGCATCCATATGTAAAAGATTTCATGACTTGGATCTTTGATGCAATTCAATTAACAAATAATTAAAGATTAACCATTATTACACATCAAGTCATGAGTTTCTAACAAGTTGATAAGTTAGTTCAAGATTGATTTATAGAGCACATAGTTCATTAGAGTTGTCATACTACAAAATCTCTTAATTTTGGGGAATGACTTAGTGTTTATAGTATACATTAAGTAGACTTATAGAGAGTCATGACTAATGGTTACGGGTTGTCATTTCTTCATCCTATTATGTTATACGGGTTCTCAACTTGAGAAAATATTATTTTAGTCTCGAGTTCTTCAATTTTTTGACTAATGGGTGAGATCGTAAAATAGTTGTAATTTTTTATAGATTGATTTAATTTATTAGACTAATGGGTTCTCAAAGGTTTGAGACAATATGTTCCTTTAGGTGGCTTAAAAATTAATTTCTTGATTATGTAGTCTAAGGTCATCACAATTCCTTTATGGAATATTTGACATATTTCTTTTGTGAATAAGATTATGTTAGTTAATTTATAATAGAATTTGAGACTCAAAATTAGAGATAATCTTAAAAGTTAATTTGATAACTATAATAGCTCATAAGAAGGATGCATGCAATTAATAGTAGGTGATGAGCCCTCTTTTTTTTTTATCTCAATTGAATGTCATAGGACATTAGAGAGAGTTCAATTAACTCTTTTTAGTTGAATATTGCAACCAACTTCATGATTGTATTCGATTTTGAATTCTAAGGGAGATAATATATTTCTTAAGGTCTTAGTAGTGCACTTGAGATCACACTCCGTGATGGCAATTGTTTAGGATTTTTTTAATGTTTAATTATAAGTGGCTTAAAGTTAATTAAATAAAACTAATTGGGCCTATTCAATTAGTTAAAGCCCTTGGGCTAATTAATCACCTAGGGCCCCATTGGACCAAATTATGTGACTTTGTCATATAAAGCCCAATTGTGAGTCCATACAAACTTGTTAAGAGTTAAACACACAAATTTAGGTTTAGAGGCCTAAGTACTACCTTAATAAATTATTCATTATGATAGTACCTAAAACATTAAGATGTACTTAGATACTATCATCCCTAAAATTCAATTATTTTTTATGAAACCATGATAAACCATGCATTTTGTATTTTTTATAACATCTTTATAATTATTCCTCAATCAATAAGCCGAAACACAAGTTTCCTTCTATCAAGAGACTAAATTTATATGGAACTTGCAGATATGTTCTTGGGCTTTACGCAGAAAAGGAATTTCTCATCATTTATAACAAGATTCATGCATAAATATTCAATAGTTGTATATAGCTATGAATTGGTTCATGTTCTTAGTAATATCACTTATATGCTCTTAAATACATACATATATATATATATATATATATATATATATATATATATATATATATATATATATATATCCTGATCATCTGTCCATGGAAGATCATTATAAGTACTAAATCTAAGTATTAGGACCTAATGAAGAACTTGGTTCTATTTGATCATCAGACATGCAACTCAATGAGCTCTCCCCATGGTTTCGAAGAGCAACCTCGAAGACGAAACGGTTCCGAACACGCCAAGAAGGAGTGCCAAACGCAATAGAAAGACATTGAGAATCAAGACAGGCTTACTGACTTGATCCCAACAAATGCAGAGGTAGAAGGCGGAAGGCAGGGTGTGCAGATACTGACACTGACCAGTGAGCCTGTGAGGCTGAGGACATGTTCAAAATATGGCACAGAAAGAGCCAGCACTAGTATACATACAAGTAGAATTGACCCTACACTTGCCCTTATGATCATCTTCATCCTGGAGCTCATGGACTGTGGGAGATTGTGCTCGAGCTGGATCGCAAACGGCGCAAACTCGAGCGCGTATTTCGTCATCGGTGTTAATACAGTTGCCCATAGAGCGATCTTGGTGAGGATCAGATGGGGAGGCATGCTGAGAGTGATCTGGGAACTGACATGAGGTCCAAACATTTTGGCACCCATGAATGCTAGAGCTGTGTAAAGCATTGTGACTAGAGTGAAGCTCACAATAGATACCTGCAGAAGGGAGTAGGAAAAAAAATGTTTTAGACATTTTTATGTGCATATATGACTGAACTTCTTATGCATTTTCCTTGCACGGATGATGTTGTGTTTGGTTCCTGAGAAGTACTTGGAAAAGAAAGAAATGATAAAGGAAAATGATTTTCTTATGTTGGGTTGTTTCATGAAAATTCTTAAAGAAATTCAAATATAAATCAAATTGTTTAGAAACTTATATATTGGATGTAAAATAAATAAATAAAATGGATTTGAAATAAAAAATAAAAATAATATATTGGATGTAATTATGAGTATGGTTGGTTAAAGTTTTTAAAAACTGTTTTTTGTTTCGAAAAAACTAGGAGAATATGAAGAACACTTTTGATTCTTTTTTTTTGTTTGTTTTGGAAAACACATAACACATAAAACACCAAATTGAGAATAATGAGTAAATTAAGATAACACCAAAATAATGTTTTTTGTGTATACAAAAACTACTCTCACAACGATTTTCAAAAATAGAATAAAAAAGGCCCTATTTTCATATCTTTTCATCGTATTTGGTTTCCTCAAAAGTAATAAGGAAAGAAAGAAAATGTTAAAGAAAAAAAAATTATATGTTTGGTTGTCTAATAAAAATATGAAAGAAAACCAAATATAAATATAATTACTTAGAAACTTATATGTATTTTTAATTATTTAATTTTTATATTGATAAAATAAAATAATTTTGAAGTAACAAATAATAATAATAATATGTTGGATGAATTTAACCATATTTCTATTCTGCTTTCCTTCTAATTTTCTTCTATATTTTCTTTTTCCATCAAATATTCTGGGAAGCAAACATAGCCTAAAAGGTTACAAGGCATATACTATACATGCGTATGAATGAAGCAATATTTTGTAAGAAAACAAATGTGAAAATTAAGAACTCTGGCTACCAACCTTGGTAAATTTGGAGGGATCTCGCATGGCTTTATACAGATCAGGAAAAACAATACACTTGCATAAATTTAAAGATGTAAAGGCTGATATGCAGGAATTTATCGCTTGAGCACTGGTATATATTGGTCTGCTTTCACAGCTCCAGAAATGGCTGTACATGCCACTGTCACAAAAATAAGAAGTGACATGAAAATACCACCTGATGACAAGAATGATATAGAAGACAGATCTCTCAGCCACAGACTAGGAAGTGCCACTAAAACAGCCATCACTGTTAGCAGCTGGAGAATGATAGACATGTTTGGCAACCCAAACTGCATTCCTATGAACACTGTCGACAAGTTATCATAATGAGATTGTATAGAAACCAGAGCCATAAAGATTTCCATGTAGATGAAGACAGATTGTGGGAAGCATGATTCTCCCTTTCTCCTGAATGCGTGCTGTCCGATGTCGGTGTGAGTTTCGATTTCGCTCTTGGAGACACATTTTCCCCGAGGAGATGGGAGCCGTATGCACATATTATCCCTAGTCCGATGAGGAGGAATGCAGAAACCCAACCCCCGTTTTCTAGAGCATATGGAGTTGATAACTGTCCTAGACCTGTAACAGAATGTATATATAGATAACGAAGATATATGTACAAGCAGCTAAATGTATCCAAAAGCTAATACCTAAGTGAGCATTCTAATCATGTTCAACAACAGCATGACACTGGTTTTTTCGGGTTCCAGTCCCCTTACAGGCCTTCTGATTAAGTTTAATCAGGTTTTTAACGAGTTTAGGATTTTTTTTTTTTCTAGATGCATTCAGGTAGTGTTTAGTCTTACCCACCACCGATTATATTTTTTAAAAATAAATTATAATGAATTTATTTTATTCTCTAATATATATATATATATATATATATATATATATATATATATATATATATATATATATATATATATATATATATAAAAGGACAAGTATTAAAATACCAAATAAGTAAAAATAAATATAAGCTAAATTGGATGGTTATAAATTTAGAATTTTTATATTCATCAACATGTCTCGACCTTTTATAATTTTTATATCGGACAGAGTATGAAAAATGATTTAAAATAAACTACAGGACTGGGATGATCATCCTGTTCTGAACCTGCCCATTTTGCATCCTTGATTGGACTATTGATGGTGTTCGACATTATTCATATCCAGTAGATATGAAAGATACAAGCATCTAAATGATTAAAATCTTACCTATGAGCATCCGACCATGTTAATATGGCATGAGCGAAGGGAGCTATTCGACTGAGTGATGGTGTTCATTATTGTTGGTATCATCTTCTCAGTACCATTGGGGAATTGCTTTACCAGGTTCCTTGTTTTCCTCGACGCAGACATGCAGCTCGTCATCCCACGTTGCTGCTACCTGATTAGATCCATGGACAGACTCAGTTCCTACTTGGTTTCACAGGCTGACAATCAGAGCAGCTAATGGATCTCAATTCTTGCCCCATTCTCTATGTCAAGTTCCCGCAAAACTTGGAGGCAAACAAGTTTCACGAGTACTTGAGCTCAGGTTATTACCAAAATAATGGGAGGTGGGGACATTTATAGCAGTTGAATAGATGCATAAAATGTGTACTAACTACTATTAGCAGGAATCTGACTGTGAGAATCTGGCCGACTGCCTTAAGAAAATTGGTGATGATACTCCTACTTTCATTTTTTGCTCATTAGATGCTTTGTTCATTTCATCAGCAAGCCACCTCATGATTGTTTTCAACTTTGCAGGACCCAGCAGATCGATGGGGAATCTTCTGTCAGACAGTACTAGTTCCCCACAGCATTGAATTTGATTAAATCAACGCCGTATACCTCGCGATGCATTGGATTTCAATGGAATTAACAGTGGCGAATAAAGCGTTAATGAAAATACTTTATACCAAGACGATCATCTGAAGGACTTGTCTCTGTGCATGCACAAATCTAGCTTCTCTCTTTGATCATGCTTGCAGTCTTGCAGCCATCCAAATAGTAGCAGGCATAAAAAATACATTATTAATTGTTAGAGTTTGGTGATTTGAATTCTTTCGTAGATGCCATATCATGAATACTTTTTAGGATCTGTGGCAGTAGCGAAGGATTAGGCCGATAGACCCAATTTTATAGCCCATCGGGAGATGCAAGGGCTCTACCAAACATGAACATGTTCAGATTTGGCATCCTTTTAAATATGTTATGCATTATACACTTTTGTTTTTGTATCAATCAACCGTCATTATATTCTAATCTTGTACCCAATTTTGGAACAGTGGATTTCTCCTTGTTTGTAGTTTTTTTTTCTTCATACTTAAGGTTTTTCATGTAAATCTGATCTGTTTCTTCCTTTTCGCCTTTTTCTTGTTTCCTATTTTCATTTTTCTCTAACATTAATTAAAAGTTTGTGCTTGGAACAATTATGCAAATCACCCATAAATATATCTATGTGATGTGCTCAAACTGTCGTTTGATTATTGGGATTAGTTCTTCACAATCCAAAGCTATAGCTAAAAAGGTTCTAGAAAAGAAAAAAAAAGTGACAAATTAAAAAGAAAGTGGGTTGCTCTGTCTCCACCAAGTGCATACCATTGGCTAGTAGTAGTATATTTTCTGAGAAGGAAGTTTCCAAATTGAACAATTTGCCTCTGAACCAACACAAATGTAAGACAAACACCAAGAGAGGTTCCATATTTGGAGAACTACAAAGCTTCTTATGCACAAATTCCCTTTGGAATATTACAATAAATCTTATGCCAAAATTTATCAGAAAAAATATGCCAAAGGAACAAACAGTATCATTGTCTGATGAGTTGACATCTTCTTTAATCCTTGTACTAGATACTACTACAGTTGCCCATTTCCTAGTTTAAAATAGATATGTCATTGCCTCCCCATTGTGCCTATGAACGAATGTTCATCCTTTCATATTTGCAAGTGTAATGAGATTAATTCGAGAATATAGATTCCATGCTCTCTCCACTTCTGAGATACTTCATTAGAGAAAAAGGAAATGGATGGTGTCACTGAAATGCCTTGTTTTGTGATACGTACATGGTTCTAAGTATATAAATGTGGAACAAAACCGCGAACCTCACCGGCTTTGAATTTTGGAATTGTGGCTATAATGCTTCCTGCTACCCATTGCTTTAGCAATGAAAAAGATATTCTAATTCATGCTCTGTGTAAATACGAACTCCTTTTATGTTATAATACCGTGAGGACCTTTTAGGGTGTGGCCTGTGGTCCAATCCACGGACCTTGTATTAGATGAGCCTAAGACGGACAGGTCTAGTGGCCTAGGATGCACGGGCCCAAACAGATGGGTTTAGCGAATTCAATAATTAAAACCATTTTTTTTAATTTAACTCCTTTTTATCTTAAAATTTAATGTGTCGATTAAATTATACGTTATTTGGCTTATATAATAAAGCTTAGCAAGTATAGATAATAAATATAGTTACATTATGTATGCAAAAAAATAATAACGTAAGAATAGGACGGATTTGTGTGGATCGGGATGGTCAGGTCGGACCATGTAAAATGAAGAGCACGGTTCGTCTTTTTTAAAAATGAAGTTTCCTAGCTGGATTTGCGCCATTACCGGCAGATTAGAGGCTTTTACAGTTTTATCCAGTTGGGTTGGGATACGAACTTTTTGAAAACCCTAGGTGTGAGCCATTATAATTTATAAATAGTATATAGATAATCTAGGGTTTTTGTTTGGGTTAGGCCCCACAATCCGATTGTCCATTTAGTGAAAACAGGTTATTTATTTTGGAGAATTTACACTTTACCGATGCCTGGGAATTTTACAGACACTTGATTCGGAATTGACTCTATGACACTTTATCATCCCTACTTTTTACTTCCATAGAACTTCACTATAAAATTAAGCTACACTATATGTTTCGGAATATGGGGAAATTTGTTATGAATGTATCCGGATTTGAATCGAGATAAAATATATCTCCAGGATATCATGGAATGGATATTTTTATATAAATATATATAAAATGATAATTATAGAAAATAATTTGAAATTTTTTTAAATATTTTTATTTTCTCAAAAGCACTCTAAAATTTGATAAGATAATAATTATTTTAATGAAAATAATTATAATATTAAAATTTTAGCCATTAACAATAAATTAGTATATAATTACCATGTCAAAAAAATATTATAATTACGTTTTATTCAAAAAATTATCTTTAAACAATTATCATGAATATAATTGCATGTAATTTAAAATTTTAAATATATATTGTGGATTTATCCATTAAAATAAATTATTTTATTTTATATTTTATTGTTATTAATTTATAATTATAAAATATATTAATACTTTATCTTGTCGATTCAAAATAATTTTAATATATATTATTTTTGAAAAGTACAAACATAATTCTTAAAAATAAGATTAATGTAATAAAAAGTAAGAAACATTATCTTTAATATATATTATTTGAATGCCTAAAATTATCTAAACCTTGGATAGCTTGCTCAAGAAGAGTTGCCTTCTATAGTTTTGGATCCTTGAAATTTGACTGTAGGTTGACCGATGACCAATTTGACCGGCCGAAAATCGGAATAAGTGATGAAAATATCCGTCAAAATATAATACCAGATGTTGGAGTACCATTTGATTTTTTTCTTTCTGATTTCAGGGATTTTTGTTACAATATGAAGTTGCTTTGGTTCTATTCAGGTTTTAATTCAGAGTTTAGATAAAAAGAAAACCCACCCTAAGAAATAAGATATATTTGTTAAAAACCTGGAATAATCCAAAATTTGTAGATTATAACTCGTTCTATATATTTTTAGATAGACAAAAAATATCTTTTACTGTTTTGTGTATTTACATATGTATTTTTTAAAGGAAGGATTATTTTACAAAAAACCTATGAAGGTATTTTTGCCGAAATAAGGTTACAAATTGATGTAAGATTAGATTTCCAAAATTCAGTTTTCAAAAGGCTTTAACCAAAAAAATAAAGTTTTATACACATGACAGTATATCATGCACTAAATAAATGTTCAAATACATCACATGAAAAAAAGTCTGGTCTTATATGGGCTTATACTGAGATGTAAAATTAAACTACTAGAAGTGGAGCTAAAGATTTGGTCCTGAGGACTCATTTCTAATTTGTTTTTTCATTAAATGACTTAATAGAAGTATAAAAAACATAAAGTGAACTCATCAAAAACAAGAAAAATAAAGATTTTAATTTAAAAAGTAGTGTTGTGGGATGCCTTTCTTTAGGAAAAAAACATGAATTGAAATTGATGTTTTAATCGAATTAAGGTGACGTCTTGATTAACTGTGAGTCTGGCATTTCTGCTGAGTTGTTTCATATGAAAATAAAGAAAGCGAAATGATCGCGGGGTTGGCCAGATTCTCTCCGATGCTCGTCGATTCTTTACGGGGAAGAAGATCAGTGCTTAGTGAATGAATTTTATGCGTATGTCTGCATCTGCTTTCCTTGATGGGCCTTGCAGTATTTATAATGGATGATCGCCAATAAGCTTTTCTAGTTTGATGATAGCAAAATAATATCTTTCCTTGTTGGAGGATGATACGATATTCCTCCCATTTAGTAGGAGATTTTCTTTCCTTATCGTAAACAGATTAATAAGGGATAATTTATGGACAATAATTGGGAAATATCCTACTTTCTTGATTAGTAGAGATTGGGTGTTTTATATCTGATTCATTGAAATTTCTGGAGTGCTTTTAAAAGGGATGAATTGAGCCTCGTTTTGAAGCGCAACGTTTGGAGATAGTTAAGGGCTGTGCTGAATCTTGGGCCCGTATTTAATCGATGTTTGAGAACTACGTCTTGACTATATTTATTATTCAACCTTATCAGAAATAATTCAAAACTTTTACTTAAATGATAATTTTTCAGTATCCTTAAATCAATATTGCAGGTATACAAAGATTTTGTTCAATAACAAGAAATTAGTAAGAAAAAAAGGGCTTAGAGAAGAAGCTCAGGAGATGCACTTTAGGACAGGGAATGGAAGCATTTGGTTCCTCCCCCTATTATATTAGTATCAACTATCAACACCCTTGGCAGAAAATCACAAGGAAAAGCAGTACGATGCTTAGTTCTTAATGTTCCAAAATAATACAAAATTTCATTGATTGATTTATTTTTTAGATTATTCCTCTTATACATGTTCTATGATCCAATATCCCTGGGCTCAAAGGTAAGTGGTTGTAGTACCATAGCAAGCGAAAAGCAATCCACAAGACAAAATGCAAACATCCAAGACTTCACTTGGGTAGGGAGGGAAGAGCCTGATATTTTCCCGGGTGAAAAATGGTGGGCAGGCAATGGGAAATCGGTGCGCATACAGTTATTCCAATGAGAGGAGCGAACACACCAGCGCTGGCACGTAGAGGCCAAGGCTACCAGCAAGATCACCATGACTGCATTCATGTGCATTCAAGCTTTCTCTCTTGTCAAACAATCAGCATCATTGTAGCAGTTCTTCTGAAACCATCTGTTCTCTTTTAGCTTCACCTCTATAATCTCATGCACTGGATGCAACATGAGCGGTAATGTAAACGCTAGAGCCAAGCACAACCCAAGCTGTCATTAGTTAGAAAAATGTCAGCAATGTGAGCAAAATGTATTCTTAGTGCAAGAACAAGTCTATTTAGGAAGATTAATGGATAGTTTGCAAAATGAAGATATGGGATGGTTGTTTTGTGAAGACTTATTGGGGTACGAAAAGAAAAGTTCAAGTTGCATTTTGCCTATGATATTAGCAGGGGATCTAAGATTATTATTTTACAATTTTCAGGTTGTGCATAATGTTTTAAAGGCTGATCCAACTAGAAAATTATCACAGATTAAGAGTACCGTTATTTGGTGAGAGGCTGAATGGACATTAAAGTTAGTCCTAGATCTCAAAGAATTTCTTAAGGTGTTAGGTAAAAATACCGCTCAACAAAGCCTTAATTTTCATATGACCCTTTAAAAATTGAATGAAAATACTGATGCTTGCATCAATTCGATTTTACAAAGCTACATCAAAGGACAAGAAAAATGAAGCTATTGAAGAAAGGAAGGCTGAAGAAATGTTGGCAGGATCCCTCTTTTGAAGTGAGCCAGAAAATTCTACAATTTTATCCAAGCATATACACTCAAGAAGCAATCTGAAACTAGAGTTTATTCTTTAAAACCGATAAAATAATGTGATCAAAACTTCCCAAACCAACTTGACCGTTGGAATGTGAATAAATCAGAAAGCTGAAACAGTAAACCCCAGTAAAAATATGTAGTAAGATCAGATTCCAGCAAACCTATACCTATTAAGGATGATTTAGTAGAAAGGTGGAAAGCTGAATGTTTTGCAACTTCTTAGACTACTCTTTTGCTTGCTCTTGTTGATAAAGAAGAACTGAGATGGGTGTTTTAGTGAAGAATTCTAGGGTACAAAAGAGAAACTTCAAGTTGCATTTCACAGAAGACCAATGTCAGAATTACACAGGTGCAAGACTGACCAAGACTGATCAGTTTGGAGCGATCAAAGTACAGTACTCCAAATTTCAGGCAAAGGAATTGCTAAGATAGTTCATCACAACCTTAAGATATATCGTACACCAGTTACGGTGACCTCTGCTACCACTACAGGTTCCTTGTCTGCCAGAGAGGTTATGATTTTTTTTCTAGACAATGTGGAGGCTACCCGTTGAGATTATCACTCCGCTCAATACAGAAATATGTAGCCCTATTTAGCTCACCCAAAAAAGTGTTAGCTCCTTCCTGATCAGCAGCTGTTAAATATTCTAGGATCTTTCATTTACCTCTATGTAGCCAGTTTATCTCACTTATATTCATCTTCCAAGTTTAAGCTGGGATAAAGTTGGGATAGTCAATAATTCACTGTTTCACTATATGAAAAGGTTCCAACTCTGTTATGTAAGTTTCCAAATTCTTTCAATATGTATTTTTCTTTACAGAAAAAAGAAAAGAAAGGAAATAGGCACTAAACTGCAGCATGGCCTTCTTTCTAACCGATTCTTTTTGAGAACCTAGGCATGGACTCAAGGGGGAGATGTTAGCAGCATAGGAGAGAGATGCCCTTTATAATTTAGAATAGGAAAAGGTTGTCTTGGCAAGATTTTGCTGTGGTTTGGATATCCATCCATTGTTTTTGTTACAGCAGAGATGTTTTCCTTTCTTTCACAGAAAGGAGGTCTCTCTGAAGTTTGCGAACTTACAAAGCATTGTGTGATTACTTCTTTATGGTTTAAGTTTGCTTCATTTTTAAATTTCTCCAGAACCCCTTTGGGTATTCCTGTTGAAGGAAAAAACGCACCCATACCAGTTCCTAATTTCATAAAACAGTGCATAACCACTTGTACCACCTGATATCTGGTTCTATCCGATATGTGTAGGATGAAAAAATAAAGCTGCTTCCTAGAAAAGGCTATACAATTTAGTGTTCACCATGTTCTAATCCATCTCTCCGTCTCTGCTCAGTTTCCCCTCAGGCTGGTTCTATTAATATATTGCACAATTTAAGCCACTTCTAGAAGTAATTTATATCCAGGAATGCTTTCAATTAGAAGCTTTATAGCCATCAAACTCCTCTGGAGAAAGGTATCTTTACAACATATGTATCTAATGTTAAACCATCCCTTATCTCAGGTCCCGAGGCTTTCACTCCAAAGGAAGGAAAACAAGTGAAAGAGCCTGGGATAAACACCATTCTGTAGATCCTCATCAAGAAGAATCCTCTATTGGGACCACATAATGGGGATCTGAACCAGTAATTGTCTGGGCCTACTCTAAAATTCCCATTCCTCTATGGGAAGCAGCTAGATCATTCACTCGATATGTATCTCTAATTCTATACCCTTCTTTTACTTCTTTGACATGTTTCTGAGTTTTATTTATTATATTTCATATCCTATCATGCCTTTGCATGCTGTACTTGTTTTCTATATATATCTCTAAAAATCACAATTTATATTGTGGGATCCGAATGTGGTTCTGTAAGAAAATACAAGGCAGAATAGTGATCAGGGTTTAAGACAAACAACAGAATAATCACCCTGGAACACTGCACCTGTGGAAAGAGCAAATCAAACATTCCATCTTCAAAATCAAAGCATATCAATCATCAAATTTTCAAATTGGGTAATAGGAAATATTTTTGTTATCTGATAAAAATTAGATCAAATATCTTGATAAGTAAATTAACGGGTAGTCATAGGAGTAGTCAGTTGGTCCAATAGTTTGCCTCCATTGATCAACAGAGTACCCTTAGGGTGCCGGAGGATTTGCGGAGCCTGATAACTTCAGGGCCACATAGCTAATCTCAGATGACATTATTTAAAAACAACAACAACAACAACAACTGGCCCAACCATAGCCATATCTAGCACGAAGCAGAGAGTTGTTGGTTCTAAGCCAGAGAAGCTCGATTCCACAAATAAGCATCTAAATCTATACTATAACAAAAACCGACAAGTAACATCATTCATAATTCAATCAACAAAGCAAGATCAAGCATATGTATGAAAGTACAAATGGAGAAATTAGCAAGAAAAAGAAAATGTTACCTGCACCACCATGGATGACCAGCCCTGTGGAAGATTAAGCGTTGCAATATCCATGGTCTGATCACCATAAGCCCAGTAACCAAGTAGGCCGAACAAAACATACACAGTGGCTATCCACAAGAACGCCTGAATCAAAATCTAGTAAACGCACCCTCTCCCTCATCGGCGCCTCCAATGCCAGCGTCATACCCGACCCTTCAAAGCAAAAACACAGCCATCAGCCCCAAACGGCATTTTATCGTGGTGGGCAGCGCCTCCTTTCACAGCATCATTCCCACTCCCCCACAACACTCTCACATCCTCCTTCACCACCATGGCAATCGCCACAATGTTGCAGACATCGGCGAAGATACTGAACGGCGATAGCGCCGACAGGGTCCGGATCCAGGAAAGCATAATTTCAATCGGCACCAACAAAAATATAAAGGATGTAAACGGCATACCGCTGAAAACCGACGCCAGTGTCTGCCCGATAAACTTCAAATAAGCCACCGCACCGCCGCAGTAGGAGATGAAAATCAGGAAGTCCGTCAATTACCGGCCAGGTTTCCCACATACATTCTATTAAATCGCCATACATCTTCGTTCCCGCACCAGCTTCTTTGTTTACTGTGGGCAGAACAAGGAGGACCCACCAAGTGTTTGATTGATGGTCTAACTTCAAGTTTTCAGAAACGAAAGAAAGGGTAGGGTATGAATGTTGGATAGTGAATACTCACTAGGATGAGCATGCAGTACAGTGATCCTGGCCAGTGGCACCGACTGTCCCCTGGCATCAACCGGCCACACGGAAATGAGCAGACCTTTGCCAGTGCTAATGGGACAAGATCTTTCAGAGTCTGAAGGAAGCTGTGCCTCTGCGGGAGCCTCCAAGTAGAGGAGTCTCTGCACTTTTTCCATGCGCTTCCATTGCTGACGCTGGAATCCGAGAAAATAATCCAAGAAAATTTCAGGGTCTGTGGATTTGAATAGTATGTCGAGTGATGGAGGAACAGAGTCGGAGCAGTGGCGGAGGGCGGAGGGCGGAGGGCGGAGGGGTGGTGGAGGACGAGTTATCTTTTCCAGACTCCGGGCTCTAGCAACATCATTCAATGTTTTGCGCCATTTTGTATGCAGCCTATAGGACATGGATGACGTCAGATGCCAGGTGTGATTTTTGACTACGTCAAAAAGTAAATCTTAAAATACGATTCTTTTAAAATGGGAATTCGCTGAACTTCAGTACAATTTTAGAAAAGTATACATATGAGCTTGTGTTTCACATGATTTAGGAATAATCGGGAAGGAAATGTTTTTTTTTTTTTTTAAATTTAGAAAGAAAAAATAAATAAAACTTGTGCTTCTATTTACTTACGATTTAGGAATAGTGAAAATAAAGATAAAAAATGCAATTCTCATCATACCAAGCCAACTCAATCATGTTCCTTATGATAATACCCAACATTATTAAACTAATATTTATGATTTATTAAAATAGCACTTCAAATTTGGATTTTTTGAGGTGAGATATTATTACCTTAACATGAGATAACTTAATAAACCGTAAATTTTAATAATCATAGGTAATACCATAAAAACAATATTAGAGATGAGCTGGCTTAGTTAAAGAATTATTTTTGACATATTACGTCAAATTATCACTTCTATGCCAAAAATATAATTATTTTTTATAAAGATGTATAAAATCATATATTTTATATTTTTTTTTTATGTTTTCTTTGTAATTATTCTCAAAAGAAAAAACCAATGTTTAATTATTATGAAGAATAAGAAGTGCAAGTTGTCCATGTGTTACTTAGTTCTTTAAATCTGGTTTTAATCTTTGAATCTGATTTTAGTTTTTTCTTCCTAAAATTCTTGACACCAACTAAAATGTTTATAATGACTATCATAAGCTTGAATTTGGGTATGGGGCCCTAGAATTTACAAACAAAGCAAAAATTAAATTAAAACTAAAACGTGTGTACAGTGTGAGCCACTTAAAAGTTTTCTGTCTTTTAAATTGAAGGACCATTGCAATCCACATAGGGCCCACTTCATTTAATAAAGAATTTAAATTAACAATATATATATATATATATATATTTATATATATATATATATATTTATGAAATAAATATTATTAATTTTTCATTTTTAAATATATAATATCTATGATGTCATTTGTTTGGTTGTGTGCTTTTCTCATTCAATAACTTATCACGAATTTTAAAAACATTGATTAAAATAAAATAAATTACTAATATTATTTTGAGTTATTAATATTGGTATTATATTTTTCTATAAGTACATAATTTTATTTGTCATTGACACTTAAACCTTCCTTTTCCTTTCTATGCCGTTGATTCACCCATGATTTTTTCCTATGATATTTATTTTTTTAAATAACTTAAAAATAAATTACGTACAATAATTATTTTATTTTATTTTTATAAATTTATTAAAATATTTTACAAAAATATTTATTAAAAAATAAATAAGTTTAATTATTCTTAAAAGCAAATACCATGAGAAAAAATCATCCCTCATTATACTATATTTTTTAACACAACCACATAATGCTGTTAAATTCATATATTATCTACAAAAATAAATTTTATCTAAATTTTCATAAAATTAATTTTTAAATAAAAATGATTGTGTAGCATCTAAGCTTAATTTTTTAAATATATATATTTTGATTTATCCAATATTTGTATAACATTCTAAAAAATTTCTAAGATATAAAAATAAAATTATTAAGATAAATAATTTATTTCTTAGCTTATTTTTGAAAAATAAAATACCATGACAAAAAATATCATTCTCATTATAAATGTTAACTTATATTATTTATAACAAAATTAAATTTTATCTCAATTTGAAGAATTATTGTTATTAAATAAAAATAATTGTCTATTTAACTAAAAAACTAAAAATCAATGCAATATTTATCGATTTTAAAATAAAAATTAAAGATTAAGTTGAAAAAGGGTAGATAATGGTTTTTTGACTGATAGATAATGAGGGTTACCACTTAGAAAAGTCATTTTCTTTTTTTGAATAATGCATGGTAACAGAACATTTTAAAGTATATGGGGTAAATGCCAAAAAAAATGTGAAAGTGCAAGGGTTTGAAAATGTAGTATTCCAAATTTAAAAAGATAGGATATCCAAGGAAAATAGTGATTTTTTCATATGATATTAATTCTTTAAAATAAATTAAATTATTTTATTATTTATGAAAAATATTACACAAATTTATTTATTAAAATTAAAATTATTATTATAAATACTTTTGGGTTATTTTAAAAAAATACCATGATAAAAATAATTCTCATTATACATGTTAAATTCATATATTATCTATCCAAAAATAAAAATTTATCTAAATTTTCAGAAAATAAATTTTTAAATAAAATAATTATCATATCTAACCTAATTTAAAAAAATCTATCTTTAATTTATTCAATGTTTTTATAACATTCTAAAAAAATTATAAAAAATAAAAATAAATTTATTGTGATAAATAATTTATTTCTTAAGTTGTTTTACAAAAAATAAAATACCACAAGAAAAAAAAAATCATCCTCATTATAAATATTAAATAAAAATATTATTTATAAAAAAATAATCTTTTATCTAAATTTTGAGCAAATTAATTTGTAAATAAAAATAATTATCCTATTTAACTAAAAAAAATCTTTGTTATAAAATAACGTAAAAAATGCAAAGCTAAAGAGAATTATGTTATTCTCTTTATATATATATATATATATATAGAAAATGAATGAGAAAAGAGATACTTAAAGGAGAATAAATGGAGGGAGACAAGGAGAAGAGAGTGCCGTTGAGATGATCTTCTATGAGAAAAGAAGCGAGGCGCTTATAGGCTTCGTAATATGAGGTTTATTATTAGCTTTAAATGGCGCCATAAGTGTGAAGACCCCAAAACCTCTTGAGATTAAAACACCGTCTTGTTTCGTCCGGTCAGCGGCGCTTGCTTTCAGCGCCAAGTGAGCTTCGAGCCCGCATCGCGACGTTGAAAGGATCAGGCCGGATTAGCCTCGCGGGCGGGGGACCTCGACATTCCGATGGATATAGAAACTTTTATTAAAGCGATTGAATAAAATCGTGGAAGCGACGCACACAATCTTGGCATATCTTTAGAAAATAATCACGAGCCCAGTGATAAATTTTTTTTTTTTTTTTTTTCTTTTCTTTTCAAACAACAGGATTTTGAGAAAATTTGGCGGGTTTCCTACGTTTTTAGGACTTTCAATTTACAAAAGCGCGTGAAAACGCGTTTAAAAGCAATCTTGTCTTCGATTCGATTTCTCAACTTCCGTTTTAGGACTCGCGTCATAGCACAACAAACGCAATCTATACGCATATACTTTTATTCAACTGCGTCGTGAAAGCGCGTTTAGCTGCTGATTCCGTACGCGAGTTTATAAAAGCTTGAAGCAGGCGGACGTAAGCCCGACCGCTGGTAGTTTCACTTTTAATATATCCATATGTGCATATAGACAATTTATTTGACGTATAAAATATGCAAACTATTTATAATCTGATTCACGTCGTCGTCTCCTCGATAGCTCAACTCTGCTTTGCACGGAGGGTACTCTGGCATGGCGCATCACCGGTTCTGAAAATGTTTTTTGAAGCATATGGAAAAGAGAATGAAATTTAAAGGAGCGAGTGAGTGTCACATTTTACATTAAGATAACATTTTCGGTATATATCAAAGTAATAAATACTTATACAATTAAAATCAATTTATGCCTTAAACATTTATGTCTTAAACTTTCTTTCTTTGCTTTATAATCTTATACAATTAAAATTCATTATCTGCCAAACTAAATGTCTCAAACTTTCTTTCTTTAAGATAATAAATGCTTTATACGGTCAAATCCGTTTATTACCTTAAACATTTATGCCTCGAGCTTTCTTTCTTTCGATAATAAATCTTGTCTGTTAAAATCCATTTATGCACTTAAGCGTTATCGCCGAAACTTTCTTTCTTTACGATGGAACTGGGGATAAGCGCGTAGAGCAGTTTAAGTGCTGACGGTGAGGGACGACCTCATTCGGTCATAACCACTCTGTTCTTGAGCTCGCGGCTCGTAGGAGTTCGAGTCATGTGACTTATGGCGTGTAAGGGGATATTCTTCCACAGGCGTCTATTTCCACTCGCCGATTAGTAACCTATAACTTTACCCTCTAAATCACCCACACGCTTAAAGTACCTCGTGATATCGGTCCTGCCAGTCATATGGGGTTAGAGTAGTAATCAGTAAAACATTTCTTCGAATACATTTATAAGTAATTTAAAACCTTTACTTTATCATTTATACATTTATGCATCTTTACACACATTTTAAACTTCCATAATGCCTTAACATATGCATACATATAAACATTTACATTAAACTTTCATTTTTAACATTAAAATCATACTCATTTCTTGAAAATCATTTATAAATCCGTTTAAATCTTTTACTTTAATATTAAAACACATATATATGCAAATATACATATGCATTCTTCACACATTTTAAAAACATAATGCGCGTATAAATACAATATATAAGCATTTAATATAAATACATATATTTAGGCAAAGTAAACATTATACATTTACTACATTCTTATGGATATCCTTATATAAACATTTATCTTAATCTTTTCCTTTTTCACATTAAATCGTTCGCTCAAACTCGATTTCAAAATATTAGTTTTCTGGCTACATTGTTCGCTGATCGAAACGCTTCTCGTGAGATTCAGTTTCAGTCCAGATAGTCATTTTCACCTTTTTCAAGAAAATACTGTCTGCATTAACCATAAATTTCCATTTAATCCACCATACACACTCATTCCTATTCTTATTCTCTATGAATCTATTTTACTTAGAATTGGAATCAATCGAATATTTGCATCAAATTCAAGTTATGACATTTTCATGTCAAACTAGTCATTTTACCGATTTTACACATCGGGACTGTTGATATACCCATTTCCATGTCTTGACTCCATATTTAATAGCAGGTTCATCTACTCTTTTTTGAAGGTAGGTCTTTACGGGTTCTTCTCCAATTAGGAATCTGAGCTCAGACACGAAACTCACGTTCGATCAACAAGCGGGCTAATCTATGTTCAAAGCGAACGAGAATTTAGTGAACACTATGGCCCTAATTTGAATGAATTTTTAGTAGCGAGAATCGGAATTCGGCAATCTTTTGTTTACGGATGTTTGGTTCTCCTTTGATCTAGTTAATTAGCAACTTGAATCACTCAAATCGGATAAGGTACCGAAAAGTTATGGCTAAAATACGAAAAACTGGTCCAAATGTCACTGCAGCGATTTCCCCGTACTAAGATCGGCCCCTCAAAATGCCCTGCATCGCTTTTCTGCATTTTTTCCATATTTTTCCATCCTAATCTAACTCTAGTCCATATACACTTCAAACCATTTCATTTTCATCTTGACATCTCTTTTCTATTCAATTCATCTTTCATTACATGTGTATCTTCAAAAATACTTCGAATTATTTTCAAATAATTCCTAATATGGGTTATAAACCCATACAACCCAAACACAAAGATTTGTTAGGGCTTGTTCCCAACCCTAACTCAATTACTTGAAATTTAAAACCATGAATCCATACAAAACTATAAAATCTAATATCTAGTTCCATACCTTTTTGCTTTCCTTATTTTCTTCTCTTCTTCTTTCTTCTTCTCTTCCTCTTCTTCTCTCTTTCCTCTTTCTTCCTCTTCTTCGTCTTCTCGGGCTCTTCTCCTCACCAAAAACGTAGCCCTAACTAAAATATGAGACAAAATGACTTTTGTTTGTCTCACCCCCATTCATACTCCCATATTAACCTTAATTGAACTTAAGTCCCTGCCATTTAAATATCAGAATCAACTTTCGTTATTCCTACTACTACCATCTTTACACTTTTGGATTTTCCATATCCCCTTTGCTCAATTACTAATTTATCCTTATTCTCATATTATACTTTACATCCAATCTATTCTTTTTATGTCATATATATCCTAATTGATAAGTTCCACTTTTACCCTTGCTTAGGATATAACTTCCGGGTCTCTTGTTTTATTTCCTGAAAATTCCTAATTAGCTTTTTAATATACCCTACACAAGTCCGAAAACTGCTAGGGTATCTTTCGGGGTGTTACAACTCTCCCCTCCTTATAAGAATCCCTGGCCCTCGAAATTAAAAACATCTGCACTCGCATCAAAGAGATGGGGATAATGCCCTTCATCTCGCTCCCTCATGCTCCCATGTACTTCCTCTTGATCGTATTTAATTCTCCATTGAATACCTTCTACCAAATGAATAGTCTTGCTCGCTGGTAACTTGCTCGACGGTTCAGATTTGCACTAGTTCCTCTTCGTATGTTAAGTTCTCCTCAGATTCCACCGGTTGCTCTAGACAATACATGTGAAGGGTGATGGTGGCAGATTCATGAGCATAGAAACATGGAAACATCGAATGCGATTAAGGTCGATGGCAACTCCAATCGATATGCCACCTCCCAATCCTCTCAACAACTCGTATGGTCCAATATACCGCGGACTTAGATTTCCACGCTTCCCAAATCTTAGTACGCCTTCCATGGGAAATCCCCAAAAATACCATATCCCCTACCTCGAACTCTAGTCCCTACAAATGATTATTCGCGAGATAACTTTCTCCGGTTTGGCCTTGCGGTAATTTCAAATTATCCCTTTATAACTTTGATCTTATCACAAGTCACTTGAATTTCCTGACCTCCTAATTTCCTTTCGTTTACCTTGTCCCAATCGCATCGAGTCTCGACATTTCAGCCCATAAAGAGCCTCATAAGGCCATACTAATACCGGGCCCGATAACTCGGCTATTGTACGCGAACCCATCGTGGTGGCAGATAAGTGTCCCACCCCCTCTAAACTCCATAACACGTGCCCTAAGCATGTCCTCTAAAATCAGATAGTCCTCTCGCATCAAGCATCCGTATGTGGGATGAAAAGTCGCGACTAAAGTGCGCTAGCTGCCAAGGGCATTCTCAGAACCGGCCAAAACGCTGAGGTAAACTCGATCTCTGTCTGGAACAATGGAAATCATGCATCATGCAGTTTGATAATCTCTCTAAAGTATAATTGGGCCAACTTATCCAATGAATCACTATTCCTGTAGGTAGGAAATGGGTTGATTTCTTCAGTTTGTCTACAATCACCCATATCGTATCATGGCCACTCCGACAACGTGGAAGTCCTACCACAAAATCCATAGTGATTCTCTCCCATTTCCACTGAGGGATCGGGAGTGACTGTAATAGTCCTGCAGGCTTCTGATGTTCGGCTTTCACCTGCTGACATGTGAGACATCTAGAGACGAACTCTGTAATATCCCCTCTTCATGTTCCTTCCACCAAGAAGGCGTTCCTTGGGGTATGATACATTCAGGCTTCCCTGATGCATATATAGTGATGGGATGGCGCGGGAATGGGCTTCCTTCATAATCTTTCTCCTCACATCACCTTACATCCGGTACACACAACCTCTCGGTCCCCATGACCACTGCAGACCATCCTCTCTCAATGACAAATCCCCCTCGCTTGCCTGGGGATTTACTCACCTCCTCAACTTCACTAACTGCGGATCCCGAATCAAGCTCTAACCCGTCTATCACAGACGCATACGAAATGCGGCTAACGCTGCTCCCGAATCGTCAACGGGGCCTCACACCCAAGGACCTCAATTCTATGAGTCGAGGAAGATGCACACCCGGGCGCGATAGGGAACTCATGGGTCTTTACCAAGAGCACCGCTACCACGTCAGCTCTTCCGCACGATATTCAATGGTACATTCATAACTTAATCGGGCTTCAATCCATCTCTCCTGTCTCATGTTCATTCCTTCTCGTGAACGATATCGCAAGCTCTTATGATCCGTAAAATCCTGACAGGCACTCCATATAAGTACGTGCCTCCATATCCGCAAGGCAAATAAATACTACTACGCTTGAAGCTCAAGGTAGTGTGTGTATGATAATTCCGTTCATGCTCTTTAATTTCCTAGAAGCATATGCAATCACCTTGTCATTCTCGCATATCATTAATAACTCCAGCCCTTGCCTGTATGGCATCACAATACACCGCAGAGCCATCCCGCCCGATGGGAAGGGTATTTTAGCTGAGGCTCAATCTCCTTTCACTCATCAACTCTGGCCGACAAGCCAATTCATAAAAATGCTTCCCTTTCCTCGCCGTCTGAATAAAAGGTGCGAAGCATCTCGAATCCCCAACGAACTTACTAGAATACCCCGCCAAACCCGTAAAACCTCCTTATCTCCTAACACTCGCAGGAGGTTTCCAATTCAAGATAGCCGACCTTCCGCTGGAACTAATCGAGACCCCCTCTGCGGTGTGTAAACCATGTGTCCCAAAGGCGAAGCACCATGCCGAGCCAAAATCGACACTTACACGAGCTCGCATATAAACCGATGTTCCCAATGTTTGCGTAATTATCCTCGCGCTCGTATGTTCTTCCACGCTCGAATAGATCAAGATATCGTCAATAAACACGATAACAACCGGATTCCAAGTAGTACCCGAAAACTCGCTCATGAGATCCATAAAAGCTACTGCAGACCAGAATCCAAATGGCATGACTAGAAACTCAAATGCCCGCACTTACGCTCACGTCGTCTCGAACATCCTCATCATGAATTCCTCAACTTATCCAATTACCCACTCAAACTGGCGCTCATGACAAATATATCATTGCAAGTCTTTAAATCAGTTTCTAATGAAGTATCCAAGTGAAAACTGATAACAAGTTCCCTCTTACTCAGCAAAAATTCACACATATATTTATACCTTAATCAATTCTTCTTCTTAAAACATTAATTCTAACACATTCTATTAGGCATTTAATCACTTCCAATCGACAAAATCAATGAAAGCCTAACTTTTCCATACTCCTAAGGTGGTGTCACACATTCATAATTATTTCTTTCACTATGATCAGGAGGTTCAGCTCGTCCCACTTCAGGCTGTTAAAGCCTAACCCATTTTTTTTTTTTTCGGCCTCTCCCGTGAGAGCCTGATCCAGTGATTTATAGCAGGGGAAGCACTTCACTACCAACCGAGCTAGTAGCTCAGTCGGGTAGTGAGCGCCTCCCTATCGCAAGCAGCCCCTACGCATGGTTTCGAGCTCTCACGAGGCGAAGAAAGGCCACAGACTCGGCGAAACAAGACCTGTGAGTCGGGACCTCAAGAGTTTGGTCACAATAAAGCGCTGCTTTAATATGGGAGTCCTCACTTTTCATCTCTCTTCAGGTGGGTCCCACTCATAGGTACTGTTACGGCAGGTCCCAACTGCCCTTTTCTTTCGCCTCCATGAGAGCTCAGTTGGTAGTGAGAGTGCTCCCCACTTCTATAAGAGTCCCTTTGGGTCGTGGGTTCGAGCTCTCATGGAGGCGAAAGAAAAGGGCAGTTGGGACCTGCCGTAATAGTACCTATGAGTGGAACCCACCTGAAGAGAGATGAAGGGTGGGGACTCCACAATAAGAGCATCTCCAGCAATGGAGCAAAAGCAAAAAAAATAGATGCTCAAACAAAAAAACCCGTCTCCAACAATGGAGCAATCCTTAAAGCAAAAGAATCATAGAACAGCCAAGCATCAATATTCGGGGCAAATATTGGGAACTATTCACAAGCAATATTGGGTATATGATGGAAATTTCAATTTTGGGTATGGAGTGATATAGATGAATGAAGGGTATATGATGTAATTATTAAAGAAGAGAAATGGTAAAATTGAATAGATTTAGGATAGCTAAAGTTTTAAATGCCACCGGTTGAGTCATTAATCTTTGAATTTTAAGCTAAATCTCAAAAAATTGCTTTTTAGAGCAAAATATAGCTTAGATGTCGTGGCCTTTTTTTAATCGCAGATGCGAATGATGTTAATAATGACCACCATAAAGCATGTTCACGAACTTCCAAATTGAAGTTTATTCATGAATCTATAAGGGACATTAAGTGATATAATGTGTTGCTTAAAGGATCTCCATGAAATAACAGTTTCATTACAATTAAACACATACCATGTCAGAAATAGCCTTACATGTGGTCCGAAGGCACTCAGATTCAAGATATCCAAACAATTGCTACTTTGATTCATTTTAGTAAAATAGACCCATATCAATTGTTCCTTGGAGGTAGCGTAATATATGCTTGATACCATTCCAATGTCTTTGGGTTGGAGCGGAACTGTACCTGGCTAATAAATTGATAGAAAAAGCAATATCTGAGCGAGTATAGTTAGCAAGATACATAAGTGCACCAATGTCACTAAGATATGATACTTTGGGACTAAGTAATTCTTCACAATTTTCACAAGGACGAAATTGGTCATTTTTCAAGTCAAGTGAACGGACAATCATTGGCGAACTTAAAGGGTGTGCTTTATCCATATAAAAAGGTTTTAAATTTTTGAATATATGTCGATTGATGAACTAAAACTTCAGTGGGGAAATGCTCGATTTGTAGGCCAAGACAAAATTTTGTTTTCCTAAGATCTTTCATTTCAAATATTTTGCTGTTCTTGTGAGCTCTTCAGGAGTCCCAATAAGATTTAAATCATCAACATACACATCAATAATTGCAAATCCGATTACTGATTTCTTAATAAAAATGCATGGGCATACAAGGTTGTTTGCATACCCTTCTTTTAATAAATACTCATTGAGGCGATTGTACCACATGCGTCCGGATTACTTCAATCCATATAAAGATCGTTGTACTTTGATTGAGCACATATTACGAGGTTTTGTATTATTTGCTTTAGGCAATTTAAATCCTTCAGGGATTTTCATATATATATATTATTATTATCTATGGATCCATATAGATAAGTTGTGATGACATCCATGAGATGCACATCCAGTCCTTCAGAGATTGTCAAGCTTATTAGAAAGTGGAAAGTAATTGTGCCAATGACAAGAGAATATGTTTCCTCGTAGTCAATACCACATCTCTGCGAGAAAGCTTGTGCTATTAATCGCGCTTTATATCTTATGATCTCATTTTTTTTCATTGTACTTTCATACAAATACCCATTACTACCCAACAGGCTTTACACCTTTAGGTGTTTAGACTACAGGTCCAAAAACGTCTCATTTATTTAACGAGTTTAATTCTACTTGCATAGCTTCTTGCCATTTTGGCAAATCATTTCTTTTTCAACATTCTTCCACATTTTGTGGTTTGGGGTTCTCATCATTTCTTATGATGTCTAACGGCATTTGAAAAGCAAAAATATTATTGGTAATAACTTTATTTCGATCCAATTTTTTTTCTATTGTGCACATAATTTATTGAGATTTCAAAATTTTCAGGTACCTTTGCCTCTTCTGGAGATATTTGTTCGTTTTTCACCTCTTAAGGAGTTTGTTGTTCAATATGTGCCTCTACGGGGGTTCATTGTTCATCATGTTCCTTTATAGGGGCATTTTGCTTTGCTTTTGTTCTCCTCTTTTGGGGAGCTATGTCTTTTGACCCAATTGGTCTTCCACGCTTCAAGCGTGTTTGGGGATTCACCGTTCTTTCTGCTCTTCGTGGATCTCAATCCATGCTAGCATTCACAAATTGGATATGTCGTAATATTACTTTCTTTGCATCAACAAATGCATCTGGTAATAGATTTGCAAGATTATGTAAATGAATTATCCTTTGAACTTCAAGTTCATATTGATTTGTACGATGATCAAAATTAGATAATGTTGATGCATTCAAAGTAATTTCTCGTCGTTCTTCTGGAATCGACTTTTCTCCACCTAATGGTGGGAATACAATTTCATTAAAATGACAATCTGCAAATTTGGCTCTAAAAACATCTCTTGTTAAGGGTTCCAAATATCTTATGATAGACGGCGATCAAAAACCTTACAAAATCCCAAGCCCACGCGCAGAACCATTTTGGCATTTTGTGGGGTATTAATTAGTACATGCATCAGACAACCAAAAACTGTATGGGAAATATTTCTTGGTTGCTTACCCAAAAGATAAGTCAGGAAAGGGAGTACTCATGGTAAGATGTTGGTCTAATTCTTATTAGACTTACAACATGCATAACAACATGTCCCTAGGTAGATGTTGGTAATTTGGTCTTCATCAACAGTGGTCTAGCTATTAATTGAAGGCGTTTGATTAAAGACTCCACTAAACCATTTTGGATATGAACATGAGCAACAAGATACTCAATATTTATCCCAATTGACTTACAATAGTCTTTGAGAGTTTTTGAAGTAAATTCACTAGCATTATCAAGTCTTACTGTTTTGATTGGATAATCAGGGAATTGTGCTCTTAATTTGATCATTTGTGCAAGGAGCTTAGAAAAGGCAACATTTCTTGTGGAAAGAAGAGATACATGTGACCATCTAGTGAATGCATCTATTAGGACCATAAAATAACGAAAAGGTTCACATGGTGGATGAATGAGTCTACATATGTCCTCATGTATTCTTTCTAAAAAAAAATAGTATTCAAACATGATTTTATTAAATGACGGTCTGACTATTAACTTACCTTGTGAACAAGGGTCATAAGAAAATTCATTGGGCAAAATAATATTTTGGTTTTTTAATGGATGACCATGTGATTGTTCTATAATTCACTGCATCATTGAAGATCTAGGGTGACCTAACCTGTTATGCCAAAAGTAAAAATCTTTGGGTTATTTAACTTCTGGTTAATTACAGCATATGACTCAATTGGCTTTATGGTCGTATGATATAACCTAGAGGAGAATGCCGGGAGTTTTTCCGTAACAATCTTTTTCCCATAAATTATAGAAATAATATATAAACTTTCTTTATTACCTTTATTCATCGTTTCAATATGATATCAATTTTTTGCGGATATCATTAAAACTAAGCAAATTTCTTGTTTTGTCTCACCATTATTATGCTTCTGGCGGGAAATGAGTCTTTCCTTTTGAAGGGGTTAGAAGGATGATAATTATAATGTCAAGAATTCTGCCCATTACCATGACCACAACTACAACCACATCCACACCCATGGGTTTGGGACAATATCACATTCACTTCAGAGAATAGCTTGGATCTAGTTAGACGGATTTGGCGATTTTTCATCAAAAGTTCACTATTTTGTTCAGCTACTAGAAGACATGATATTAACTCTGAATATTTAGTAAATCTACGCTTTATATGTTATTGTTGTAGGAGCATATTAGAAGCGTGAAAAATTGTGATTGTTTTTCTATTAGGATATGGATGACGTCAAATGCCAGGTGTGATTTTTGACTACGTAAAAAAGTAAATCTTAAAATATGATTCTTTTCCAAAATAGGAATTCCTTTGAATTTCAGTACAATTTTAAAGAAAAGTATACATATGAAACTTGTGTTTCACATGATTTAGGAATAATCGGGAAGAAATGTTTTTTTTTTTAATTTAGAAAAGGAAACAAAATACTTGTGCTTCACGCACCCTTGATTTAGGAATAATTGAAAATAAAGATAAAAAAAATGTAAGTCTCATCATACCAAGCCAACTCAATCATGCTCCTTATGATAATGCCTAACATTGTTAAGCTAATATCTATGATTTATTAAAATAGCACTTCAAACTTGAATTTTTTTGAGGTGAGATGTTATTACCTTAACATGAGATATCTTAATAAATCGTAAATTTTAATAATCCTAGGTAATACCATAAAAAACAATATTAGAGAGTTGAGTTGGTTTAACAGGTATGTGGTATTTTTGACATATTACGTCAAATTATCACTCTATGCCAAAAATATAATTATTTCTTACAAAGTTGTATAAACCATATATTTTACATTTTTTTACGTTTCTTTGTAATTATTCTCAAAAAAGAAAAAATCAATAAGCAATTATTGGTGAAGAATAAGAAGTGCAAGTGGTCCATGAGTTACTTTAGTTCTTTAAATCTGGTTTTAATCTTTGAATCTGATTTTTGGTTTTTTTTTCTTCCTAAAATTTTATTATTTTTAACTAAAATGTTTATAATGACTATCATAAGCTTGAATTTGGGTATGGGGCCCACAAATTTGCAAACAAAGCAAAAATTAGAATTAAAACTAAAACGTGTGGACAGTGTGAGCCACTTAAAAGTTTTTCATCTTAAATTAAGAGGGAATATTGCAACTATTATGGGCCTACTTATTTAATAAAATTTAAATTACTCAATATATATATATATATATATATATATATATATATATATATATATATATATATTTATGAAATAAATATTGCTTAAATTTTACTTTAAATATATAATATCTTATGATGTCATTTGTTTGTACAATAACTTTTCTCATTCAATAACTTATCTGAATTTTAAACATTGGATTAAAATAAAATAAATTAATAATATTAGTTTTATTATTAATGTTGGTATTGTATTTTTTTTCTATAAGTACATAATTTTGTTGTCATTGAACTTAAACCTTTCCTTTCCTTTCTATGCCGACCACTAACCCCTTGACTGCCGGAAGCCAGTTCCTCATTGGCATTACCACAGATATCAAAATAAAATTTTAATTTAAAAAAATTAAAATGTAGATGAGACTATCAATAAAATAGTTTATTATTTCAAGTTATTATCGATGGAATTATTAAAGAAAAATTGGTTTTATATTTATTTTTCATACATTCTCCTACTTTCTTGTGCCATCCATTTTTTGCATTTTTTTTTGCCCAAATTTTAGAATATTTTTCAGTTGAAAATGCAATGATATTGTCTACATTGATTGTTCTTATAAATGATTGAACTATCAAATCCATCAAAGTATAATAAAATAAAATTAAAACCAATCAATTCATTTAATTCGTCATTTGAATCTTTTTTTTTACAGCAAAATGTTTTTTAGTTATTGTAATAAATTATTACCACTATGACTCGAAACGTGTAACCTTTTCCTCTCTAAAATACTTATTTAAACGTTTAATGTTTTATCACTTAAATTAGGTATTATGAATAAATAAAAACTTAAATAATGGAAGAAATTGAAATATAAAGTATTGGACTTACAAGTGTACGTGAACACATGGAGTGGGCTCATTGAGGCTTCCATTACCTCTTCAAAAAAGCCCATACATTGAGTGTGATATTAAGTTTTTTGTTCACATTTACCCTCTACAATTGAAATTTTAAAATTAACCCTTTTTACTATTAAAAAATGAAAATAAACTCCTTAAACGTGCATTTTTAAATTTTTTTATTTAAAATTTAGATCAAATTAAAATATTGATTTTAGATTGTTTTGGTTACATAGGATAATTATTTTCTTTTAAAAATTAATTTACTCATTAGATAAAAATTAATTTTTGTACAAATAATATCTAAATTTAACATACAAATGATTTTTTTTCCATGGTATTTTATCTTTTTAAAAGAAATAAATTATTTATGATAATAAATTTATTTTTATTTTATAAATTTATTAGGATGTTACACAAAAATTATATCGATATTGAATAAATTAAAAGATAGATTTGTTTTTAAAAAAGAATTGGGCAGATAAGATAATTTTGTTAAAATTTAGATAATTTTTTTTTTTTGTAGATAATATATTAATTTAACATGTATAATAAAGATGTCCGGTTGGTATAGCATCCCCTACACTTTAAAATGTTCAAACTAACCTCTGCACTATCAAAAAAGTAAGTCATTTTCTATGTGATAATTGTCGTTATCTATTTATTTAAAAATTATATTTAAAATTAAAATTTTGATTGTTTAAAATATTTTTTAGTTAGATAGGATAATTATTTTTATTTAAATTTTTTTTTTCAAATTTTAGATACAAATTTAAATTTTTATAAATAATATATAAATTTAACATTTATGGTGAGAATGGGATTTTTTCTCATGGTATTTATTTTTCTAAAGTAGCCGCTCAAAATAAATTATTTATCATAATATTTTTATTTTTATTTTCTAGAAAAATTTTAGAATGTTAAAATAAATATTTATAACATAATAAATTAAAAGATAGATTTATTTATTTATTTATTTAAATTGAGTAGATAGGATACTATTGTCATTTAAAATTAATTTTCAAATTTTAATTTTTTTTTTTGTAGATGATACATTACTTTGTATAAAGACAATGATTTTTTCCTATGATATTTATTTTTTAAATAACTTAAAATAAATAAGGTACAATAATTATTTTATTTTATTTTTTATAAATTTATTATAATATTTTACAAAAAAATATTTATTAAAAAATAAATAATTTTAAATTATTCTTAAAAAAACAAATACTATGAGAAAAAATCATCTCATTATACTGTATTTTTTAACACAACCACATAATACTGTTAAATTCATATATTATCTACAAAAATAAAATTTTATCTAAATTTTCATAAAATTAATTTTTAAATAAAATGATTATAGTATCTAACCCATTTTTTTAAATATATATATATCTTTTAATTTATCCAATATTTGTATAACATTCTAAATAATTTCTAAGATATAAAAATAAAATTATTAAGATAAATAATTTATTTCTTAAGTTATTTTTGAAAAATAAAATACCATGACAAAAAATATCATTCTCATTATAAATGTTAATTTATATTATTTATAACAAAATTAAATTTTTATCTCAATTTTGGAAAATTATTATTATTAAATAAAAAATAATTATCCTATTTAACTAAAAACTAGTAAATCAATCTTTAACATTTATCTGATTTTTTAAATAAAATTAAAAGATTAAGTTGGAAGGGTGGATAATGGTCTTTGAATGATAGATAATGCGTGCTACCACCTAGAAAAGTCATTTTCTTTTTTGAATAATGCATGGTAATAGCTGAACATTTTTAAAGTATATGGGTAAATGCCAAAAAATGTGAAAGTGCAAGGGTTGAAATATAGTATTCCATATTTAAAAGATAGACATCCAAGGAAGAGGAGTGATTTTTCATATGATATTAACTTTAAAATAAATAAATTATTTTATTATTTATGAAAATATTACAAAATTTGATTTATTAGTAAAATTAAAATTATTTTTATAAATACTTTTAAGTTATTTAAAATAATAAATACCATGATAAAATAATTTCATTATACATGTTAAGTTCATATATTATCTATCCAAAATAAAAAATTTATCTAAATTTTCAGAAAATAAATTTTAAAATAAAATAATTATCATATCTAACCTAATTTAAAAAAATATATATCTTTAATTTATTCAATGTTTTTATAATATCTTTAAAAAATTATAAAAATAAAAATAAATCTATTGTGATAAATAATTGTTTTTCATTGAGCTTTACAAAAAATAAAATACCACAAGAAAAAATCATCCTCATTATAAATATTAAATAAATATATTATTTATAAAAATAATCTCATTCAAATTTTTGATAATCTATTTTGTAAATAAAAATAATTATCCTATTTTAACTAAAAAATCTTTGTTATAAAATAACGTAAAAATGCAAAGCTAAAGAGAATTATATATTCTATATAAATATATATATAAAGAGAAATGAATGAGAAAATAGGATACTTTAAGGAGAATAAATGGAGGGAGAGAAAGAGAGAAGATTTTGCCTCACGAGATGATCTTACAGTTAAGCGAGAGAGTGCCTTTACAGTTTCCATGCACAGGGTTCATTATTAACGTTAAATATCACCTCATAATGATGTGTTACTAATGACTACCATGTGCATGTTCATGAACTTCCAAATTGAAGTTTGTCTACTTAATCTATATGTATAATAAGTGATATAATGTTCACTATCTGCAACACACAATTAATGTGGTCATTCACCACATGACTTCATTTATAACACTCTCCCTCGAATGACCACCTTAAAGAATATATGCCTCATTAAAACCTTAAAAAACCCCGTGGGAAAACTTAGAGATGAAAAGAAAGACAATATTCATACATGAGACAGATTGCCTTTACTCTATGACTGGGTTTAAAAACCTTATCAAGAAAAACCTGGGATAAAACTTGGATGAAGGGAAAAGAGTTTAGTACATTAACATCTTGTCATAAGCATGCTCCCTCATGTCATATAGCTTGCTGTGCATTTCAATATTATGTATTAGCTTCGATGCTTATCGTACGTGACTGCAATGAATAAGTCTCGCTAGATTATCACTTAACCATATTTATGTCGGTTAATAATTTACCACTCTTCTGGAGTTCATGTATGTAAAAGAATTTTGAGAAATGTGTTTCTAGTTCTATCTCCTTTGATTTAATGATGATTATCTTCAAATAATGTCATTGGTTGTCTTTGATAGAGGGGAGTACGCATTATTCTTGGATATGTTGAATCATCGATCTAATACATGCATTCACCGACTCATTTCTATGAATTGTTATAATCTCTTAATGATTTGATGATGTGGCCACCATTGTGTTGCTTAAAGGATCTCCATGAAATAATAGTTTCATTACAATTAAACACATACCCTGTTTGTGATATGACCTTATGTGGGTCTGAAAGGTATCCTATATCAGCATATCCAAACAATTGCTACTTTGATTCATTTTAGTAAAATAGACCCATATCGATTGTTCCTTGGAGATAGCGTAATATATGCTTGATACCATTCTAATGTCTTTGGGGTTGGAGCCGAACCTGCACTCAGCTATCAAATTGATAGAAAGCAATATCCGAAAGTGAGTATGGTTAGCAAAGATACATATGCACCAATGTCACTAAGATATGATACTTTGGGACTAGTAATTCTTCACAATTTTCACAAGGACAAAATTAGTCATTTTCAATGTCAAGTGAATGGACAAATCATTGGCGAACTTAAAGGGTGTGCTTTATCCATATAAAAACGTTTTAAAATTTTGAATATATGCCAATTGATGAACTAAAACCCAGTAGGGAAATTGCTCAACTGGTAGGCAAGACAAAATTTTGTTTTCCCAAGATCTTTCATTTCAAATATTTTGTTGTTCTTGTGAGCTCTTCAGGAGTCCCAATAAGATTTAGATCATCAACATACACAACAATAATTGCAAATCCGATTTCTGATTTCTTAATAAAAATGCATGGGCATACAGGATTGTTTGCATACCCTTCTTTTAATAAATACTCGTTGAGGCGATTGTACAACATGCGTCCGGATTACTTCAATCCATATAGAGATCATTGTACTTTGATTGAGCACATATTACGAGGTTTTGTATTATTTGCTTTAGGTAATTTAAATCCTTTAGGGATTTTCATATATATATATATATATATATATATATATATATATATATATCATTATCTATGGGTCCATATAGATAAGTTGTGATGACATCCATGAGACGCATATCCAAATATTCGTAGACCTCAAGCTTATTAGAAAGGCAAAGGATTGTGCCAATGACAGAGGAATATGTTTCGTAGTCAATACCGCATCTCCAAGGAAACCTTTGTGCTATTAATCGCGCTTTATATCTTATGATCTCATTATTTTCATTGTACTTTCATACAAATACCCATTACTACCCAACAGGCTTTACACCTTTAGGTGTTTAGACTACAGGTCCAAAAACGTCTCATTTTATTAAGGAGTTTAATTATACTTGCATAGCTTCTTTCCATTTTGGCAAATCATTTCTTTTTCAACATTCTTCCACATTTTGTGGTTTGGGGTTCTCATCATTTCTTATAATGTCTAACGGCATTTGAAAAGCAAAAATATTATTGATAATAATTTTATTTCGATCCAATTTTTTTCTATTGTGCACATAATTTATTGAGATTTCAAAATTTTCAGGTACCTTTGCCTCTTTTGAGATATTGTTCTTTTCACCCTCTTAAGGAGTTTGTTGTTCAATATGTGCTTTACTGGGGTCTGTTATTCATCATGTTCCTTATAGGGGCATTTTGCTTTGCTTTTGTTCCCTCCTCTTTCTTTGGGAGCTACGCCTTTCGACCCACTGTCTCTCCACGCCTGCCGTGTTTTAAATTCATTTGCTATCTGTTCTTCAGGGATCTCAATCCTTACGCAAAGAAAGACCACAATGTGATATGTGACTTTGTCACTTTCTTTTGCATCAACAAATGCATATGGTAATAGATTTGCAAGATTATAAATGACTACCCTTTGAACTTTCAGTTCACATTGATTTGTACGATGATCAAAATTAGATAATGTGGATGCATTCAAAGTAATTTCTCGTCATTTTTCTGGAATCGACTTTTCTCCACCAAATGGTGGGAATACAATTTCATTAAAATGACAATCTGCAAATTTTGCTTTAAAAACATCTCTTGTTAAGGGTTTCAAATATCTTATGATAGACGGCGGATCAAAACCTACAAAAATCCCAAGTCTACGTTGTAGAACCATTTTGGTACGTTATGGGGTACAATTAGCATGCAATTACACAACCAAAACTCGTGAAGGGAATATTTTGTTACTTACCCAGCACAAGTTGTGAAGGGGAGCACTCATGGTAAGATGTTGGTCTAATTCTTATTAGGCTTGCAGCATGCATAACAACATGTCTCTATGTAGATGTTGGTAATTTGGTCTTCATCAACAGTGGTCTAGCTATTAATTGAAGACGTTTGATCAAAGACTCCACTAAACCATTTTGGGTATGAACATGAGCAACAAGATACTCAATATTTATCACAATTGACTTACAATAGTCTTTGAGAGTTTGTGAAGTAAATTCACTAGCATTATCAAGTCTTACTGTCTTGATTGGATAATCAGGGAACTGTACTCTTAATTTGATCATTTGTGCAAGGAGTCTAGAAAAGGCAACATTTTCAGGCAAAGAAAAGAGGATCATCTAGTGAAGACATCTATTAGGACCATAAAATAACGAAATGGTCCACATGGTGGATGAATGAGTCCACATATGTCCTCATGTATTCTTTCTAAAAAAAACTAGTGATTCAAACATTATTTTATTAAATGACGGTCTGACTATTAACTTACCTTGTGAACAAGGGTCATAAGAAAATTCATTGAGCAAAAGAATCTTTTGGTTTTTTAATGGATGACCATGTGATTATTCTATGATTCACTGCATCATTGAAGATCTAGTGTGACCTAGCCTGTTATGCCAAAGAGTAAAAATCTTTGGGTCATTGAACTTCTAGTTCATTACAACATATGACTCAATTGGCTTTATGGTCGAATGATATAACCTAGAAGAGAATGTCGGGAGCTTTTCCGCAACAATATTTTTCCCATAAATTATAAAGGTAATATATAAACTTTCTTTATTACCTTCATTCATCGTTTTAATATGATATCAATTTTTGCGGATATCTTTAAAACTAAGCAAATTTCTTGTTTTGTCTCACCATTATTCCGCGATATGGGAAATGGCCTTCACTTAAAGGGGTTGGGGCGATGATCATTATAAAGGGCTTCAAAGAATTTCGCCTATGACCACGACTACGACATTTGACTCACATCTACACCCATGGGTTTGGGACAAATCATCCCACTTCAGGGTCGGTTTGGATCTAGTTAGGATGGGATTACGATTTTTCATCAAAAGTTTCACTATTTTTGTTTTATTTACTAAAAGACATGATATTAACTCTGAATATTTAGTAAATCTACGCTCTATATATTGATGTTGTAGGAACATATTAGAAGCGTAAAACGTTATGATTGTTTTTTCTAACATATTAGGATATGGATGACGTCAAATGCCAGGTGTGATTTTTGACTACGTCGAAAAGTAAATCTTAAAATATGATTCTTTTCCAAAATAGGAATTCCTTTGAATTTCAGTACAATTTTAAAGAAAAGTATACATATGAAACTTGTGTTTCACATGATTTAGGAATAATCGGGAAGAAATGTTTTTTTTTTTTTAAATTTAGAAGAAAAAAATAAAATAAAACTTGTGCTTCTGACCCCCTTTGATTTAGGAATAATTGAAAATAAAGATAAAAAATGCAATTCTCATCATACCAAGCCAACTCAATCATGTTCCTTATGATAATACCCAACATTATTAAACTAATATTTATGATTTATTAAAATAGCACTTCAAATTTGGATTTTTTGAGGTGAGATATTATTACCTTAACATGAGATAACTTAATAAACCGTAAATTTTAATAATCATAGGTAATACCATAAAAAACAATATTAGAGAGATGAGCTGGCTTAGTTAAAAGGGTATTTTTGACATATTACGTCAAATTATCACTTCTATGCCAAAAATATAATTATTTTTTATAAAGATGTATAAAATCACATTTTATATTTTTTTTATATTTTCTTTAATTATTATTCTCAAAAGAAAAAACCAATGTTAATTATAATGAAGAATAAGAAGTGCAAGTGGTCCATGTGTCACTTAGTTCTTTAAATCTGGTTTTAATCTTTGAATCTGATTTTGGTTTTTTTTTCTTCCTTAAAATTCTTATTTTTAACTAAAATGTTTATAATGACTATCATAAGTTTGAATTTGGGTATGGGGCCCACAAATTTGCAAACAAAGCAAAAATTAGAATTAAAACTAAAACGTGTGTACAGTGTGAGCCACTTAAAAGTTTTTCATCTTAAATTAAGAGGACCATTGCAATCCACATGGGGCCCACTTATCTAATGTAAATTTAAATTAACAATATATATATATATATATATATATAAAGAAGAGTATATATATATATATATATATATATATATATATATATATATATATATATATATATATATATATATATATATATTTCTATGAAATAAATATTATTAATTTTTCATTTTTAAATATATAATATCTATGATGTCATTTGTTTGGTTGGCCAATAACTTTTCTCATTCAATAACTTATCTGAATTTTAAAACATTGATTAAAATAAAATAAATTACTAATATTATTTTGAGTTATTAATGTTGGTATTGTATTTTTTTTCTATAAGTACATAATTTTGTTGTCATTAACACTTAAACCTTCCTTTTCCTTTCTATGCCGACCACTAACCCCTTGATTGCCGAGTTAAGCCTCATTGGCATTAATGTTGGTATTATCAAAAATAAAATTTTAATTTAAAAAATTAAAATGTAGATGAGACTACCAATAAAATAGTTTATTATTTCAAGTTATTATCGATGGAATTATTAAAGAAAAATTGGTTTTATATTTATTTTTCATACATTCTCCTACTTTCTTGTGCCATCCATTTTTTGCATTTTTTTGCCCAAAATTTTAGAATATTTTCAGTTGAAAATGCAATGATATCTACTGATTGTTCTTATAAATGATTGAACTATCAAATCCATCAAAGTATAATAAAATAAAATTAAAACCAATCAATTCATTTAATTCGTCATTTAAATCTTTTTTTTTTACAGCAAATGCTTTTTAGTTATTGTAATAAATTATTCTCACTATTACTGGAAACGTGAAACCTTTTCCTCTCTAAAATGCTTATTTAAACGTTTAACGTTTTATCACTTAAATTAGGTATAATGGATAGATAAGAACTTAAATAGTGGAAGAAATTGAAATATAAAGTATTGGACTTACAAGTGTACGAGGCTTCCCTTACCTCTTCACAAGCCCATGAAAAGATACGAAAGCCCATAAAAGCCCACAAAAGCCCATACATTGAGTGTAATATTAAGTTTTTTTTTTTTTTTGGAAAAACGTATTCTCAATCACTGTTATTTATCATTTCAATGCTGTTTATCAACCTTTACAAATCCCCAACCCTTTATATTTTTCTATTTTTGTTCACATTTACCTCTACAATTGAAATTTTAAAATTAACCCTTTTTACCATTAAAAATGAAAATAAACTCTTAAACGTGTATTTTTAAATTTTTTTTTATTTAAAATTTAGATCAAATTAAAATACTGATTTTTAGATTGTTTTGTTACATAGATAATTATTTTCTTTTAAAATTAATTTACTCATTAGATAAAAATTAATTTTTGTACAAGTAATATCTAAATTTAACATACAAATGATTTTTTCCATGGTATTTTATCTTTTAAAAGAAATAACCATTTATGATAATAAATTTATTTTTATTTTATAAATTTATTAGATGTTACACAAAGATTATATCGATATTGAATAGATTAAAAGATAGATTTGTTTTTAAAAAAGAATTGGGCAGACAAGATAATTTTGTTAAAATTTAGATAATTTTTTTTTTTGTAGATAATATATTAATCTAACATGTATAATAAAGATGTCTGGTTGGTATAGCATCCCGTACACTTTAAAATGTTCAAACTAACCTCTGCACTATCCAAAAAAGAAAAGTAAGTCATTTTCTAACAGTTGTGGTAATTGTCGTTATCTATTTATTTAAAAATTAGATTTAAAATTAAAATTTTGATTGTGTAAAATATTTTTAGTTAGATAGAATGATTTTATTTAAATTTTTTTCAAATTTAGATAAATTTAAATTTTTATAAATAATATATAAATTTAACATTTATGGTGAGAGAATGATTTTTTTCTTATGGTGTTTTATTTTTCTAAAAGTAGCTCAAAATAAATTATTTATCATAATAATTTTATTTTTATTTTCTAGAAAATTTTAGAATGTTGTACAAATATTTATAAATATTAAATAAATTAAAAGATAGATTTATTTATTTATTTATTTTAAATTGAGTAGATAGGATAATTATTGTCATTTAAAATTAATTTTCTCAAATTTTAATTTTTTTTTTTGTAGATGATACATTAATTTTTGTATAAAGACAATGATTTTTTCCTATGATATTTATTTTTTAAATAACTTAAAAATAAATTACGTATAATAATTATTTTATTTTATTTTATAAATTTATTAAAATATTTTACAAAAAAATATTTATTAAAAAATAAATAAGTTTAAATTATTCTTAAAAAACAAATATCATGAGAAAAATCATCTTCATTATACTATATTTTTTTAACACAACCACATACTACTGTTAAATTCATATATTATCTACAAAAAATAAAATTTTATCTAAATTTTCATAAAACAAATTTTTAAATAAAAAAGATTATAGTATTTAACCCAATTTTATATATATATATATATATATCTTTTAATTTATCCAATATTTATATAACATTCTAAAAAATTTCTAAGATATAAAAATAAAATTATTAAGATAAATAATTTATTTCTTAACTTATTTTTGAAAAATAAAATACCATGACAAAAAATATCATTCTCATTATAAATGTTAACTTATATTATTTATAAAAAAAAATTTAAATTTTAATCTCAATTTTGAAAATTTATTATTATTAAATAAAAATAATTATCCTATTTAACTAAAAACTAAAAATCAATCTTTAATATTTATCTGATTTTTAAATAAAAATTAAAAAATTAAGTTGGAAGGGTAGATAATGGTCTTGAATGATAGATAATGAGGGTTACCACGTAGAAAAGTCATTTTCTTTTTTTGAATAATGCATGGTAACAGTTGAACATTTAAAAGTGTATGAGGTAAATGCCAAAAAAATGTGAAAGTGCAAGAGGTTGAAAATGCAGTATTCCAAATTTAAAAAGATGGGACATCCAAGGAAGAGAGTGATTTTTTCATATGATATTAATTCTTTAAAAATAAATTCAATATTTATTATTTATGAAAATATTACACAAATTTATTTATTAAATTAAAATTATTATTATAAATACTTTTGGGTTATTTTTTTTTAAAAAAATACCATGATAAAAATAATTCTCATTATATATATTAAATTCATATATTATCTATCCAAAAATAAAAATTTATCTAAATTTTAAGAAAATAAATTTTTAAATAAAATAATTATCATATCTAACCTAATTTAAAAAAAAAAATCTATCTTAATTTATTCAATGTTTTTATAACATTCTAAAAATTATAAAAATAAAAATAAATTTATTGTGATACAATTTATTTCTTCTCATTTGTTTTTACAAAAATAAATACCATGAGAAAAAATCATCCTCATTATTATAAAATATTAAATAAATATATTATTTATAAAAATAATCTTTATCTAAATTTTGAGAAAATTAATTTTGTAAATAAAATAATTATCCTATTTAACTAAAAATCTTTTGTTATAAAATAACGTAAAAAAAATGCAAAGCTAAAGAGAATTATGTTATTCTCTCTATATATATATATATATAAAGAGAAAAATGAATGAGAAAAGATACTTAAGGAGTAATAAATTGGCGGAGTGGCAGAGGCACGTCTCATCGGTATGATCTTACAAAGAAACGAGAGGAGGCCTTTTATAGGCTTCATGTACAAGGGTTCATTATTAACTTTAAATGACCTCATAATGATGTTAATAATGACTACCATAAAGCATGTTCATGAACTTCCAAATTGAAGTTTGTTCATGAATCTATAAGGGACATTAAGTGATATAATGTCTATCATTCATAATACAATTTATGTGGTCATTCACCACAAGACCCTTCATTTATAACACTCTCCCTTGAATGACCACCTTGTTAATACTGCCTCATTAAAACTCACTAAGAAAACTCGTGCTGAAAACTTAGAGAAGGAAAAGAGTACAATATTCATATGATATTGTAGATTGTCTTACCTCGTTATGATCCGCTTCTTCGTTAAAAACCTTGTCAAGAAACCCGTACGGAGCAAAACCTGGACAAAGGGAAAAAAAGTTTAGTACATTAACATCTTGTCATAAGCATGCTCCCCCTCATGTCAATATATTTAAGTTGGTGCATTTCAATCTTATGTATTAGCTTCTTGAATGTTGAGGTTGGTAATGATCACGAATAAGCGTCCAGCCGGATTATCACTGACCATATTTGTTTAACATCAATTTCACCACTCTTCCTGAGTTCACAGAGTAAAAGAATTTTTGGAGTAAATGTGCTTAGTTCATCTCCTTTGATTCGTGCAATGTATGCAAAAGATTATCATTCGCTGTCTCTTGATGAGGGAGTACGCATGATTCTTTGATATGTTGAATCATCGATCTTAGCCATACTTATCTCATGACTTTGCTTCCATTTAATCGTTATAATCTCTTAACGATTACGATTGCACACCATCATGTTGCTTAAAGGATCTCCATGAAATAATAGTTTCATTACAATTAAACACATACCCTGTTTGTGATATGACCTTATGTGGGTCTGAAAGGTATCCTGTATCACCATATCCAAACAATTGATACTTTGATTCATTTTAGTAAAATAGACCCATATCAATTGTTCCTTGGAGGTAGCGTAATATATGTTTAATACCATTCCAATGCCTTGCCGTTTTAACCTGCACTTACCTAATAAATTGATAGAAAAAACAATATCTGGGCGAGTATAGTTAGCAAGATACATAAGTGCACCAATGTCACTAAGATATGATACTTTGGGACTAAGTAATTCTTCACAATTTTCACAAGGACAAAATTAGTCATTTTCACGTCAAGTGAATGGACAATCATTGGCGAACTTAAAGAGTGTGCTTTATCCATATAAAAACGTTTTAAAATTTTGAATATATGCCGATTGATGAACTAAAACTCCAGTAGGGAAATGCTCAATCTGTAGGCCAAGACAAAATTTTGTTTTCCCAAGATCTTTCATTTCAAATATTTTGTTGTTCTTGTGAGCTCTTCAGGAGTCCCAATAAGATTTAGATCATCAACATACACAACAATAATTGCAAATCCGATTATGATTTCTAATAAAAATGTAGCTGGGCATACAGATTGTTTACATACCATTCTTTAATAAATACTGCTGAGGCTGATTGCATCTCACATGCTCGATTTCTTCAATCCATATAGAGATCGTTGTACTTTGATTGAGCACATATTACGAGGTTTTGTATTATTTGCTTTAGGTAATTTAAATCCTTTAGGATTTTTCATATATATATATATATATATATATATATATATATATATATATATATATATATATATATATATATATATATATATATATCATTATCTATGATCCATATAGATAAGTTGTGATGACATCCATGACGTGATATCCAGCCTTCCTTTTCGTAGACTCCGTCGTTTATTAGAAAGCGGAAAGTGATTGTGCCAATGACAGGAGAATATGTTTCCTCGTAGTCAATACCAGATCTTTACGAGAAACCTTGTGCTATTAATTGCGCTTTATATCTTATGATCTCATTATTTTCATTGTACTTTCATACAAATACCCATTACTACCCAACAGGAGTTACACCTTTAGGTGTTTAGACTACAGGTCCAAAAACGTCTCATTTCATTAAGGAGTTTAATTCTACTGTGCAGTTTTCCCATTTTGGCAAATCATTTCTTTTTCAACATTCTTCCACATTTTGTGGTTTGGGGTTCTCATCATTTCTTATGATGTCTAACGGCATTTGAAAAGCAAAAATATTATTGATAATAACTTTATTTCGATCCAATTTTTTCTTATCAGGCACATAATTTATTGAGATTTCAAAATTTTCGTGTACCTTTCGCCTCTTCAAGATATTTGTCTGCTTACCTCTTAAGGAGTTTGTTGTTCAATATGTGCCTCTACGGGGGTTCGTTGTTCATCATGTTCCTTTATAGGGGCATTTTGCTTTGCTTTTGTTCTCCTCGTTTGGGGAGCTACGTCTTTTGACCCAATTAGTCTTCCACGCTTCAAGCGTGTTTTAAATTCATTTGCTTTCTGTTCTTCAGGGATCTCAATCCATGCTAGAGCATTCACAGTTGGGATATGTGACTTTGTCACTTTCTTTGCATCAACAAATGCATATGGTAATAGATTTGCAAGATTATGTAAATGAATTATCCTTTGAACTTTCAGTTCACATTGATTTGTACGAGATCAAAATTAGATAATGTGGATGCATTCAAAGTAATTTCTCGTCATTTTTCTGGAATCGACTTTTCTCCACCTAATGGAATACACCATTAAATGACAATCTGCAAATTTGGCTCTAAAAACATCTCTTGTTAAGGGTTCCAAATATCTTATGATAGACGGCGGATCAAAACCTACAAAAATCCCAAGTCTACGTTGTAGAACCATTTTGGTACGTTGTGGGGGTACAATTAGTACATGCACTGCACAACCAAAAACTCGTATGTGGGAAATATTTGGTTGTTTACCCAAGATAAGTTGTGAAGTGTGAGTACTATTTATAAAGACGCTTGCCTAATTTATTAGACTTGCAACATGCATAACAGCATGTCCCCATGTAGATGTTGGTAATTTGGTCTTCATCAACAGTGGTCTAGCTATTAATTGAAGACGTTTGATCAAAGTCTCCACTAAACCATTTTGGGTATGAACATGAGCAACAAGATACTCAATATTTATCACAATTGACTTACAATAGTCTTTGAGAGTTTGTGAAGTAAATTCACTAGCATTATCAAGTCTTACTGTCTTGATTGGATAATCAGGAAACTGTGCTCTTAATTTGGTCATTTGTGCAAGGAGCCTAGAAAAGACAACATTTCTTGTGCAAAGAAAAGATACATGTGACCATCTAGTAAAGAAATCTATTAGGACCATAAAATAACGAAATGGTCCACATGGTGGATGAATGAGTCCACATATGTCCTCATGTATTCTTTCTAAAAAAAAACTAGTGATTCAAACATGATTTTATTAAATGACGATCTGACTATTAACTTACCTTGTAAACAAGGGTCATAAGAAAATTCATTGAGCAAAAGAATCTTTTGGTTTTTACCTACGACCATGCATTGTTCTATGATTCAGCCAGATCATTGAAGATCTAGGGTGATCTGTAAATTATGCCAAAAAGAGTAAAAATCTTTGGGTCATTGAACTTCTAGTTCATTACAGCATATGACTCAATTGGCTTTATGGTCGAATGATATAACCTAGAGGAGAATGCCGGGAGCTTTTCCGCAACAATATTTTTCCCATAAATTATAGAGGTAATATATAAACTTTCTTTATTACCTTCATTCATCGTTTCAATATGATATAAATTTTTACGGATATCTTTAAAACTAAGCAAATTTCTTGTTTTGTCTCACCATTATTTTGCTTCTGGCGGGGAAATGGGTCTTTCATTTTGAAGGGGTTAGAAGGATGATCATTATAGTGTCGGGAATTCTGCCCATGACCACGACTACTACTACGACCACATCCACACCCATGGGTTTGAGACAATATCACATTAACTTTAGGGAATGGTTTGGATCCAGTTAGACGGGATTGATGATTTTTCATCAAAAGCTCACTATTTTGTTCAGCTATTAAAAGACATGATATTAACTCTGAATATTTAGTAAATCTACGCTTTATATATCGCTATTGTAGGAACATATTAGAAGCATGAAACGTTGTGATTGTTTTTTCTAGCATATTATGATATGGATGACGTCAAATGCCAGGTGTGATTTTTGACTACGTCGAAAAGTAAATCTTAAAATATGATTCTTTTCCAAAATAGGAATTCCTTTGAATTTCAGTACAATTTTAAAGAAAGTATACATATGAAATCCAGTTTCACATGATTTAGGAATAATCGGGAAGAAATGCTTTTTTTTTTTTTAAATTAGGAAAAGAAAAAAAATTACTTGTGCTTCACGCACCCTTGATTTAGGAATAATTGAAAATAAAGATAAAAAAAAATGTAAGTCTCATCGTACCAAGCCAACTCAATCTTGCTCCTTATGATAATACCTAACATTGTTAAGCTAATATCTATGATTTATTAAAATAGCACTTCAAACTTGAATTTTTTTGAGGTGAGATATTATTACCTTAACATGAGATATCTTAATAAATCTTAAATTTTAATAATCCTAGGTAATACCATAAAAAACAATATTAGAGAGTTGAGTTGGCTTAATTAAAAGGGTATTTTTGACATATTACGTCAAATTATCACTTCTATGCCAAAAATATAATTATTTTTTACAAAGTTTTTTACGTTTTCTTTGTAATTATTCCTAAAAGAAAAAATCAATGTTAATTATTATGAAGAACAAGAAGTACAAGTTGTCCACGTGTTACTTAGGTTGGTTTTTTTCTTTCCAAAATTTATTTTTAACTAAAATGTTTTATAATTACTATCATAAGTTTGAATTTGGGTATAAATTCACAAATTTGCAAAACAAAGCAAAATTAGAATTAAAACTAAACAGTGGACAGTGTGGTTTACTTAAAAGTTTTTCATCTTAAATTAAGAGGACCATTGTAATCCACATGGGGCCCACTTCATTTAATAAAATTTAAATTAACAATATATATATATATATATATATATATATATATATATATATATATATATATATATATATATATATATATATATATATATATATATATATATATTTATGAAATAAATATTATTATTTATGAAATAAATATTATTAAATTTCTTTTTATTTTTAAATATATAATATCTATGATGTCATTTGTTTGGTTGGATGATAAATCAATAACTTTTCTAATCCAATAACTTGATCTGAATTTTAAAACATTGATTAAAATAAAATAAATTACTAATATTATTTTGAGTTATTAATGTTGGTATTGTATTTTTTTTCTATAAGTACATAATTTTATTGTCATTGACACTTAAACCTTTCCTTTCCTTTTTATGTCACGACTAACCCCTTGACTGCCAAGTTAAGCCTCATTGGCATTAATATTGGTATTGTCAAAAATAAAATTTTAATTTAAAAAATTAAAATGTAGATGAGACTACCAATAAAATAGTTTATTATTTCAAGTTATTATCGATGGAATTATTAAAGAAAAATTGGTTTTATATTTATTTTTCATACATTCTCCTACTTTCTTGTGCCATCCATTTTTTGCATTTTTTTTGACCAAATTTTAGAATATTTTTCAGTAGAAAATGCAATGATATTGTCTACATTAATTGTTCTTATAAATGATTGAACTACCAAATCCATCCAAGTATAATAAAATAAAATAAAACCAATCAATCTATTTAATTCGTCATTTGAATCTTTTTTACAAAGAAAATGCTTTAGTTATCAGAATAAATTTGCTCCCACTACGAATGGAATACGGAACCTTTTCTCTCTAAAATACTTATTTAAACATTTAAAGTTTTATCACTTAAATTAGGTATAATGGATAGATAAAAACTTAAATAGTGGAAGAAATTGAAATATAAAAGTATTGGACTTACTGTACGTGAAGACATGGAGTGGGCTTGCTTAGGCCCTCTAGGAGCATTGAGGCTTCCCTTACCTCTTCACAAGCCCATGAAAATAAAAAATTTATGAAAAGATACAAAAGCCCATACATTGAGTGTGATATTAAGTTTTTTTTTTTCTTTTTGGAAAAACGTATTCTCAATCACTGTTATTTATCATTTCAATGTCGTTTATCTACCTTTACAACTCTAATCCCTTTATACTTTCATTTTTGTTCACATTTACCCTCTACAATTGAAATTTTAAAATTAACCCTTTTTACTATTAAAAAATGAAAATAAACTCCTTAAACGTGTATTTTTAAATTTTTTTTATTTAAAATTTAGATCAAATTAAAATACTGATTTTTTAGATTGTTTTGGTTACATAGGATAATTATTTTCTTTTAAAAATTAATTTACTCATTAGATAAAAATTAATTTTTGTACAAATAATATCTAAATTTAATATACAAATGATTTTTTTCCAAGGTATTTTTATCTTTTAAAAGAAATAAATTATTTATGATAATAAATTTATTTTTACTTTATAAATTTATTAGGATGTTACACAAAAATTATATCGATATTGAATAAATTAAAAGATAGATTTGTTTTTAAAAAAGAATTGGGCAAATAAGATAATTTTGTTAAAATTTAGATAAATTTTTTTTTTTGTAGATCATATATTAATTTAATACGTGAGCACAAAGATGTCCGGTTGGTATAATATCCCTATACTTTAAAATGTTCAAACTAACCTCCTCGCACTATCTAAAAAGAAAAAAGTAGTTTCATTTTCTAACAACAGAAGTGAATTGCCGTATTCATTTATTTAAAAATTAGATTTAAAATTAAAATTTGATTGTGGAAAATATTTTTTAGTTAGATAGGATAATTATTTTATTTAAATTTTTTTCAAATTTTGTGATACAATTTAAATTTTTATAAATAATATATAAATTTAACATTAATGCAGAGAATGATTTTTTTCTCATGGTATTTTGTTTAAAGTTAAATAAATTATTATCATACAATTTTATTTTTATTTTCTAGAAAAATTTTAGAATGTTGTACAAATATTTATAAATATTAAATAAATTAAAAGATAGATTTATTTATTTATTTATTTTAAATGAGTAGATAGGATAATCATTTTCATTTAAAATTAATTTCTCAAAATTTAGATAAATTTTTTTTTTGTAGATGATACATTACCCTTAGAGAGTAAAGACGATGATTTTTCCTACATGATATTTATTTTTAAATAACTTAAAAATAAATTACGGTACAATAATTATTTTATTTTATTTTTTATAAATTTATTAAAATATTTTACAAAAAAATATTTATTAAAAAATAAATAAGTTTAAATTATTCTTAAAAAACAAATACCATGAGAAAAATCATCCTCATTATACTATATTTTTTAACACAAATCCACATAATACTGTTAAATTCATATATTATCTACAAAAAATAAAATTTTATCTAAATTTTCATAAAATAAATTTTTAAATAAAAATGATTATTGTATCTAACCCAATTTTTTAAATATATATATTTTGATTTATCCAATATTTGTATAACATTCTAAATAATTTATAAGATATAAAAATAAAATTATTAAGCATAAATAATTTTACTTTTTAGCTTATTTTTGAAAATAAAATACCATGACAAAAAAATACTGGCTCTCATTATAAATGTTAACTTATTATTTATAAAAAATTAAATTTTTATCTCAATTTTGAAAAATTATTATTATTAAATAAAAATAATTATCCTATTTAACTAAAAAACTAAAAAATCAATCTTTTAATATTTATCTGATTTTTAAATAAAAATTAAAAGATTAAGTTGGAAGGGTAGATAATGGTCTTTGACTGATAGATAATGAGGGTTACCACTTAGAAAAGTCATTTTCTTTTTTTGAATAATGCATGGTAACAGTTGAACATTTTAAAGTATATGGGGTAAATGCCAAAAAAATGTGAAAGTGCAAGGGGTTGAAAATGCAGTATTCCAAATTTAAAAAGATAGGATATCCAAGGAAAAGAGTGATTTTTTCATATGATATTAATTCTTTAAAATAAATTAAATTATTTTATTATTTATGAAAAATATTACACAAATTTATTTATTAAAATTAAAATTATTATTATAAATACTTTGGGTTATTTAAAATAATAAATACTGAAGTGATAAAATAATTCTCATTATACATGTTAAATTCATATATTATCTATCCAAAATAAATTTTATCTTAAATTTTCAGAAAATAAATTTTTAAATAAAATAATTATCATATCTAACCTAATTTTAAAAATCTATCTTTAATTTATTCAATGTTTTTATAACATTCTAAAAAAATTATAAAAAATAAAAATAAATTTATTGTGATAAATAATTTATTTCTTTAGTTGTTTTACAAAAAATAAAATACCACGAAAAATCATCCTCATTATAAATATTAAATAAATATATTATTTATAAAATAAATAATCTTATCTAAAATTTGAGCAAATAAATTTGTAAATAAAAATAATTATCTTCTTTAACTAAAAAAAAATATTTGTTATAAAATAACGTAAAAAATACAAAGCTAAAGAGAATTATGTTATTCTCTTTATATAAATATATATATATAAAGAGAAAATGAATGAGAAAAGAGATGCTTGCGATAATAAACTCCAGAGAGAGCAGAGAAGACGTTTACTGAGACGATCTTACAGTTAGTTTCAGAGCCTTTATAGGCTTCATGGCCAGGGGTTCATTAACGCAAATGACCTCATAATGATGTTAATAATGACTACCATAAAGCATGTTCATGAACTTCCAAATTGACGTTTGTTCATGAATCTATAAGGGACATTAAGTGATATAATGTCTACCATTCATAACACAATTAATGTGGTCATTCACCACATGACTCTTCATTTATAACACTCTCCCTTGAATGACCACCTTAAAGAATATGCCTCATTAAAACCTTGCTAGTAAAAACCCTATGGGAAAACTTAGAGAAGGAAAAAGAGTACAATATTCATATGATATTGTAGATTGTTCTACTGCTATGACTGCCTCAAGAAAACCTTATCAAGAAACCCAAAGTGATAAAACCTGACTAAGGGAAAAAGAGTTTAGTACATTAACATCTTGTCATAAGCATGCTCCCCCTCATGTCGATATATTTAAGTTGGTGCATTTCAATATTATGTATTAGCTTCTTGAATGTTGAGGTTGGTAATGACTTCATGAATAAGTCTGCTAGATTATCACTTAACCATATTTGTTAGAACATCAATTTCACCACTCTTCTGGAGTTCATGCGTATAAAAGAATTTTGGAGAAATGTGTTTAGTTTTATCTCCTTGAGCTCAGGTAATGACGCAAAGATTATCTTCAAATAATGTTGTCGGGTTGTCTTTGATAGAGGGGAGTACGCATGATTATTGGATATGTTGAATCATCGATCTTAGCCATATGCATTCACGACTTGCTTCATGAATTGTTATAATCTCTTAATGATTCGATGATGTGGCCACCATTGTGTTGCTTAGAGGATCTCCATGAAATAATAGTTTCATTACAATTAAACACATACGTTTGTGTATGACCTTATGTGGGTCTGAAAGTGCATCCTCAGACGCGATATCCAAACAATTTCAGCAGGTTTCGATCCATTTTGCAAATAGACCCATATCAATTGTTCGAGATAGCGTAATATATGCTTCGATACCATTCCAATGTCTGGGGTTGGAGTGAACCAGACTAGCTACAAATTGATGTAAAAAGCAATATCTGGGTGAGTATAGTTAGCAAGATACATAAGTGCACCAATGTCACTAAGATATGATACTTTGGGACTAAGTAATTCTTCACAATTTTCACAAGGACAAAATTAGTCATTTTCATGTCAAGTGAATGGACAATCATTGGCGAACTTAAAGGGTGTGCTTTATCCATATAAAAACGTTTTAAAATTTTGAATATATGCCAATTGATGAACTAAAACTCCAGTAGGGAAATGCTCAATCTGTAGGCCAAGACAAAATTTTGTTTTCCCAAGATATTTCATTTCAAATATTTTATTGTTCTTGTGAGCTCTTCAGGAGTCCCAATAAGATTTAGATCATCAACTTACACAACAATAATTGCAAATCCGATTCGATTTCTTAATAAAATGCATAAGTACTGTGATTGCTCAGATACCCTTCTTTAATAAATACTCGTTGAGGCGATTGTACCACATGCATCCGGATTACTTCAATCCATATAGAAATCATTGTACTTTGATTGAGCACATATTACGAGGTTTTGTATTATTTGCTTTAGGTAATTTAAATCCTTTAGGGATTATATATATATATATATATATATATATATATATATATATATATATATATATATATATATATATATATATCAATATCTATGGGTCCATATAGATAAGCGATGACATCCATGAGACGATATCCACTCTTTTCAAAGACCGCTGCTTATTAGAAAAAGTCGGAAAGGATTTGTGCCAATGACAGGAGAATATGTTTCCTCGTAGTCAATACCTGCTGCATCTCATGAGAAACCTTTGTATATTAATCGCTTTATATCTTATGATCTCATTATTTTCATTGTAATTTTCATACAAATAACACATACCCAACAGGCTTTCACCTTTAGGTGTTTAGACTACAGGTCCAAAAACGTCTCATTTCATTAAGGAGTTTAATTCTACTTACATAGCTTCTTTCCATTTTGGCAAATCATCTCTTTTTCAACATTCTTCTACATTTTGTGGTTTGGGGTTCTCATCATTTCTTATGATGTCTAACAGCATTTGAAAAGCAAAAATATTATTGATAACAATTTTATTTCGATCCAATTTTTTCTATTTGCAGGCACATAATTTATTGAGATTTCAAAATTTTCAGGTACCTTGTCTCTTTCCTGAGATATTTCACTGCTTTTCACCTCTTAAGGAGTTCATTGTCTAATATGTGCTTCACGGGGTTCGTTGTTCACTAAATTCCTTTATAGGGGCATTTTGTTTTTGCTTTTGTTCTCCTCTTTGGGAGCTACACTTTTGACACCCAATTAGTCTTCCACGCCTGCCGTGTTTTAAAATTCATTTTGCCGTTTCTTCGTGGATCTCTAATCCATGCTAGAGCATCTACAATGGGATCGTGACTTTGTCACTTTCTTTGCATCAACAAATGCATATGGTAATAGATTTGCAAGATTATGTAAATGAATTATCCTTTGAACTTTCAGTTCACATTGATTTGTACGATGATCAAAATTAGATAATGTGGATGCATTCAAAGTAATTTCTTGTCATTTTTCTGGAATCGACTTTTCTCCAAAAATGGTGGGAATACAATTTCATTAAAATGACAATCTGCAAATTTGGTTTTAAAAACATCTCTTGTTAAGGGTTCCAAATATCTTATGATAGACGGCGGATCAAAACCTACAAAAATCCCAAGTCTACGTTGTAGAACCATTTTGGTACGTTGTGGGGGTACAATTAGTACATGCACTACACAACCAAAAACTCGTAAGTGGGAATATTTTGTTGTTTACCCAGTACAAGTTGTGAAGGGGAGTACTCATGGTAAGATGTTGGTCTAATTCTTATTAGACTTGCAACATGCATAATAGCATGTCCCCATGTAGATGCTGGTAATTTGGTCTTCATCAACAGTGGTCTAGCTATCAATTGAAGACGTTTGATCAAAGACTCCACTTGAAAGATCCCGACCCGGATTAACCTCATGAACCCGAGGGGACTTCCCGGCACTCCAATGGATATAGAAACTTTTCCTTAAAACAGTCAAATAAAATCCATGGAGCGAACCCCTTTTTTTCAATCCCAATATATCTTGAGAAAATAATGCGGAAGCGTAAGTGGTAAATTTTTTTTTTTTTTTCTTTCTTTTCAAACGCTTGGGCTTTTCGTGAAAATTGGCCGAGCCTCTATTTTCGACTTTCCCAAATTTACAAAACCTCGTGGAAAACATTTAAAAACACTTCAAATCTTTCCATCCTCAACTTCAATCTCCGTCAGGGACTTCGCCCACTACCCAATCAAACACAATATATACATATATACATTTATTCATTTCAATCATCAAAACATTTGAAACTTCTTCAAATCCATGCATTTGTTTTTAATAAAAGATTGGGCTCGAGCTCTGATTCTCTAAGCCGACCGCCACGTACACTCGGGCCCACCGAGGATCAAAGCCCACGTAGTTCCTTTTCAACTTTATACATATACATATATCCATAACAAAATATTCAACATATACGTATGGAAAATTATATATACAATGAAATCACGTGCCTCGATTACTGACTCCACTCGCACCGTGACGCTCTACCTGCGCACCTATCTCGGGTCCTGAAAATGTTTTTTTTTTTTAAACATACAGAAAAGAATGAGCTAAAGGAGCCCAGTTGGAGTGTACATTTTTATTAAAATAACATTTTCAAGATATATCAAAGTAATACATACTATTAAAATTAAAATCAATTTATGCCTTAAACTTTCTTTATTTCTTTATAATAAATACTTATACAATTAAAATCCATTTATGCCTTAAACATTTATGCCTTAAACTTTCTTTCTTTATTTATTTATTTCTTTCTTTCTGATGGAACCCAGGGGAATAACACAATCGAACAATTTCGGTACTGACGTGAGGGACAAGAATATCTTCCAATACATATAACCACTACGCGTCAAGGGAGAACAAAACTCACGCTTGCATAGGGTTCCAATATAGCACCTTATCACGTAAGGATATTACTCTGCACACTCCAATTCCCTCCCCGCTAGTAACCTATAACTTTTTACCCTCTAAATCCTTACACGCTTAAGGTACCTCGGTCGATATCACCATAATACTATATGGGGTTAGGTAAATCCATCAAGAAACATTTATCAAAATACATTTATAAATCCATTTAAATCCTTTACTTTATCATGAAAACTCATATATATATGCAAATATACATATGCATTCTTTACACATTTTTAAACTTTCATAACGCTTAACATAATGCATATTATTATATAATTTTAATATAATATATATATTGATGCAAGATAAACATGCACATTAAAATTTTCATTTACATCAAAACTTTTCATTTAGGCAATATAAACATTTACATTAAACTTTCTTACCCTTAACATCAAAATCGTTCACTTTTAAACCCACTCAGAAACATCATTTTTACACTCACACCACCGCTCAATCTTGTTTAAGCTCGTCGAATTCCCGTTTCCCGTCCGATAGTCCTTTTCACCTTTTTCAAGAAAACCACAACTAACCATTAACCATAACTTCCATTTAATCCATCATACACATTCATTTTCACCCAACCACATCACATTCACTTAAATCCATTTAACCATACTTAAAAAAACATAATCAAGGAAAGACCAAATTACCTTTTTCTTTACAAAATGACCTTAATGCCATCAATTCAAATCCTTTTTTTGTTCCTCTATGAATCTACTTTACTTAGAAATTGTAGAAATTGGAATCATTCCAATTGACTCTTCCAAATTTAAGTTATGACATTTTCATGCCAAACTAGTCATTTTACCGATTTTACACTCGGGACTGTTTGACATACCCATTTTTTTTCCAGGGTCTTAACTTCATATTTGACATTATCTCTTTATACTATTTTAAAGTTAAGGTGCTAAGAGTTCTTCTCAAATTGGAATCACCCAAATCGGAGCACCGAAACTCACGTTACGTCCAAAAGAATCGGGCTAATCTATATTCAAAACTGAACCCGACAGTGGCTTACACATGTCCCTACTTTGAGTAAATATTTAGACCCCTTATGATCAGAATTTGACTATTCCTATTTCTATATGTATGATTCTCCTTGAAGTCTATTTGAACCAGCAACTTGAATCACTCAAATCGGATCATAAATGAGCAAGTTATGGTCAAAATATGAAAACCCGGTCGAAAACAGGAATGCAGCATTTCCTGTACCGAGAACTAAACAGCGGTTTAAGCATACGGTCCTACTTGAGTGAATTTTTAGGGCCACTTATAATTAGAATTTGATGATACCTATTTCTAAATGTTTGGTTCTCCTTGAAGTCTAGTTTAATTAGCCACTTCAATCACTCAAATCGGATAAGAAATGAGAAAGTTATGATCAAAATACAAAAACTGGTCGAAATAGAAAACATAGCATTTCCCCGGTGACTGAGCGCTCCCTTGAATTTTTTCCATATTTGCTTTTTTTTCGCCACTTTTGCTACCAATTAACATCATACAACTTATAATTCATATACTCAAGAATTTACATGGAATTCATCTAAACAACTCCACAACAATTGAAATGAGTGTTATGGAACTTCAACCTCAAAACCTTAGGTGGAAATCCAAGAACTCAACCTAGGGTCCACCAATTCTATTTAAAACCACATACTTTTGATGATTCCATGCTTACTTTACACCAATTGGGGAAAACTCTCATAATCCCAACAAACATCTAGGGTTTAGGTGATCTCTTCCAAAACCCTAGACCAAGGAGCATCAATTCTCCATGGGAATTCATACCAAAAACCCAAAATAAAGGATTTCATACCTTGATCTTGACCTCGTCTCTCCTTCTCCTCCTTCTTCTCTTTCTCCTCCTTCTTCCTCTCTTCCTTGCTCCACTCCCTCTCTCCACGGTTTACCCTAGAAATGAGACTCAAAATGAGTTTTTGGTTTGTCTCATGAACTTTTATACTTGCTGCTCTTTAATCGCAATTGGTCCTCCTTCTTTTTAATATTGCAATACCAACTTTAGAAATTCCACACAGGCCCATCTCTACACTTTTTGATTTTTATATCCCCTTTACTCAATTACTAATTTATCCTTATTCTCATGTTATACTTTGACATCCAATCTATTCTTCTTATGTCATATATATCCTAATTGGATAAGTTCCACTTTTACCCTTGCTTAGGATATCACTTCCGGTTCTCTGCTTTTTTTTTTCCTGAAAATTCCTATTTAGCTTTTAATATACCCTACACAAGTCCGAAAACTGCTAGGGTATCTTTCGGGGTGTTACAACTCTCCCCTCCTTATAAGAATTTCGTCCTCGAAATTAAAACATTCGTACTCAAAGAGATGGGGATAATGCCTCTTCATCTGCTCCTCATGCTCCCATGTAACTTCCTCTACTGTATGACTCCTCCACAATACCTTCACCAAATGGACAGTTCATATACCGAACTTGCTCTCGACGGTCTAGGATTTGCACTGGTTCCTCTTCGTATGTTAAGTTCTCCTGTATTTCCACTGGTTGCTCTGTCAATACATGTGAAGGGTTTGGTATGTACTTGTGGAGCATAGAAACATGGAAAACATCGTGAATGCGATCGAGGTAAGATGGCAACTCCAATCGATATGCCACCTCTCCAATCCTCTCAACAATCTTGTATGGCCCAATATACCGTGGACTCAGATTTCCACGTTTCCCAAATCTTAGTACGCCTTCCGCTAGGAAATCCTCAAAAATATCATATATCCCCACTAACTCTAAAGTCCTTACTATGATTGTTTGCATAACTTTTCTATCGGTCTTGAGCAATTTTCAGTCTATCCCTTATAACTTTGATCTTATCACAAGTCACTTGAACAATTTCCGGACCTACTAATTTCCTTTCACCTACTCGTCCCAAATGCACTAGAGTTCGACATTTCCGGGCCCATAAAGACTCCTCTATAAGGCATGCCAATACTAGCCTGATAATCGTATCAGAGCGCAAACTCCATCGCAGTGTTCCTTTAAGGTATGATACATCTTTTGTACTTCCCGGATGAGCAGGCAGGGGTTGTGAGGAACGGGCTTCCTCCATAATATTCCTCACATCACTCATCCCATAATATAACCTTCCGTCCCATGACCACGATACCATCCTCTCTCAATGACAAATCCTCGCCTGTACTCTACTTCACCTCTCAACTTTATTATCCGGTGGATCTTGAATCGGCTTCCTCTAACTCGCCTATCAATACGTGTGATCGAAGAAAATACACAAAGTACCCTAACTGGCTGGCCCAGCTTCATACCCAAAGGACCTCAATTTATGAGTCGAGGAAGACGTGACGCACTTCAAGTGCGATATGGAACTCAAGGGTCTCCTACTAAGAGCATCCGCTACCACGTCGCCTTTCCAGAAGGATATCAATGGTACATTCAAAACTTGATCAATTCAATCCATCTCCTCTTTGTCTCATGTTCAGTCTCTTCTACGTAAAATGTGAGGGTCAAGCTCTTATGATCCTTAAAAATCCCACAGTACTCCATATAAGTACGCCCCATATCCACAAGGAACATTACTTGCTACTAGCCTGGGTCGTAGGATAATTCTCGCTCATGCTTCTTCAATTGCCTAGAAGCATATGCATCATCTTTGTCATTCCGCATTAATATTAATAACCTAGACCCGCCTTAGGGGCATTAAATACACCGCAAAGCCATCCCGCGCCACGATGGAAGTGTGTAAGTACTAGAGCGCGAGTCAATCTCTTTTTCAATTCATGAAACTACGGTAATGACCTACGACCTGTAAGCAGTTCCTCTTTCTTTCAATCTAGTCAAGAGTGCGGCTATCTTGAAAATCCCTCAGCGAACTTCACAATTAATGCCACCTTGAGCCAAAAAAACTCCTTATCTCTGTAACACTCGTAGGGGTTTCCAATTCAATATAACCGACCTTCTGGAAATCACTTGAGACCTCTGCGAAATTATGTGTCCCAGCGACAACACATCAGTCAGCCCCGACACTTGCTAAGTTTGGCATATAGCAGATGTTCCCGCAATGTTTGCGGGAACTATCCTCGAGTGCTGCATGTTCTTCTCCACTGCTCGAATAGATCAATATATCGTCAATAAACACGATAACAAACTGATCTAAGTAAGGCCTGAAAATTTTGTTCATGAGATCCATGCGTACAGGGCATTCGTAAGTCAAATGGCATGACTAGAGACCTCAAAATGCCCACGTGCAGGTGTTACGAATGCATCTTGAGAACATCCCTCATCATGAAGTCTCCAACTTATCCAATTCACTTCCAGATTAAATCAAGGCTCATGACAACATGCTTGCCAAGCCTTAAATCAAGCCATTAGCATCCTTAAAGTAAAGAAAAACCCATAATGCCCTTCACCTTGGCAAAAATTACATTTATATCTTAATCAATTCTTCTTCTTAAAACATTAATTCTAACACATTCATTAGGCATTTAATCACTTCCAATTGATTAAAATCAATGGAAACTCCAACTTTCCATACTTCTCCTAAATTAGTCAAATCCTACATGTCACACATTCATAATTATTTCTTAAATTTCTTCCATTTCTTTCCAACAAATTATTTTTGATAATTCATCCCATGTCATTGATTTACTTAAACTAAATCAAACCAATACATTCAAATTAAACCCTTTCTTAGCTAACCCTCATCTCATTTTCTATTCAACTTTTAATTCCATTAATTCCTTCAAGCATTTCAAGCAATGTCATTAAATCAATTAAAACTGATAAAGCAGCTTATCACTTCATTAACATCCCGAGTTGACCTAAATTGATAATCTTATAATCTCATTCTTTCTTTTCAGATTTCTTAGCAAAATCCAACCTAGAATCATGTCAATTTAATAGCTAAAGCGCTGTATAACTAAATTGAAGGTTAGATAAATAATCTATAAACCCTAATTGCTTACCAGGGCCTTCACGAACCCCGTTATTACTCCGTTTAAATCCTTATTTGTGCGTAGCACAGAGTTTCAACCCCATGCTCCTCATCCTAACTGCGAAGCCTAACTACGGCCTGTCTTGTGTGTGAGAGTGTCGATCTTCTTGTGGTCCAAATCCTACGGACTAAGACCTCACAATGATATCTTCAAACCATGATATAGACCTTTTGGTTTTCCATTTTATCTTTTATCATTTAGATTCAAACATAATGATGATACGCGACTAACTTCTCTTGATCGTGACGTGGCATTTGCTTTGGAATAAAAGGACCTCATATCCTACAATTGATTGTGCACGGTGTAAATAAGATCATGCATTTTTATATGTTAATCTATCATTAGAATCGTCTTCTTCAACTTTTTTTTTCAACAATCATCTTGACACTGATTCCTCGAAATATCGATCTCCCATGTCCTCTAATTGCTCATCCCTGTTTGAACCCGTATAACATTATCATTTCCATGTTGAAGTAGTAACAGATTTTCATTCCGACGAATAGACTCCCATTTGGACAAGTTGTTTACATTACATTATCCTCTAAGGTGTTGATGATGATTGGGACTCTTCTACACATGCCCTACAAATTTCTTTTCCAGCTTTTATGATCTTTTCACTCACACTATTCTCACATCGCAAATGTAATCTTTAGTAAAGTCCGGGACTCCTTTTACTTGCCTAGACCTTCTTCGAAAAGATCTATTATTATTTCCTATAAATGAAACCTCGGTATTTCGGTGGGTAAGTACTAATGCCTTAGGAGCTCTCTGGTGGCGGGTCGACCTCGGCAGCCCATTTCGATGAATAAAAATTTCATATGTCATGTAATGCATATATGATTTTCAAATCACATAAATAATTTATGCAATTTTAAAAATAAACATTAAAACAATCATATGAACATAAATTTTCAAATCTTTATAGCATTTTCAAAGCGTGGCTCGATACCACGTTGAAGGATCCCGACCGAATTAACCTCATGAACCCGAGGGGACCTCCCGGCACTCCAATGGATATAGAAACTTTTCCTTAAAACAGTCAAATAAAATCCATGGAGCGAACCCCTTTTTCAATCCTTAACATATCTTGAGAAAATAATGCGGAAGCGAAGTGGTAAAATTTTTTTTTCTTTTCTTTTCTTTTTCAAATGCTTAGTTTTTTTCAGAAAAATTGGCCAGAGTTTCCTCTGTTTTTCGGACTTTCCCCCATTACAAAACACAGTGAAAACATTTACTTCAAATCTTTCCATCCCTCGACTTCTCAGCTTCCACGTTTTGGGACATACCGTCCGCTCGTCAAACGATATACGTATATACATTTATTCATTTCAATCATCAAAACATTTGAAACTTCTTCAAATCCATGCATTTGTTTTTATCAAAGATTGGGCTTGAAATGGACTTAAACCGACCCGCCCTACATTACCTCGTCCGCGGGGATCAAAGCCAACGTAGTTAAACTTTCAACTTTATACATTATCGTATATAATATGAAAATATTCAATATACGATTATGGAAAATTATATATCTGATGAAATCAGGCGTCGTCTCATGATGGCTCGACTCAACACCGGGGACGCTCTACCAGCGCACCTATCTCGAGGTCCACGAAAATGTTTTTTTAAACATACGAGGAAAGAATGAGCTAAAGGAGCCCAGTGAGTGTACATTTTTATTAAAATAACATTTTCAGTATATATCAAAGTAATACATACTATTAAAATTAAAATCAATTTATGCCTTAAACTTTCTTTATTTCTTTATAATAAATACTTATACAATTAAAATCCATTTATGCCTTAAACATTTTATACATAAACTTTTTCTTTCTTTATTTATTTATTTCTTCTTTACGATGGAACCGGGGAATAACACACCCGAGAGCAGTTTAGAATGCGACGGTGAGAACTTGATCACATTCAGTCATAACCCTTCTATTTGCGGAGAAACTCCGGCTTTATAGGGTTCGATCCATAACACCTTATCGTCTTAAGAGGATATTACTCTAGACACCTAATTCCTCCCTCATTTAGTAACCTATAACTTTACCCTCTAAATCCTTGCAGCTTAAGAGTACCTATTGATCTCCGGTCATACTTGATCATATAGGGTTAGAGGTAACCATCAGTAAAACATTTATCAAAATACATTTATAAATCCATTTAAATTCTTTACGTTATCATGAAAACTCATATATATATGCAAATATACATATGCATTCTTTACACATTTTTAAACTTTCATAATGCCTTAACATATGCATACATATAATTTAGCTATAAATATATATATTGATGCAAGATAAACATGCATTAAAAAATTTTCATTTACATCAAAACTTTTCATTTAGGCAATATAAACATTTACATTAAACTTTTTCATTTTAACATCAAAATCGTTCACTTTTAAAACTCAATTTGCAAAACATCATTTTACACTCGCAGTTCAGCTCAATCTTGCTTGGCTATAATTAAATTCAGTTTAAGTCCGATAGTCCTTTCACCTTTTTCCAAGAAAAACCACAGCTAACCATTAACCATAACTTCCATTTAATCCATCATCGCGTTCATTTATTTAATGGCATCACATTCACTTAAATCATTTAACCATACTTAAAAAAAATACATAATCCAAAGGAAAGACCAAATTACCTTTTTCTTTAAAATGACCTTAATGCAATCAATTCAAATCCTTTTCTTGTTCCTCTATGAATCTACTTTACTTAAATTGTAGAAGTGGAATCATTCCAATTGACTCACTAGGTAAGTTATAGTATTTTCATATACAAAACTAGTCATTTTACCGATTTTACACTCGAGACTGTTTGACATACCCATTTTTTTTTCCAGGGTCTTAACTTCATATTTGACATTATCTCTTTATACTATTTTAAAGTTAAGGTGCTAAGGGTTCTTCTCAAATTGGAATCACCCAAATCGAACACTTGAAACTCACGTTAGTCGAAAATTGGGCTAATCTATATTCAAAAACTGAACCCGGCGGTGAAGCTTACACACATATAGCCCCTACTTTAGTAATTTTAGACCCTTATGATCAGAATTTGACATTCATATTTCCTATATAACTATGATTCTCATAGAATCTATTTTAACCAACAAACTTAGATCACTCAAGTGGATCATAAATGAAGCAGATTATGGTCCAAAATATGAAAACTGGTCCGAAATGGAAAACAGAGCATTTCCTGTACCAAAGAACCAAACGATTAGCTTACATATGGTCCTACTTTGAGTGAATTTTTAGGCCACTTATAATCAGAATTTGACGATACCTATTTCTATATGTTTGGTTATCCTTGAAGTCTAGTTTAATTAGCCACTTTAATCACTCCCGTCGGATAAGTAAGTTATGATCAAAATAAAAGCTGGTTGAAATAGGAAAGCAGTATTTCACATTGTGATCCTTAATTTTTCAGTTTGCTTCTTTTATGCTTTCTTCTCGAGTGCGTAATCTGAAACACATAATTCATATACCTCAGAATTTATGGAATTAAATCTAAAAACAACTCCACAACAATTGAAATGATTGTTATGGAACTTCAAACCTCAAAACCTTAGGTGGAAATCGAGAACTTCTGACTAGGTCATGGGATTACATTCCAAAACCCGCACATTACTTTTGATGATTCCACATTAACCTTTACCAATTAGGAAAACTCTCATAATCACGACAAGCGTGCAGGGTTTAGGTGATCTCTTAAAAACCCCTAGACCAAGAACTTATCAATTCTCCATAGGAATTCATACCAAAAACCCAAAATAAAGGATTCCATACCTTGATCTTGACCTTGTCCTCCTTCTCCTTCTTCTTCTTCTTCCTCTCTCTTCCTTGCTCCACTCCTCTCTCCATGGTTTGCCCTAGAAAATGAGACCAAAATGAGTTTTGGTTTGTCTCATGTTTATATCTCATATTTCTCATAATTGCCAATTGGTCCTCCTTCTTTTTAATATTCTGTCTCTATTTTTGAAATTCCTCTTATAGCTATCTACAGCACTGATTTTCATATCTCCTTTGCTCAATTATAATTTATCCTTATTCTCATGCCCTTCTTTTGGCATCCAATCTATTATTCTTATGTCATATATATCCTAATTGGATAAGTTCCACTTTTACCCTTGCTTAGGATATCACTTCCGGTTCTCTCGTTTTTTTTTTTCTGAAAATTCCTATTTAGCTTTTAATATATCCTACACAAGTCCGAAAACTGCTAGGGTATCTTTCGAGGTGTTACATTGATAGTTCAATCATTTATAAGAACAATCAATGTAGACAATATCATTGCATTTTCAACTGAAAAATATTCTAAAATTTGGGCAAAAAAAATGCAAAAAATGGATGGCACAAGAAAGTAGGAGAATGTATGAAAAATAAATATAAATCAATTTTTCTTTAATAATTCCATCGATAATAATTTGAAATAATAAACTATTTTATTGGTAGTCTCATCTACATTTAAATTTTTTAAATTAAAATTTTATTTTTGACAATACCAACATTAATGCCAATGAGGCTTAGCTTGGTAGTTAATCATCGGCATAGAAAGGAAAGAGAAGGTTTAAGTGTCAATGAATCCAAAATTATGTACTTATAGAAAAAAATACAATACCAACATTAATAACTCAAAATAATATTAGTGTTGTAAATCAAAAGAATTAGAGAGAGATAAGGAAGGAAACCAAAAGAAATTCGAGAGGAAATTATGATGATTTACATTTAATGTTGATTAAATTTTTATTTATAGAGGAACTATAGTGGAAAAATGCAGCCTTTACATAAATAATCATTAATAGTAGAAGGCGAAAGCCTTTACATAAATGAAGTATGTCAGTGTGTCATTATAGTCATTCAAAATCAATATTTATACAATATTTACCAACACCTCCCATGAATGACCATCCACAAGATTAGTCTTTCATTAAAACCTTGCCGGTAAAACCCGATAGGATAAAGCACAGACGAGAAGGAAAAAAGAGTCTGATATACTAATATCTTTAACAATCTCCCCTGATAGTGACATGATACTTCGTGCACGGAGATTTTAGGTTAAGTATCTACGTCGACGCCTGAGTTTCTTGAGCGTTGCGATGGCGGTGCTTTTTGTAAATAAATCTGCTAGATTATCATTGGACCTTATCTGTTGCACATTGATTTCACCACTGTTTTGAAGTTCATGAGTATAGAAGAATTTTGGTGAAGTATCTTGCACAGTTAGTCGCGCTGTATATCCTCGCTGACGCTGCGCCAATACATGCGCGTTATCTTCATATAATCTTTGATAGTTTCATTCTTAATGAAGATAATCCACATGATTCTCGATGTGTTGTATCGCGGATCTCGGCCCGAACACATTCTCACGGTAGCCATTGCATGGCGGTATTTACGAATGATTGGAGGAATTGGCCACCATAGTTTGTTTCTTGATCTCCGGGGATATAACGATATTTCCATAGTAAATATATGTCACGTACGTGATTGAGCTTTGTGAGGGTCAGAAAGATAGCACAACGTGCATAGCAAACAGTGGTTCGATGTCTTAGAATAAAATAATCCCATATCACCGTTAGGAATATCTTAATACATGTTTAATTCCATTCCGATTACCCCTTTTAGTTGGAGAGTGACCCCATCTTACTAGTAAATTAGCGAAAAAGTATGCAGTCAGTATAATTTGCAAGATACATTAGTGCCCCAAATTGCACTAAGATAGTACTTGAGGACTAAGTAATTCTTCATTTTCTTCTTTAAGTAGAGACCTTGAATCTTTAGTCACTTCAAGTGACCTAACAACCATGAAATTAAGGGGATGTGATTTATCCATATAAAGCGCTTGAGGACTTTTACGTATATGTTGATTGATGGATTAATACACCATTTGAACAATACTCGTCTACTTGATGAGAACTGATATTTTGTTTTCCAGATCTTTCGTTTCAAATTCCTTCTTTAAGTAGTCAAGCTGTTTTTGATAGGCTCTTGAGAGTCCCAATTAATTCAAATCATCACATATACATAATAGTACCCAAATTCAGTTGCTACTTTCTTGATAAAAGCATGAGACAAATTGAATTATTCACATATCCTTGCTTTTTAGGTAAATAATGAAGCCTTGATTATACCACATTCGACGGTATTTCAATCCATATAAGATAAACATAACTTGATTGAATATATGCTTTGTGGTTTGAATTCGACTACTTCAGGCAATTTGAATCCTTCAGGGATTTTCATATATACATTAGTATCTAGAGATCCATATAAATAGGCTGTGACTACATCCATCAGCCGCATATCAAGTCCTTCAGAGACTGCTAAATATATTAAATAGCGAAATGTAGTTGCATCCATTACGGGAATATGTGCCATAATGATAGTTCCAGGTCTTTGTGAAACCTTGGGCCCTGAGGCGTACTTTATATCGCCTTATTTTATTTTGCTCATTTAAGCTTTCGAGACAAGACCCATCTATATCAATGGGTTTATGTCTTTAGGTGTTTGAACTACTGGTCAAATACCTCGTTTAACCGGGGACTTTAACTCTGTTTGAATTGCTTCTTTCCATTTAACCAATCATTTCGTCGACATTCATCTATATTTTGTGGCTCTTGATCTTCATCATTATTTATGATGTCTGTAGCCACTTGGAAAGAAAAAGCATCATCTATAAGGGTAGTATTTCGATTCCAGATTTTACCCTTATGTATATAATTGATAGAGATTTCTTCATTGTTATGTACCGGTACAAACTCATGAGATAACTGATCAATTGATGCCTCTGCAGGGGCTATTAGTTCATTATTTATATTTGTCAATCCTTTTTCATTTGTATGCTCTTCAGGAGCGTCCTCTTCAGGAGTATTAAATTTAACATTTTCTTTTCTAAGGTGTCTTTTTTGAGCCAGAGGTGTACGTTTTAATTGGCTTAGGCTCATTAGCCATGCTATATTTCAATTTTTCCATTGGAATTTCAATTGATCTTTGGGATATTTGCAGATTTGGTATATTTGATTTTGTAACTTTTGTTGAATCAATAAATGCATCAGTGTCGATTTGCAAGATCTTGTAAATGAATTATCTTTTGAACCTCTAGTTCAGATTGCTTTGTGGGAGGGTCAAAATGAGATAAAGATGATTCATTCCATGTAATTTTTAGCCATTCTTCTGGAATTGGCTTTCCTCCCCTAATGGCGGAAAACATTTTCGATAAAATGACAATCACACCGTCGACGATAAAAACCTCACACATGAGGAGGCTCAACATAGGTGATAATAGATGAGGATTGAAAACCAACATAAATACAAGCGGCGTTGAGGACCCTAGTTTAGGTCGATGTGTAGAAGCAATAGGAACATAAATGACCTGACGAAAACACGTAGATGTGAAATATTAGGTTGGTAACCTAAAACAAGTTGGAATGGTGATAAATCTGATTTGCTGTAGGTCGTAGGCGGGTGCCGCCGCATGAATAATAGCATGCCCCCGTACGATAAAAGCAATTTGGTTTCAAAGTAAAGGTCTAGCAATTAAGCTGAGGCGTTTAATAAAGATTAATGCGGCAATTCAGTATGAACATGAGCAATTGGGTATTGAACATCTATTCCAATTGACATGCAATAATTAAGGAAGGCTTGAGATGAGGAATTCACGGCTATTATCAAGGCAATTGTCTTGATAGGGTGATCAGGAAGTGGGCCCGCAAAAATTAAAATTATTTGAGCTAGTAATCCTATGGCGACGATCTGGTAGAAAGAAGGCATACATAAGGACCATCAGTGGGCGCATCAATTAGACCATAAAATAGCGAAAGGGTCCATTGGGTGGGTGAATAGGCCCACAAATATCCCCTTGAATACGTTCTAGTAGGGGATCGAGACACAACTTTGTAAGATGGTGCAACAATCAATTTGCCTTGAGAGCAAGCGGCACAATTAAAATCATGAGATGTTAAAATTTATACGCTTGTTAATGAATACCCATTAAATTTGTAACCTCTGTGGCATCATGGAGATCCCGGATGTCCAAGCGTTCATGCCATAATATAAATGCTTTAGAGTCATTGAACCACGGTTTATTATAGCATGGGATTCAATAGGCCCTTATAGTTGTTTGAAATCTGCTCCCACATGACAAAAAGCCATTTGTTTCAAGATTTGTTTTGCCCAAAATAATAAGTAATGGTAAATACTCATTTCCATCACGATGCATAGTTTCAATGTGATATCCATTTCTGCGAATATCCTTGAAACTAAGTAAATTTCTATTAGATTTATTAGAATAAAGGGCATTATTAATTTGGAACTTGGTACCATTAGGCAAGACGATTGTAGCTCTTCCGGAGCCTTTAATTAGGTTAACAGGACTGAGATAGTTTGGACATTAGATGAAATTAATGTTAAGTTTGAAAATATTTCTTATTCCGTAGAGATTGTGTGGGTTGTGTACGATCCAACAAGACATTCATCTCAGCCCAGAGATATATATAATTGATCAAGTTGGAAGAAATCATATATCTTCAAGAAAAACAAAATGTAGATATAAAATCAAAGTTTGCATTAGATAAATAACATAAGAAGTAATATAATAGTCTTATAGAGTCAATCATAGCAAACATTGCCACCACCAATCAAATGGTCTAGATTTTCACTTGGATCCTCAAAGAAATGAAATATCAAAGGTATTTAAAGGCCTTTGCACCCTCGTCATCAAAAATTTTGCATTACTCGCAGTTTGCCATCTTCTTTAGAACTTGATGAGGTCATTAAAATTCATTATGTCATTGCCATCAATAAAATTTGTCTCAATTTGCTTGTTCTTTCCTTTAATGGAGGCACGATAAAGATCAACCAAATGTTTGGCCCGTCTGACGAAATGCGGGACCAATGACCTTTCATTGCATCAATAGCATTCGATTTCATATGCTTGCTTGTTATGTGGCCACTGGTGCCTTTCCATTTAATGTCTCTGAATAGACGACTTACGGTTGTTAGAGTTGTTTTTTCTTATTTTGAGATTGATTAAAATTTCTCGATTCAAGAGTTATATGGAAGACCGATACGTTCTGACCACGACCCTTTGCCTCGGCCTCGCCCGTAATGATATCCACGCCACTCGATCATTGTTTATGATAGAAATTGATGTAGCATTGGCTTGGTGATGTCTGCAGGCCGATGGGGCCGAGATTGATGATTTTAATAACGGTTCGTTATTTTGCTTTCGGCCACAAGGAGGCATGCAATTAACTCACAGATATACGGTAAAAAGCGGCGCTCTCTATGTCGCTGGCTGCGGGAGCATGTTAGGCGTGAAAGGTAGTATAAGTTTTCTCGAGCATGTCCTCATCAGTGATCTTTTCTCCACATAATTGCAACTGAGAGCTAATTTTGAAAATAGCCGAGTTGTAGTCACTGACTGACTTAAAATCTTGTAATCTTAAATGAAGCCAATCATAACGGGCTTTTGGAGTAATGCAGGTCTTTTGATATGGTCGTATCGTTTAACCAAATTATTCCGGAGGATCAATGGATCTTTAGCGAAGTAAGATATTCGCTTTTCCAGACTTGCATCGATATGATGGCGAATGAAAATTAAGGCCTTGGCGCGATCTGGCACGGGATCGACCTTTCTGCGATAGTATTTCCCGAATTCATAGCATCAGAGTGGATTTCCAGCGTAGGAATCGAGATAAATAATTTTGCCGAAATGTCAAGGCGGCAAATTCAACTTGGCAATGTTGGACATTTCTCTTACGGTTTTTACGCGCTTTGCAATGCAGGCTTTCGTCTTTGATAAGCGTGTTGTAAATCGAAAATTGAGAGATAAGGAAGGGATGAGAGGGTCGGAGGAAATTCGATGATTTATTTCGTGCTGATTAAACACATTTATAGGCTTATAATTGAGAAGGCAACATCGTGATATTAATAGTGAAGGCCAAAGCCTTTACATAAATGAATGACATTTATGTCGGTGTGTCATTATAGTGCGTTCCAATCGATATTTATCTGATATTTATAACAATTAGTAATTTATTTTATTTTTTATTAATGTTTTAAATTCGAGATAAGTTATTGGATGAGAAAAGTTATTAGCCAACCAAACAAATGACATCATAGATATTATATATTTAAAAATGAAAAAATTAAATAATATTTATTTCCTTAAATATATATATATATATATATATATATATATATATATATATATATATATATATATATATATATATATATATATATATATATATATATATATATATATATATATTATTAATTTAAATTTTATTAAATGAAAATTAGACTATGTGGTGGTCCTCTTAATTTAAGATGAAAAACTTTTAAGTAGCTCACCCTGTCCACACGTTTTAGTTTTAATTCTAATTTTTTGCTTTGTTTGCAAATTCAAACATGATACCATTATAAACATTTTAGTTAAAAATAAAATTTTAGGGAAAGAAAAAAAAAAACCAAAATCAGATTCAAAGATTAAAACCAGATTTAAAGACCTAAGTAACACATGGACAACTTGTACTTCTTATTCTTCATAATAATTAACTTTGATTTTTTCTTTTGGGAATAATTACAAAGAAAACGTAAAAAAAAAATGTAAAATATATGGTTTTATACAACTTTGTAAAAAATAATTATATTTTTGGCATAGAAGTGATAATTTGAGGTAATATGTCAAAAATACCCTTTTAATTAAGCCAACTCAACTCTCTAATATTGTTTTTTATGGTATTACCTAGAATTATTAAAATTTACGATTTATTAAGATATCTCATGTTAAGGTAATCACATCTCACCTCAAAAAATTCAAGTTTGAAGTGCTATATTAATAAATCATAGATGTGGAAACCTTTCATAGGGGCGTGATTGAGTTGGCTTGGTATGATGAGACTTACATTTTTTAATCTTTATTTTCAATTATTCCAAAATCAAGGGTGCATGAAGCACAAGTATTTTTTTTTTTCTTTTCTAAATTTAAAAAAAAAATAACATTTCTTCCCGATCATTCCTAAATCATGTGAAACACAAGTTTCATATGTATACTTTTCTTTAAAATTGTACTGAAATTCAAAGGAATTCCTATTTTGGAAAAGAATCATATTTTAAGATTTACTTTTCAACGTAGTCAAAAATCACACCTGGCATTTGACGTCATCCATATCCTAATATGCTAGAAAAAACAATCACAATGTTTCACGCTTCTAATATGTTCCTACAACAGCAAAATATAGAGCGTAGATTTACTAAATATTCAAAGTTAATATCATGTCTTCTAGTAGCTGAACAAAATAGTGAGTTTTTGATGAAAAATCAACAATCCCGTCTAACTAGATCCAAACCATTCCCTGAAGTGAATGTGATATTGTCCCAAACCCATGGGTGTGGATGTGGTCGTAGTCATAGTCGTGATCATGGGCAGAATTCCCGACACTATAATGATCATCCTTCTAACCCCTTTAAAAGGAAATACCCATTTCCCCGTCAGAAGCAGAATAATGGTGAGACAAAACAAGAAATTTGCATAGTTTAAGATACTCACGAAATTGATATCATTTGAAGCGATGAATGAAGGTAAAAAGTTTATATATTACCTCTATAATTTATGGGAAAAAAAAGATTATTTGCGGAAAAACTCCCGGCATTCTCCTCTAGGTTATATCATTCGACCATAAAGCCAATTGAGTCATATGCTGTAATGAACCAGAAGTTCAATGACCCAAAGATTTTTACTCTTTGGCATAACAGGCTAGGTCACCCTAGATCTTCAATGATACAGTGAATCATAGAACAATCACATGGTCATCCATTAAAAAACCAAAATATTCATTTGCCTAATGAATTTTCTTATGACCCTTGTTCACAAGGTAAGTTAATAGTCAGACCAGTCATTTAATAAAATCATGTTTGAATCGCTAGTTTTTTTTAGAAAGAATACATGAGGACATCTGTGGACTCATTCATCCACCATGTGGACCTTTTCGTTATTTTATGGTCCTAATAGATGTCTTCACTAAATGGTCACATGTATCTCTTCTTTCCATAAGAAATGTTGCCTTTTCTAGGCTTCTTGCACAAATGATTAAATTAAGAGCACAATTCCCTGATTATCCAATCAAGACAGTAAGACTTGATAATGCTAGTGAATTTACTTCACAAACTCTCAAAGACTATTGTAAGTCAATTGGGATAAATATTGAGTATCTTGTTGCTCATGTTCATACCTAAAATGGTTTAGTGGAGTCTTTGATCAAACGTCTTCAATTAATAGCTAGACCACTGTTGATGAAGACCAAATTACCAACATCTACCTAGGGACATGCTGTTATGCATGTTGCAAGTCTAATAAAGAATTGAACCCGACATGCACCATAGTACTCCCCTTCACAACATCTTGGGTAAGCGACGAAATATTTCCCATCAGGAGTTTTTGGTTGTGCGGTGCATGTACTAATTGTACCCCACAGCGTGCCAAAATGGTTCTGCCAGTGGGCTTGGGATTTTGTAGGTTTTGATCCGCCGTCAATTATAAGATATTTGGAACCCTTAACAAGAGATGTTTTTAGAGCCAAATTTGCAGACTATCATTTTAATGAAATTGTATTCCCACCATTAGGTGGAGAAAAGTCGATTCCAGAAAACAATGAGAAATTACTTTGAATGCATCCACATTATCTAATTTTATTCCTCGTACAAATCAATGTGAACTGGAAGTTTAAAGGATAATTCATTTACATAATCTTGCAAATCTATTACTAGATGCATTTGTTGATGCAAAGAAAGTGACAAAGTCACATATCCCAGTTGTGAATGCTCTAGCATGGATTGAGATCCCTGAAGAACAGAAAGCAAATGAATCTAAAACACGCTTGAAGCGTGGAAGACCAATTGGGTCAAAAGACGTAGCTCCCCAAAAAAGGAGAACAAAAGCAAAGCAAAATGCCCTTATAAAGGAACATAATGAACAATGAACCCCCGTAGAGGCACAGATTGAACAACAAACTCCTTAAAAGGTGAAAAACAAACAAATATCTCCAGAAAAGGCAAAGGTACCTGAAAATTTTGAAATCTCAATAAATTATGTGCACAATAGAAAAAAATTGGATCGAAATAAAGTTATTATCAATAATATTTTTGCTTTTCAAATGGCGCTAGACATCATAAGCGATGAGAGCTGAAACCACAAATGTGGAAGAATGTTGAAAAAAAATGATTTGCCAAAATGGAAAGAAGCTATGCAAGTAGAATTAAACTCGTTAATGAAATGAGAAGTTTTTGGACTTGTAGTCTAAACACCTAAAGGTGTAAAGCCTGTTGGGTAGTAATGGGTATTTGTATGAAAGTACAATGAAAATAATGAGATCATAAGATATAAAACGCGATTAACCTGAGGTTTCTTGCGGAGATACGAGTATTGACTACGGCTTATATTCTCTTTGTCATTGGCATAATCACTTTCCGCTTTCTAATAAGCAGCGGTCTACGGGGGCGGATATGTGTCTTATGGATGTCATCACAAATTATCTATATGGATCCATAGATAATGATATATATATATATATATATATATATATATATATATATATATATATATATATATATATATATATATATATATATATGAAAATCCCTTAAGGATTTAAATTGTCTAAAGAAAATAATACAAAACCTCGTAATATGTGCTCAATCAAAGTTTAACGATCTCTATATGGATTGAAGTAATCCAGAATGCATGTGAATCTGTCGCCTCCAATGAGTATTTATTAAAAGGGGTATCACGAAACAACCCACTGTATGCCCATGCATTTTTATTAAGAAATCAGAAATCAAATTTGAAATTATTGTTGTGTATGTTGATGATTTAAATCTTATTGGGACTCCTGAAGAGCTCACAAGAACAGCAAAATATTTTAAATAAAAGATCTTGGGAAAACAAAATTTTGTCTCAGCTTGCAGATTGAGCATTTCCCTACTGGAGTTTTAGTTCATCAATCGGCATATACTAAGAAAATTTTCAAACGTTTTTATATGGATAAAGCATACCCTTTAAGTTCGCCAATGATTGTCCATTCACTTGACGTGAAAAATGACCAATTTCGTCCTTGTGAAAATTGAAATTACTTAGTCTGAGTATAAATATCTTAGTGACATTGGTGCACTTATGTATGTTTACTAACTATACTCGCCCGAGATATTGCTTTTCTATCAATTTATTGCTTCCGGTACAGTTCGCTCCAACCTAAAGACATTCAGATGGTATCAAGCATATATTCTGTTACCTCGGAACAATTGATATGGAGTGTTTTACTAAAATGAATCAAAGTAGCAATTGTTTGGATATGCTGATACAGGATAACTTTCAGACCCATATAAGACCATATCGCAAACAGGGTATGTGTTTAATTGTAATGAAACTGTTATTTCATAGAGATCCTTTAAGCAACACAATGATGGCCATATCATCAAATCATTAAGAGATTATAACAATTCATGAAGCAAGTCGTGAATGCATATGACTAAGATCAATTATTCAACATATCCAAGAATCATGCGTACTCCCCTACATCAAAGATTAACGACAAGCATTATTTTAATATATCTTTGCGCCACATTGCACAAATCGAGACATAGAAGCTGAACACATTTCTCGAATTCTTTTATACACATGAACTCCAGAAAAGTGGTGAAATTGATGTTCAACAAATATAGTCAAGTGATAATCGCAAACTTATTCATGAAGTCCATTTACCAGCCTCCCAGCATTCAAGAAGCTAGCCATAAGATTGAAATGCACTAACTTAAAGATATCGACATGAGGGAGAATGCTTATGACAAGATGTTAATGTGCCTCTTTTTCTCTTCGTCGAGGTTTTATCGCAGGTTTCTTTGACAAGGTTTTAACGAGACAATCATAGCAGTAAGAACAATCTACAATATCCTTATGAATATTGTACTCTTTTTTGTCGCTAAGTTTCCCACAGGGTTTTACTGAATTTTAATGAGACATATTAACATGGTCTTTCGTTAAAGGGAAGTGTTATAAATGAAGGGTCATGGTGAATGACACGTGGTGTGTTATGGACCAGTAGACATTGTTATATCACTTAATGTCCCTTATAGATTCATGAATAAACTTCAATTTGGAAGTTCATGAACATGCTTTATGGTGGTCATTATTAACATCATTATGAGGTCATTTAAAGTTAATAATGAACCCTTGTATATGAAGCCTATAAAAGGCCTCTCTTGCTTATTTGTAAGATCATCTCAATGAGACGTCTTCTCTCTTTCTCTCCCTCCATTTATTCTCCTTAAATATTGTATAAATATTGGATTTTGGTGGCCAATGCATGTGGCGATTCTGATGTCGTTCGTTTTATATAAAGAACTTTGGCCTTACCATTTGATAATGTATCGTTTGTGTAAAGAACTTGGGCCTACGTGGCTTTATAAATGAGCCTGTCGGTATGAAATGAAATCATCGGAATTTCCTGCAGATTCTCTCTTTGTCTCTTACGCTTATCTCTCTCACAATTAACACGATTTACAACACGTTATCGGCCCAGCTGAGGTGAAAAGGCCCGGAAAACCGGAAAAGGTATATTTCTCCTTAATTTTATTTTATTTTATTTATTTATTTATTTTTGGATCAATCTTCCATGGCACAAGGCTATGGTGGAAACCCTTTCTATTGATAGCTTGGAAACCATCTTTAAGATTAATACGACATAATTACGATAATAGACCAATCTTATGAAGCTATCAATATTATTCCTTCGTAACAAACTAATATTCCAAGCACAGGCTTGAAGACAAAAAAAAAAAAAAAAAAAAAAAAAACTAAATTCGACTGAAAAATTTGAAACTTGGAGAAGAAGAAGGCTATTGCGGTCTGAAATACTCAAGCCTGAAGCTTGAAGATAAAATAAAAAAATAAAAATTTACTATATATATTCCAGCACAGAAGCTGAAGACAAAGAAAAAGTCATAATCGGCCGAAAATTTAAGAAAGCTTTAAATAATAATAATAATAATATTTACGATATTTTGCTGAATATATATATATATATATATATATATATATATATATATATATATATATATATATATATATACTGCTATATATATACATAATAATAATATTATTATTATTTTATAACTTTAGGATAGTTATACAATCTCGTTTATCTTTGAATAAAATAATAATCAAATTTTTAGGAGATTCGAACCTTGGATCTAAAATTTTGATCTCAAAATACTACCACTTGAGCTCAATTACTTTATTAATAAATTTTAACTTGTAATTCTCTTATATTCTTTTTACTTTATTAATATATTAATTATTTCAGAGAAATGTCCAACATTGCCAAGCTTGAATTTGCTGCCCTTGACATTTCGGGCAAAAATTATTTATCTTGGATTCTGGATGCTGAAATCCACTTGGATGCTATGAATTTGGGAAATACTATCAAAGAAGGAAATGTCGCATCCCGGCGGGGATCGCGAGGCCTTAATTTTCGTTCGTATCGTATTGATCTTGAGTTTGAAGAGTGAATATCTTACGGTTAAAGATCCATTGATTCTACGGAATAATTTGAAAGAGCGATATGACCATCAAAAATAGTAATACTTCCAAAAGCTTGGATTATAATTGGCTTCATTTAAGATTACAATATTTTAAGTCGATTTGATGACTACAAACAAGCTATTTTCAAATTAGCTCGATTTGCAATTATGTGGAGAAAAGATCACTGATGAGGACATGCTCGAGAAAACTTATACTACCTTTCATGCCTCTAACATGCTCCTGCAGCAGCAATATAGAGAGCGTCGTTTTACCAGATATTCAGAGTTAATTGCATGCCTCCTTGTAGCTGAGCAAAATATGACTGTTATTAAAAAATCATCAATCTCGTCCTACTGGGTCGGTATCATTGCCTGAAGCCATGCTACATCAATTTCTATTCATAAACATGGACGGCGTGGATATCATTATAGAAGTGAGGCCGAGGCGTGGTCGTGGCCGTATTAGTCGGTAGTCGTGGTCGACACTTAACTCTTGGAATCGAGAAATTTTAATCAATCTCAAAATAAGAAAAACAACTCTAACAACCAGAAGTTGGCTCATTCAGAGACATTAAATGGAAAGACACCAGGGCCACATAATAAGCAAGCATATGGCGAATCTTTATAGATGTGGAATGAAAGGTCATTGGTCCGTACTTGTCGTGCGTGACATTTGGTTGATCTTTATCAGGCCTCCATTAAAGGAAAGAACAAGCAAATTGAGACAAATTTTATTGATGGCAATGACATAATGAATTTTAATGACCCTCATCAAGTCTCTCCCAAAGAAGATGGCAACCAGAGTAATGCAAAATTCTTTGATGATGAGGGTGCAGTGCCTTTAACTAATTTTGATATTTAGTTTCTTTAGGATCAGTGAAAATCTAGACCATTGATTGGTGGTGGCAATGTTTGCTATGATTGTGATAAGACTATTATATTACTTTTCTTATGTTATTTATCTACAATGCAAACTTTGATTTTATATCTACATTTTGTTTTTTTCTTTGAATATATATGGATTTCTCTTCCAACTTGATCAATTATATCATCTGCTGGAGATGAATATCTTGTTATTTGTGCCACAACCCACCTGATCCTACGGAATAAGGAAATTTTTCAAACTAACATTAATTTCATCTAATGTCAAACTATCTCGGAGTCTGTTGACTGAATTAAAAGGCTCGGAAGAGCTACAATCGTCTTGCCTAATGATGCAAAGAGTTCCAAATTAATAATGCCCTTTATTAATAAATCTAATGAAATTTACTTAGTTTCAAGGATATTCGCAGAAATGGATATCACATTGAAACTATCATCGTGATAAATGAGTATTTACTCATTACTTCTATTATTTTGGGCAAAAAGAAACAAATCTTGGAACAAATGGCTATTTATCATGTGGGTTATATCAAACCTTAACCTATAAGGCCTAATGAATCCCATGCTATAATAAACCAAGTTCAATGACTCTAAAGCATTTATATTGGCATGAGCGGCTTGGACATCGGGTTTACTCCATGATGCGGCGTATAGTTACAAATTCTAATAGGCATCCATTAACAAGCGGAACAAATTTTAACATCTCATGATTTTAATTGTCTTGTTCTCGAAACAAATTGATTGTTAGACCATCTTTTTACTAAAGTGTGTTGGCTCCCACACTTTTCTAGAGCATTCAAGGGATATTTGTGGTTATTCACCCACCGGTGGACCCTTTTCGCTATTTTATGGTCTTAATTGGTCGTCCTCGTGGTCTCATGTATGCCTTCTTTCTAGCGGGGAATGTCGCGTTTGCTAGATTACTAAGCTCAAATAATTCACCGACTAAGGGCCCAATTTCTGATCACCTATCCAAGACGATTAAAATTAGCATTAATCTTTGGTAATTCTCATCTCAAGCCTTCATAGTATTGCATGTCAATTGGAATAGTGTTCAATACCCAATTGCTCATGTTCATACTCAGAATGGGTTGGCTGAATCCTTTATTAAACGTCTGCAGTTAATTGCTAGACCTTTACTTTTGAAAACCAAATTGCCTTTATCGGCATGGGGGCATGCTATTATTCATGCGGCGGATTAGTCGCCTCGACCTCTGACAAATCGGGGTTATCACCATTCCAACTTGTTTTGGGTTACCAACCCTAATATTTCACATCTACGTGTTTTTGGTTGTCTTGTTTATGTTCCTATTGCTCCCACCAGCATCGGCTAAGCGCTAGGTCCCTCAGCGCCGCCTTAGTATTTATGTTGGTTTCAATCCTCATCTATTATCACATGTTGAGCCTCTCGCGGGTGAGGTTTTCTTTGCTTTCGATTTCTTGATTGTCATTTAAATGAAAATGTTTCTCGCCATTAGGGAGGAAAGCCAATTCGAGAAAGAATCGAAAATTTACATGGAATGAATCATCTTTAGCTCATTTTGACCCTCCCACAAAGCAATCCCGAACTGGGGTTCAAAGATAATTCATTTACAAGATCTTGCAAATCGATTACCTGATGCATTTATTGATTCAACAAAAGTTACAAAATCCCACATATACAGTACAAATATCAGCACGAGTGAAATTCCAATGGAAAAATTGAAATATAGCATGGCCTAATGAGCACAGCCTGATGATTAAAAGCATTAAGGCGACCTCTTGGCTCAAAGACACAATTCTAGAAAAGAAAAAATGTTAAATTGTAATACTCCGAAGGGTGTCTGAAGAGCATACAAATGAAAAAGTTGACAAATATAAATAATGAACTAATAGCCCCTGAGAAGTATCAATTGATCCGGTTATCTCATGAGTTTTGTCACCCAGGTACATAATATTGGAAAATCCTGCCATCAATTACTTAGCACATAAGGGTAAAATGCGGAATCGAAACCACTACCCTTATAGATGATGCTTTCTTTCAAGTGGCTGATTATCATAAATAATGATGAAGATCAAAGTCACAAAATATAGATGAATGTCGACGTCGAAATGATTGGTTAAAATGGAAAAAACGAATTCATGAAGTTAAGTCTTGGCTAAGCGAGGAAGTATTTGGACCCATTAGTTCGAACACCTAAAGACATAAAACCTATTGGATATAGAAGGGTCTTTGTTTGAGAAAGCGAAATAGGCAAAATAAAATAGTGCGATATAAAGCACGCCTTGTAGTGAGTTTCTCGCGAGGCAGAATTGATTATGAGAGACATATTCTCAAGTAATGGATCTAACTACATTTAAGCTATTTAATATATTTAAGCGATCTACGAGAAGGACTTGATATGCGGTGATGGATGTAGTCACGGCTATTTATATGGATCTCTAGATACTTACTAATGTATATATGAAAATCTGCAGAAGGATTAATTGCCTGAAGTAATGAATTCAAAACCACAAAGCATATATTCAATCAAGTTACAGCGATCTTTATATGGATTGAAACAGTCTGGTCGAATGTGGTATAATCGTTTAAGCCATTATTTACTCAAAGAAGGATATGTGAATAATTCAATTTGTCCATGCGTTTTTATCAAGAAAGTAGCAACTGGATTTGCAATTATTGCGGTATATGTGGATGATTTGAATTCTGGTGGACTCTGAAGAGGCTCATCAAAGCAGTTGACTTCTTAAAGAAGGAATTTGAAATGAAGATCAGGAAAACAAAATATTATCTCGGCACAACGAGGATCGAGTATTGTTGAATGGTGTATTAATCAGTAATCCAGCGTATCTGAGAAAAAAGTCTGAAGCGCTTTTATATGGATAAATCACATCCTTAGTTCAACATGGTTGTTAGGTCGAGCAGAGTGGCCCAAAGATCCGTTCAGGCCTAAAGAAGAAAATGAAGAATTCTTGGTCGCAAGTGCCGTATCTTGGTGCAATTGGGCCTTAATGTATCTTGCAAATTGCCGCCGACCAGACATTGCTTTTCCGGTTAATTTACTAGCAAGATACGATTCATTTCTCCAACTAAAAACCTTTGGAATGGAATTAAGCATGTATTAAGATATCTCCGTGGAGCATTAGCCTTAGGTTATTTTATTCTAAGACATTGGAACCACAATTGTTTTAGTTATCTGAATCACGAGCTATCTTTTCGGACCTCCTGGCTTCGATCACAGACGGGATATATATTTACTTATGGAAATCTGCTATATCACGGGATCCCGATAAAACAAGTATGGTGGCCACCTCCTCGATCATTCGAGAAATACTTGTCATGCATGAAGCTAGCCCGAGAATGTGTTTAGTGAGATCAGTGATACAGCACTTGAGAGAATCATGTGGATTATCTTATTAGAATGAACCAATTATTATATGAGATAATCTTTTGTATATTGCAAATCAAAGGAGGATATGACTAAAGGTGATCTCAGGCTAAGCATATTTCGCAAAATTAACTCTCTCCATGAACTTCAAAGTAGTGGTGAGATCAATGTGCAGCAGAGATAAGGTCGATGATAATCTAGCGGTTATTTACAAAAGCAACTGCTGCGGCGTTCGAAACTTGTGCGTCAGTTGGTATCTTGAAAGATCTCGAATGAAGTATCATGTCACTATCGGGAGCATTGTTAAAGATATTAGTATCTTTGTCTTCTTTTCGCCGTCCGGGTTTTATCCCATTGGGTTTCTTGGCAAGGTTTTAATGGCGACTACTAATAATCTTGTGATGATCATTCGAGAAGTGTTATAAATATTGTATAAATATTGGATTTTGAATGACCGTCGTAGCCTTGATTACAATGTCATTCATTTATATAAAGAACTTTGGCGCCTGCGCTCATTAATGTATCATTTATGTAAAGGCTTTTGGCTTCTCACTATAAGCTTTATAAATAGGCCTAATCGGCGTAGTAAATCGTAATTTCATACGTTCTCTCTTTGTCTCTTCCTTATCTCTCTCTAATTCTTTTGATTTACAACAAGAATAACATAATTCTCTTTAGCTTTGCATTTTTTTACATTATTTTATAACAAAGATTTTTTTTTTAGTTAAATAGGATAATTATTTTTGTTACAAATTAATTTGCTCAAAAATTTAGATAAAAAATAATTTTTATAAATAATATATTTATTTAATATTTATAATGAGGATGATTTTTCTCATGGTATTTTATTTTTATAAAACAACTTAAGAAAAAATTATTTATACAATAAATTTATTTTATTTTTATAATTTTTTTAGAATGTTATAAAAACATGAATAAATTAAAGATAGATTTTTAAAAAAATTAGGTTAGATATGATAATTATTTTATTTAAAATTTATTTTCTGAAAATTTAGATAAATTTTTATTTTGGATAGATAATATATGAATTTGCATGTATAATGAGAATTATTTTTTATCATGGTATTTATTTTTTAAAATAACCCAAAGTATTTATAATAATAAATTTAATTTTTAATAAATAAATTTGTGTAATATTTTTCATAAATAATAAAATAATTTAATTTATTTTAAGGAATTAATATCATATGAAAAAATCACTATCTTCCTTGGATGTCCTATCTTTTTAAATTTGGAATCTTGTATTTTCCAGCACTTGCGCTCACATTTTTTTGCATTTACCCCATACATACAAATATTCATTGATACAATCGTTATTCAAAAAAGAAAATGGCTTTCTAAGTGGTAACCCTCATTATCTATCATTCAAAGACCATTATACGCCTTCAACTTAATCTTTAATTTTTATTTAAAAATCAGATAAATATTAAAAGATTGATTTTTAGTTTTAGTTAAATAGGATAATTATTTTTATTTAATAATAATAGTTTTCAAATTGAGATAAAATTTAATTTTTATTATAAATAATATAAGTTAACATTTATAATGAGAATGATATTTTTTGTCAGTATTTTATTTTCAAAAATAAGTTAAGAAATAAATTATTTATCATAATAAATTTATTTTTATATCTTAAAAATTTTTGAAACGTTATACACGGAAATATTGGATAAATTAAAAGATATATATATTTTAAAAAAATTGGGTTAGATACTATAATCATTTTTATTTAAAAATTAATTTTATGAAAATTTAGATAAAATTTTATTTTTTGTAGATAATATATGAATTTAACAGTATTATGTGGTTGTGTTAAAAAAATATAGTATAATGAAGATGATTTTTCTCATGGTATTTGTTTTTTAAGAATAATTTAAACTTATTTATTTTTTAATAAATATTTTTTTGTAAAATATTTTAATAAATTTATAAAAAATAAAATAAAATATTTATTATACGTAATTTATTTTTAAGTTATTTAAAAAAATAAATATCATAGGAAAAAATCATCGTCTTTATACAAAAATTAATGTATTATCTACAAAAAAAAAAAAAAAAAGTATCTAAATTTGAGAAAATTAATTTTAAAATGAAAATAATTATCCTATCTACTCCAATTTTTTAAAGCTAAATCTATCTTTTAATTTATTTAATATTTATAACTATTTGTACAACATTTAAAATTTTTCTAGAAAAAAAAATTATTATGATAAATAATTTATTTTGAGCTACTAGAAAAAAATAAATACCATGAAAAAAAAATCATTCTCACCCTTAAGTATTAAATTTATGTATTTATAAAAATTTAAATTTGTAGAAAAATATTTTACACAATATTTATCCTATCTAACTAAAAAATATTTTACACAATCAATTTTTTAATTTTAAATCTAATTTTTAAATAAAAATAAAGATATACATGAGTTGATTAAGTTTATTGTAGATAAGGACAATTACCACAATTTGTTAAATAATGAAGCTTACTTTTTCTTTTTTTGGATAGTGTAGAGTTGGTTGAACATTTTTAAAGTGTAGGGGCCTTTACCAACCAGACATGTTTATTATACATTAAGTGTATATTATCTACACAAAAAAAAAAAAATTATCTAAATTTAACAAAATTATCTTCATTGCCCAATTCTTTTTTTAAAAACAAATCTATCTTTTAATTTATTCAATATCGATATAATTTTGTGTAACATCCTAATAAATTTATAAAATAAAAATAAATTTATTATCATAAATAATTTATTTCTTTTAAAGACCCAAAGCCTGCGGAAAATGTTTTGTTGTGATTAAATTTGAGGTATTGTTTGTTTTAAAGAAATTGGTTTTTATCTGGTGGAAATTAATTTTTAAAGGAAATAATTATCCTGTAATGCAAAACAATCTAAAAAATCAATATTTTTAATTTGACAGAATTTTAAATAAAGGGCCCCAAAAATACACGTTTAAGGAGTTTATTTTCATTTTTAATAGTAAAGGAGTTAATTTTAAAATTTCAATTGTAGAGGGTAAATGTGAACAAATGAAAGTATAAAAGGGGGTTAGAGTTGTAAAGGTAGATAAACGACATTGAAATAATAAATAACAGTGATTGAGAATACGTTTTTCCAAAAAGAAAAAAAAAAAGAAAATAAACTTAATATCACACTCAATGAATGGGCTTTTGTATCTTTAAATTTTTTATTTTCATAGGCTTGTGAAAGTGAGGAAGCCTCGAAAATGCTCCTAGGGCCTAAGCAAGCCCCTCCATGTCTTACGTACACTTGTAAGTCAATACTTTTATATTTCAATTTCTTCCACTATTTAAGTTTTTGTTATCCATAATACCTAATTTAGAGTGATGAAACATTAAACGTTTAAATAAGTTTTTAGAGAGGAAAGGTTAAGCGTTTGAGTCGTAATGGGAAAGATTTATTACAATAACTAAAAAAGCATTTTGCTGTAAAAAAAAGATTCAAGTGACAAAATTAAATGAATTGATTGGTTTTTAATTTTATTTTATTGTACTTTGATGGATTTGATAGTTCAATCATTTATAAGAGCAATTAATGTAGACAATATCATTGCATTTTCAGCTGAAAATATTCTAAAAAATTTGGTAAAAAAGAAATGCAAAAAATAGACAGCACAAGAAACAGGAGAATGTATGAAAATAAATATAAAACCAACTTTCTTTAATAATTCCATCGATAATAACTTGAAATAATAAGCTATTTTATTGGTAGTCTCATCTACATTTTAATTTTTTAAATTAAAATTTTATTTTTGATAATACCAACATTAGTGCCAATGAGGCTTAACTTGGCAGTCAAGGGGTTAGTGGTCGGCATAGAAAGGAAATGAAAGGTTTAAGTTCAATGACAACAAAATTATGTACTTATAGAAAAAAAAATACAATATCCTTTTAATAACTCAAAATAATATTAGTAAAATTTACCTTTTATTTTTTAATCAATGTTTTAAATTCGAGATAAGTTATTGAATGAGAAAAGTTATTGTAAATCAAACAAATGAATATAGATATTATATATTTAAATTAAAATTTAATAATATTTATTTCATAAATATATATATATATATATATATATATATATATATATATATATATATATATATATATATATATATATATATTGTTAATTTAAATTTTATTAAATGAAGTGGGGCTCATGGATTGCAATGAGTCCTCTTAATTTAGAGATGAAAAACTTTCAGAAGTGGCTCACCACTGTCCACGTTTTAGTTTAATTCTAATTTTGCTTTGTTGCAAATTGTGGGCCCCATACCCAAATTCAAGCTTATGATAGTCATTATAAATTTTAGTTAAAGTAAATTTTAGGGAAGAAAAAAAACCAAAATCAGATTCAAAGATTAAAACCAGATTTAAAGAACTAAGTAACACATGGACAACTTGTACTTCTTATATTTCATAATAATTAACATTGATTTTTTCTTTTGGGAATAATTACAAAGAAAACGTAAAAAAAAAAAGTGAAATATATGGTTTTATACAACTTTGTAAGAAATAATTATATTTTTGGCATAGAAGTGATAATTTGACGTAATATGTCAAAAATACCCTTTTAATTAAGCCAACTCAACTCTCTAATATTGTTTTTTATGGTATTACCTAGGATTATTAAAATTTACGATTTATTAAGATATCTCATGTTAAGGTAATAATATCTCACCTCAAAAATTCAGTTGAGTGCTATTTTTAATAAATCATAGATATTGAAAACAACAATATTAGGCATTATCATAAGAGCAAGATTGAGTTGGCTTGGTAACAAATAAAATTGCATTTTATCTTTATTTCAATTATTCCCTAATCAAAGGGGGTCAGGAAGCACAAGTTTTTATTTTATTTTTCTTTCTAAATTTAAAAAAAAAAAAAAGCATTTCTTCCCGGTGTTCTATTTGATATGTGAAACACAAGTTTCATGTATACTTTTCTTTAAGGGTGTACTGAAATTGAAAGATTCTATTTTGGGAAAGAATCATATTTAAATTTACTTTTAGCGTGAGTCAAAAATCACACTGGCATTTTAGTCATCCATATCCTAATATGCTAGAAAAAACAATCACAACGTTTCATGCTTCTAATATGTTCCTACAATAGCGATATATAAAGCGTAGATTTACTAAATATTCAGAGTTAATATCATGTCTTTTAATAGCTTAACAAAATAGTGAGCTTTTGATGAAAAATCATCAATCTAAAATTTGCTTGGATCAAACCATTACTAAAGTAAATGTGATATTGTCTCAAGCCGTGGGTGTGGATGTAGTCGTAGTAGTAGTCGTGGTCGCGATGAATTCCCAGAGCATAATGATCATCATTAGCCATGAAAATGAAAGACCAATTTACATGACGGAATAATGGTGAGACAAAACAAAGAAATTTGCTTAGTTTTAAAGATATCAGAAGTAAAAATTTATATCATATTGAAACGATGAATGAAGGTAATAAAGAAAGTTTATATATTACCTCACATAATTTATGGGAAAAATATTATTTGCGGAAAAAGCTCCGGCATTCTCCTCTAGGATTTATATCATTCACGATATGAAACCCGATTGGAGTCGTATCTTTGTAATAGGCCCCAGAAGTTTCAGTATTAAAGATTTTACTCTTTGGCGCATGCTTGAAATTGGAATCGTGCCAGATCTTGATGATGCAGTGAATCGTAGGAACAATCGCGTAGTCGTCAGTTAAAAGCAAGATTCTTTCTTTCGATGAATTTTAACATGACCCTTGTTCCTGAGGTAGTTAATAGTCATACCGTCATTTAATAAAATCATGTTTGAATCACTAGTTTTTTTAGAAAGAACACATGAGGACATATGTGGACTCATTCATCTACCATGTGGACCATTTCGTTATTTTATGGTCACACAATAGATGTCTTCGGCTAGATGGTCGCATGTATCTTTCTTCGCCTGAAATGTTGCTTACGAAACCTTTGCACAAATGATCAAATTAAAACCTTGAGTTCTGATTATCGATCAAGACGGTAAAAACGATAATCTTTAGTGAATTTACGCCACCCAAACTCCTCAAAAGCTATTGTAAGTCAATTGCTTGATAAATATTGAGTTCTTGTTGCTCGTATTCATCCCAAAAATGGTTTTAGTGGTGTGGGGTGCGCCCGTATTCCTCGAGTGCTTCAGTGGGAGCCCACTCATAAGTGCTATTCGCCAGGTCAATGGCCTTTTCTTTCAGCGCACTCAGTGAGAGAGAAACCGAGCCATCTGTGGAATTCTTATCTTGATAGGGAGCACTCTCACCTGTGGCTACTAGCGGTCACGAAGGGTGTGGACCCCACAATAAAGGCGCCTTTGTGTGGGGTCCACCTCCCTCATGTTTCAGTGCCGCCAGTGGGAGCCAGTACCATGCGTGCTTGTGCAGCAGGGTCGGCGCGTTTTCTTAGTGAGGAGCTCGAACCCATGCTTGAGGACTCTTATAGCAATGGGGAGCCTCTCACTACCAGCTGGCCCAGTAGGCTCGGTTGGTAGTAAATGTTTCGTTGCTACCTCACTCTTGGGATGTCAGCTGCTGCAGAGAGCGAAAAAATTTAGTTGGGACCTCGCATCTTTCGATACCCTATGAAAGTCAGGCTCCCACACAAAAATACCCTCGAATCACGAAAGTGTGGTTACAATCAAATCCATCAAAGTATAATAAAATAAAATTAAAACCAATCAATTCATTTAATTCGTCATATGAATATTATTTTACAGTAAAATGCTTTTTAATTATTGTAATAAATTATTCCCACTATGACTCGAACGTAGAACCTTTCCCTCTCTAAAAAACTTATTTAAACGTTTAATGTTTTATCACTTAAATTAGGTATAATGGAGAGATAAAAACTTAAATAGTGGAAGAAATTGAAATATAAAAGTATTGGACTTACAAGTGTACGTGAAGACATGAAGTGGGCTTGCTTAGGCCCTCTAGGAGCATTGAGGCTTCCCTTACCTCTTCACAAGCCCATGAAAATAAAAAATTTATGAAAAGATACAAAAGCCCATAAAAGCCCACAAAAGCCCATACATTGAGTGTGGTATTAAGTTTTTTTTTTTTTTTTTTTTGGAAAAACGTATTCTCAATCACCGTTATTTATTATTTCAATGTCGTTAGATAACCTTTACAACTCAACCCTTTTACACTTTCATTTTTGTTTCCATTTACCCTCTACAATTGAAATTTTAAAATTAACCCTTTTTACTATTAAAAAATGAAAATAAACTCCTTAAACGTGTATTTTTAAATTTTTTATTTAAAATTTAGATCAAATTAAAATATTGGATTTTAGATTGTTTTGGTTACATAGGATAATTATTTTTACTTTAAAAAATTCTACTCATTAGATAAAAATTAATTTTATTTTAATAATATCTAAATTTAACATACAAATAATTTTTTTCCATAGTATCTTATATTTTAAAAATAAATTATTTCTCGATAATAAATTTATTAGGATGTTACAAAATATACTCCGATATTGAATAAATTAAAAAGATAGATTTGTATTTAAGAAAGAATTGGGCATATAAGATAATTTTGTTAAAATTTAGATAAAAGTTTATTTTTTTTTGTAGATAATATATTAATTTAAAATGTATAATAAAGATGTCCAGTAGGTATAACATTAAAAATTTCACACTTTTTTAACATTTACCCCCCACACTTTACAACGTTGAAACTAACCTTTGCACTATCCAAAAAAGAAAAGTAAGTCATTTTCTAAGAGTTGTGGTGTTAACTGTCATTATCTATCATTTCAACTTAATCAATGCATGTATATTTTTATTTTTATTTAAAAATTAGATTTGAAATTAAAAAATTGATTGTGTAAAATATTTTTTAGTTAGATAGGATGATTATTTTTATTTAAAAATTAATTTTTTCAAAATTTTGATAAAAATTTAATTTTTTTTAATAATATATAAATTTAACATTTATGGTGAGAATGATTTTTTTTTCTCATGGTATTTTATTTTTTCTAAAGTAGCTTAAAAATAAATTCTTTATCATAATATTTTTATTTTTATTTTCTAGAAAAATTTTAGAATGTTGTACAAATATTTATAAATATTAAATAAATTAAAAGATAGATTTCTTTAAAAAAAAAAAATTTAGTAGATAGGATAGTAATTTTTCATTTTAAATTAATTTTCTCAAAATTTAGATTTTTTTGTAGATAATATATTAATTCTTGTATAATGACGATGATTTTCCTATATTTATTTTTAAATAACTTAAAATAAATTACGTATAATAATTATTTTATTTATTTCTTATAAATTTATTAAAATATTTTACAAAAAAATATTTATTAAAAAATAAATAAATTTAAATTATTCTTAAAAAACAAATACCATGAGAAAAATCATCTTCATTATACTATATTTTTTTAATACAACCACATAATACTGTTAAATTCTATATTATCTACAAAAAGTAAAATTTTATCTAGAATTTTCAGAAAATAATTTTTAAATAAAAATGATTATAATGTCTAACCCAATTTCTTTTTTCTTTTCTTTAAATAAGAAGCCATATCTTTTAATTTATCTAATATTTGTATAACATTCTAAAAATTTTCTAAGATATAAAAATAAGGTATTAAGACAAATAATTTATTTCTTCACTATTTTCAAAAATAAAATACCATGACAAACTTTGCATTCCTCATTATAATATATTAACCTGTCATTTATAAAAAAAAATTAAATTTTATCTCAATTTGAAAAATTGTAATATTAAATAAAAATAATTATCTATCTAACTAAAAAAAAAAAATTAAAAATCAATCTTTAATATTTATCTATTTTTTAAATAAAAATTAAAAGATTAAGTTGGAAGGGTAGTGTGGACCCCGCATTTTTGGCTATTATGCGTTTCTCACTAAAAAGGCGAGACTCGTTTTTATTTAAAACCGTTTAAGAAAACGGTTTAGTCAGCTACTTATTTTTGTTTATTTTAAAGGGAAAACAAAAATAAGAAAGAAAAACCTAAATGTGACTCATGATAAGAAAGGCAGTGCAGGAGGCCAAGGTCTAGGTCAGGGGTCGAGTTCTTATCGGGGAAGGTACGAGTGGAGCGTAGCCGCATCTAGCGCACAAGAGTCGAATTATACTAGAAAAATTGCAAAGAAAATATGAGTTTTGACTAATCGACTAATGAATGCAAAGATAAGCAATATGATATAAAAACATCTGAGACATATAAGTAAATGTCCAGCTGAAGTCGTATGAGAAAAATGTGTACGGACGGCATGTTATAAGCGTATCGATTGAAAGCGATGTTAGTGCGATATGAAATACAAACTATTCGCATTGATTAGAAATTAGTTTATAAATCATATGTCAAATTATTTATTAAAATGGAATGTCGAGGCCCACAAGCCCATTTATATGTTACACAAATTAACTTCCCAAGATTCCATTTGTGGAATTTGTAGGGTCTTAGATGTGTTTGAGATTTTGAAAATCGGTTTGAAATTGAAGTTTTGAAGGTGGAGTTTAGAGTGAAATTTGAAATTTGAGATTTTTAGGACTTGAAATTTAGAAATTAGGAATTTTCAAAAAATTTAAAGACTAAGACAATTGAATCTTAAGAAATTGAGATTTGGAATTTTGAGAGTGATCGGCAATTTTGAAATTATAGATTTTGTAAATTTGGAAATTGGAAATTGGAAAGCTGTGGAACTGAATTTTGAAATTATGACACTTGATTTTGAAATGAGAATTTGCAATTTTGAAATTAAATCATTGAAAATTTGAAATTTGAAATTTGAGATTTGGAGGACTTGACTTTTAAAATTGAAAATTTGAATTTTAGAAAATGAGAAATTTGAAATTTGGATACTTAAAATTGAGAAATGGAAATTCGAGAAAAAAAAAATTGGGGATTTTATTAAATTAAGGGTGGGTGATAGTCCATATGTTAAGGAAAACAAGCAAAAAAAAAAAAAAAAAAACAACAATAACAACCAATTTCTAAATAAACAAAAAGCAACAATATAATTACAAGGAAAATAAAATAATAAGACTATAAATTAAATGACTAATATATATACAAGACAATTAAAAATAAATAAATAAATAAAAATTAACTATATAAAGAAGAATAAAGAAATCCAGAAAACATATACTTGGTAGACGGGTAGTTCCCGGATAGAACGCCTCTTAAGTGAAATTCTCCCGAAGTTGAGATCGTCTCCCAAGAGTACCCCAGAAAGTAGAATTTCTCAGAAATGGCTCAGCTTTTAAACTGGGATAAGCAGGATCTCAGCTCAATGTGCAAGGAGAAGACCCGTAGCCTCATAAGAAAAATAAATTTAAAGGCTAATATGGCTTTTTAAATTATATGAACCCGATGCCTTAATTTATTCCCTAAAATATTTAATCAAAGTCCATTAGGGTCTCCAAGCCTTTTTGTTTGGTGGAGGCAGCTATGGTTCCCTTTCCCTCATCAAAATCAAGGGAGAGAATTCATTTTATAGGAAAGGGGCTTCTTTTTTTGTAATTTTCCAATGTGGGATTGCCTCTGAGGAAAAAAACTTAAGCCTCAAAATGTAAGGGTCCACACCTCTTTCCCTTGTAATTTTCCAATGTGGGATTGCTTCCCACAAAAAGAAAAAAAAATCTAGCGCCAGAAAATTTGGGAGTGCAAATATGCCCCTCTTCGATAGAGTTCATGAGTATATGATATGAACAATGAAGTAAACGAAAGTGTGAAAAGTGAGTGAGTGAGATAGGCTATCGAAGAATAAAAGAGACCCCAAAGTGTCCACAAGAACATAAACTCGGTTAAGCTGAGCAACTATAAGGAGTTAAAAAAAAAAAAACATCCAATGACAGCAAAGGACAAAACAGCTTTTGGGAGGCGGTAAAATTAAATGTATAGATCGAAACTCTGCTCTAAGAAGATCCTCGAAAGGTGAAACTTATATGAAACCTGAAACAAATGAAAATCGGTGACCCCGAGGGTGATAGAATGGTCATGTATGTAGCAATTAACACGTCAAGGACAAACTCGTAAGCTAGCAGTAGAGAGTACGACAATCGAAATAAACCATGTGATCAAAATGTGCTCTGAGAGTTTGGGGCCCATGGTAGAAGGCATCGGAATGTATGGTGCGAAGCGAGGGAAACCTGAAGCGTGAGGCACAGACCGCCCTTATCAAAATGTAGAAGGTAGGCGAGTCCCCGAGATGCCTTTGTTATAGAAGAGCGAAGTCACGAGGCGATGCGAGAATGTGATGCTGGCAAGCGTGATACGGATGGGTGCGGACATCGATCCAATGGAGGCGAAGTCACGGGCGCTGTCGCGAGGCGAGTCACGAGGCACGATGCACAAGAGACCAGAGTGCGGGCGATACGATCTGGTCTTTGGCAAAGTGTGATCTGGATGAAGTGCGGACATTTGGTCATATAAAGAGGCGAAGTCTGAACTCCACGATGCGCGAAGACGGGTACGGGCGTACGACTGGCGGGTTAAAGCGGGAGTAGTGATGCGGATGAAGTCACGAACATACGATCCATATGGGGGGCGAAGTCACGAGCCGCTGATATCCTGCGAGGGAAAGCGAGTCTGAGCGTCGACTCTTTGTGCTATCAAATGTGATCTGAATGGAGTCGAGACATCGGTCAGCTATAGGGGCGAGTGCGGACTCTTGATCTGCGAGGACGAGTGGACGTCCTGACCTCTTTGGTAGCAGATGTGATCTGGATGAGTCCCCGAACATCCGATCCATATAAAGGCGGGTCACGGACTCGATCTGTGAGAGGCGAGAGTCTGGAACGTCGACCTCTTGGGCTAAGCGAATGTGATGCGGATGAAGTCTGGGTCGATCCATATAAGCGAAGTTTGAGCGCGATATCTGAGAAAGCGAAGTGCGAGCGTCGACTTCTTGAGCTAGCGAAGATGTGATCACGGATGAAATCCCGAGACATCGATCCATATAGAGCGAAGTCTGAGCCTTTGATTTGCGAGAAGAAAAGCGAAAGTCTGAGCGTCGACTTCTTTGAAATTTGCGAATGTGATGCGGATGAAATCACGAACATCTGATCCATATAAATGGCTTTGAGCGCTGAAGCTGAAGATAGTAAAGGCGAAGTTAGAATAGCGTCTGACATTGACATAACATGCGAAGTCGAAAATGTCATAACAATGGTTAAGTATCATCGATAAGAGCTGTCTGGACAAACCTTGACCACGTCCGAATGATCCGAAAGATAAGAAATTTATGCCACTAGTGTGGCATCTATCAAAACATGATGAAATCCGAAAATGTATAACAAGACTCATCCTCGATACTTGATTGTATGCACAAACAAACCAAATTCTTGATGATCTTGGCGGATAAGGGATGTGTGCCCAGTATGACATGTATATGCGTCCGATAGAGATGTGATGAAAGCCACGAGATATCAAAATATGGCTCGACATCTCGGCCAAGATACATCTCATAAACAAACATCCAAATGATCCCGGCAGGATAGAGGATATGCCCGATATGGCATGTATCAAAACATGATGAAATCGAAAATGTCTATAACAAGAATCTGTACACAAAAAGCGACACATTCAACAGTCGTAGGATAGAGTGCGATTATGGCATCATCGAGGAATGCAGTCTAAATCTCTGCATCTGATAACAAAAGGCAACCACGTGTCATCTAGGGCCGTAACTAGAAATGGATCCCAACTCTGGCAAAGCATCTCCTGAAAAGGCCTGATAATGTCAGGATATCGGCCCGAGTCTGATACCTATCAAGTAGATCTTTGTCTTAGAAAGCGTTAAAATCCATGGTCTCGAGGTGGTCTTATGACCTGGGGGCGAAGTAATGTAGGCTTAGGGTGATAAGGTAAAAGAAATGAAGGAAACTAAACTCGAACACCTAATGATCAACCCCATGCCCTCGTATTGTGGAGATGCCACATGCATAAAGTCTCATGAGCCATGGACACAAGAACATCGATGGGAAGTGCTAATAACAATTATGTAATGCAAAAAGTGTAACATGTGGTGAGATAGGTAAGAGGAAAAGGATGTAAAGTGAAACATCAAACTCGAAATTAATAAACATATGAGGGTGATAAATGTGAAAATGAGAGGTATGAAGTTGAGAAGATAAATAACAATATAAGAAAAAAAAGCGATAATGATAGTGAATCTACGAATCTTTGCATGGGAAGGCATTATAAATCGACGAGGTGGATGATGAATATTACACTAACTTCGGGCTAGGAAGGGATCGGTCATCTCATATACCACTAATAAAATCTCAAAGTAAACACATGATACTAAGATCTCAGGAAACCCACATACGAACTCCACAGTAATCGTACACTAAAGACAATGACCCTCGCCAAATCCACATACGAACTCAGGAATACTTATCACGAATACATATCGTCACGCATTTATTTTATATATTTTTCTTCTTTTCTCTTTTTCTTTTTTTTTCTTTTTTTGCGCATAGGCCAGATAAACGATAGAGACAAACCAATATGGCAATAAATGAACATATCTCCAAGCACGAAGGTCTGATAAAACAACTCGGTAAGGAAATGACATAAGCCTCTCAAACTAAAAGTCTAGAATAAATGTCGATGGAATGAGTGAAGGGATGACATGACAAACCCCAATGCAATAAAATGAATAGATCACCAATCTAAGTGGGAGAGAATTAGATAGAAGCGAGAAGTCGAGATAGGAAGAGAAGTGGTGAAAACATAGAAACTGAAATGGAACGGATATAAGGAAGTGAGTGTGGTAAGGCGATATAAAGAAAATGTCAATGTGTCCATAACTCAGAAGATCCCTAAACTAAGGCATCCACACACCAAAGGGCCCTTATCCCAGGTATGAAAAGGTAAGCAGGGCTATAAGAGAAAGAATAGGCCAAAATGCGCGTGTGAGGCTCAATGGGCTAGCAACGGTAAAAAAAAAAAATAAAAAATAAAAATGTGAGTAACAAGTGATAAGGTATATGGCTAACTGAAATGATGGCCACCCATCCTGCGACCAAGGTCTCAAGCGTAAACTTTTGAGTTGATCCACATTGGTTGGCTCGAGGAATTGGTTTCCATCTAAGTCCATCAACCATCACGGCTCATGCAGGGTCGACTCTGCAATAATGTAGGTCTGGCTCCCGAGGTTGGGTCTAAACTTCACCCTACAGGGTTGGTGACTAATCCTCGGGGACTCCTCAAAACCAAATCGCCTGTTGTAGTGGTCTGAAGCCCGGCCCGCTTTTTGAAAGCGCGGGCCATCTTTTCTTTTTGGTAAGCTGAACTATGGTCAGCGTCTCAATCCTTTCATCACAGCAATTTGGGTGATCGGCTAGTGGCCAGACCCCTCGCCTCTGAGTCTGCTTTGCTCTAGGGGCTGCTCTCAGGGATCCATCTCTATCTCAGACAGCGCCTCCATGTTTGCAACCTGAGTAGGTGTGGCTCTTTGTAGAAGTGTGAAAATAGGTGTGATCGCCATAATGCGAAAGGCTTCTCGGACCGATCTCGAGAAGTCTCGATCATCTTACTTGTGAGAATCCTCACTTAATATTCTTGTTCGCGACCTCCCTCACTTTACATTTATGCACGGCCTATCGTGAGCCACGATGCGTGATCTTTGGATGCCATATCTCTATAATAAAGTGTCAGCCTCACCTAAGAATGCACACACCTCTATCAGATATCAACTCATAGGGAACCACAGTATCTCTTGAAATAATGTGCGATCTAATAAAGGTGGCCACTTTGGCGCATTTGCTTTGCATAAGAGTATAGCTCCACCCACTTGATGAAATAATCAATAAGCGACTAGAATGAACTCATGACCACTAGAAGACTTGGCCAAATCTTCCCTGATAATATCTATTCCCGGTAGCGGCTGAGGTAGGTGATGCATGCGACTTCTGATGGTGAGCGTGTATGAGATCTCCATGCATCGACCTCTGTACATCTCTGAACAAGCGGCAACAATGCATCTCCATGGTCAGCCAAAAATAGCCAATTCTCATAATCTTAAGGCCAACATATGTCCTCCATATGGGGCCCACAAACTTCCGGCATGGACCTCTCTCATTGCCGTCCCGGTGAATCTACATCTAGAAGCTGCGCAATAACACACCTGCTCCAATTTGTGCGCCTATATAAGTGTCTCTCCATGTATCCTGTGGGTGGCCAGCGCCTTTAAAGCTCTCTTGTCCTTGGCCGTCTTGGCCTCGGGATATAATGCCATATCTAAGAAGCGTAAATAATAACATCATGATACCACGGCGGACCATCTCAAGCCAGGCTAGATCAGTTAAGCGGCGATAAGCGGGAACACTTTTAGTTTCAGCTAGCGGCGCCTTTATTGCACCTTCGGGAATGCTCCCGATCATGGAAGCCAAAGTAGCTAGAGCATCGTGACCCGGATTCTGCGCTCTAAGGTAGGTGAGGTGGCTCAGTCGTCAAACCTCCTACTAGTAACTCCAGTAAGCATGATATGGCCTAAGCTTCACATCTCTGGTCTTCCAGTCACCCTGGATCTGTCTAATCACTAGATTAGAATCACAGAATATCTCCATCCCTCTAATCAGAGCTCAGTCACGGTCATAACCGAGGATACATGCACCATACTCAACAATGTTGTTCGTGGTGGATCTTAATCCATGAAAGGCGAAGCAGGCCCGATCTCGGGATATGATAAGCCCATGCGGAAATCAATAGAACACCTATCCCATATCCGGAATGGTTAGATTTGCACTATCAAAGTACATGCGTAACCAGGACAAACTAGTCACCCTGCTGATCTCCTCAATAGGAAAATCATGCATCAATCACTCTCTTGTCGATGCTTAGGAAGTGAGGCGAAAGTGATGCCTTTAACACTCCTGCTTTATAGACTTTTGGTGACATCTTGAATATGAGCTGTCAAAAGTCTGACCATCTCATAAGAATGCGCTCGTCAAAGGCCCAGTGCAATTGACGGATATCTCAGAAGGATCTAAACGAGAAACAAGCTGCACGGAATACTCTGTCATGTAATGTCTCAATCTCGAGTGGCACAGGAACTAAAGCTAAGCGAGGCGCTCGATCATAATGTGCCTTATGCTTAGAAAGATACCTAGTTGTTTTCAACATATTTAAGACATTTTGTGAACATAAATTAAAATTTTAAGTAAATTAGCTGCTGAAATATAGAAACTTAAAAACTCGGAAGTTGTACAAATTATAAGGGTAAAGCCCAGTAATTTGTCGAAAGAGGGTTATCAGACATAAGATTTATATAATTAGAGCGAAGTATAAATAATGAGATTTGTAATGTAATTAAGGAAAGTTAATGGCTAGAATGCTAAATAATTTAAAACCTTTATTATAAAGAGAAGTTGGGAGACCAAAAATGCATTTTTGGTCTCCAAACAAGAAGCTTACGGGAAGGAGGAGGAAAAAGGAAGGAGAAGAAGAGAAAGAAGAAGAAGAAGAAGGAGGGGAGCAAATCCAAGGTATGGATGCTTGACTTTGGTATGGAACTATGAATGTTTGGATGAAATTCTCATGTTTTATGTGAAGGTTCATGCAATTGGATGGTTAAGACTTGCCCCGAACTAGAGTTGTTAGGATTACATGCTTGCAAGAAGGGTTTCTTGAAAGTAGGGTTGCTATAATTCTAAATAGCACAAGATTGGTATAGAATCCTCATTTTGAGGAGGGATTCATGGAAATTGTGTTGGGAACACAACAAACTCTACATAACCTTTATAATTGGTTTATGTATGGGTTATAACCCATAATATAGTTGTTTGGGAGGTATTTATGATAGGTTTTTGATCTATGGATGATAAGTGTATGAAAAGAGGGGAAAATACCCGTGCGGGCATTTTCGAGAGTTAGTGCCGTACAACAGGCTTGTACCGGTACAATTTCAGTTCCTGGTCATTTTTGGCCAAGTTGTCTTAGGTACAACGAGGCTTGTATGCCAGAGTACAACTGGTACGGTTTCCTGTTACGACCGAGTTTTTCGTATTTTGGCCATAGCTTGCTCATTTCTTATCGATTTGAGTAGTTCAAGTAGCCGCCAAAATAGACTTCAGGAGAAAAAAACATATTTAATAAGTAATGTCCAAATTCTTGACTCTAGATAGCCCAAGAATTCACTCCAAGTGGGGTACATGTGCAGAAGCCATTCACACGCCAGTTGATCATTAGAGTAGTCCGAGGTTGTTTGGACGTAGCAGTTTCGGTGCTCCGAATTGGGTGATTCCAGTTGGAATAGAACCCTTAGCACCTTAAATTTAAAAGAGTACAAAGATATAGTGCCAAATATGAAGTTAAGACCCCGGAAAAGTGAGTATTTCAAACTGTCCCTCGGGTAAAATCGGTAAAAGGACTAGTTGGCAAAGTGCCATAACTTTGGATTTGGATATTGTCAGATTAGTTGATTCCAATTCCCGGGTAAAGTAGATTCTTAGTATAATAAGAATACATGAATAAGGTGTGATTACATACGCATCATACCTTACCAGTATATGAAATCTGATGCGTAAATGAACACGTAAGTGGTAGAATGCCTTTATTATAAGATAGTAAGTTCTTGAGCTCATATAATTATAAAAATACGAGACCGGTTATTAACTGAAATAGCACTCTGATTACGATTAGTACTTGATTACTCCGATTTAGTGCTCGGCACTCTGATGCGATTAATTGCCCGGTACTCCTATTAGTGCTCGGCACTCTGTTTTGATTAGTGCCCGGTACTCCGGTTAGTTCTCAGGCACTCTGATTTGATTAAGCAGTACTTCGGTACTCGGTTAGTGCTCGGCACTCACACGATCTGATTAATTGCCGGTACTCTGTTAGTGCTCAGGCACTCTGTTTGATTCGTACTTCGGTATAAGATTGGAGTGCTACGGCACTCTGTCGGGTTAAGTGCTACGGCGCTCCTATACGATTAGTGCTCGACCTCTTGTTAATCGGAAATTCTACTTTGTAACTCACGGCACTTCCGTGTTAATATAGTATCTTCGGATACTTATTATCTGATGTCTTACACTTTATTAGAAGCTGGTCAAGGTATTCCCATAATTATATGATAATAACTGAATAATGAATAAGAGGACATGAAGGTGTATCGTTCCCGTCTGTAATACCTAAAGATTATTTCAGACATGAGTAAACTCTGTAACTCCCTACGGAGATCACGAATAAATACTAAAGTCCTGTAATACAGTATAAGTCAGGGTAGTACCCTCTACAGTGCTTGTCAGTACAATAAACACATTAGTACCTCACGGGTACTTTTTTATATAAGAATAAGCATAAGTAATTGTATAAACCCATGAGATGAATGCATGTAATTTACGTGTATAGTTATTGTTATATGCTTATTATAGCTTTGTATACATGCATATTATATATGTTTCGCTAAAGTAAAGCAGCACGGGTTTTAATCAGGTGTAGGTACGAGAGAGAGCGACAAAGGCTTGGCATTCTTGGGGCCAAACACATTGGGGTTCATCATTGTAGGTTCCTCGCTCGATCGGTAATTGTAAATGTATAGTTTTGAATATGTAATGGGACTCGATCTTTGTATATATGTGACCGTAAACACCCTTTACGGTGGTAGTGTTATTTTGGACTTTTGTATATGATGTTGATATATTATAAGACTTGGATATACGATGTCTAATTAGCGGAGTAAAGAGTCCGGTATATGTTCTCGCGTCCGGAGCTTAGGTTCGGATCGTGTCAGGTTGGAGTAGGGATTTGGGGCGTGACATGTATCCTCATACTCGCATCCTCTTACTCAGATAGATGGCTCGCTCCTGCTAGGAATCATCAAATTTAGCTAGCATGCACCACAAGCGACATACGAACTGAAAAAATATAACAAGAGAATTACGTCAGGGCATGGGAGGTACAGCTGGGAGGAAAGCAAATACTCTCTAATCCCAGCTGGCTTTTTCTTGCAGCAACGATCATCCCAAACCTTGAATTTGTTTCTTCCTTAGAAGTGAAGATAGGCTCACAAGTATACATCAGTCCTATGATAAACCTGCTAATATATTTTAGCACACTTGAGAAACCGGATCTCGGTCTCGATGCATGGTGGAGACATATCGAATGCTTTCAGTCTTATCGGGATCTACCTCGATACCTCTCTCACTAATCATGGCCCAGAGCTTCCAGTCACTCCAAAAAGTGCACTTCTTAGGATTAGAATCTCAATCTAAAGCATCGATCCTGCGGAAAAAGCGGCTACAGAGGCGCGGTGATCACGCCTTTATCACCGGGAATTCGATCATATCATCCACATGGGCCTCGGCGTCACGTAGTGTGTCGAAAGCGGTGTAGTAGTTTGCTCTCACGATAGGTAGCACCTGCGTTCTTCATTGACGGCATGACTCTGCTTGATGGGTGCCAGCTCGGTGATGAAGATGTCTTCTCCTTTGTCTCGGGAGCCATCATGTCGATTATAACGGAGAATCCATCCATAAAACGACATCGCATGCCTGTGTCATATCAACCCGGCGTGTCAATATGTGGGAGAGGAAAATCATCCTTGGGGCTAGCCTTGTTGAGATTTCTAAAGTCTACACAAACTCCCAACATACTTAGTCCTTTTGGGAACAAGGGCGACATTAGCCCGGCCGATTCCGAGTCTTGGACCAGCGATATAAACTGACACTAAGGTGCTTTTGAATCTCTCCTTCTGTAAGCTTTCAATGGGTGTAATCGCCTTAATTTTTGCTTAATCGGTCTAGTATGTGGCACAAGTGGTAGATGATGCTGAACTATAGAAGGGTCGAGGCCTAGCATGTCCTCCTTGACCATGCGAAAACATCCAGTATGATCTGAGTAACACGAGCAAACTATCCACTCTCATACAGAGACAAAGTGGTACCGATCCTCATTTCTCTAGGTTGGTCTGCTGTACCAAGGTCAACTATCTCAAGGTCATCCAAAGGAAGTGAAACTGTCATCAGTGAAACTATGATGGTCGAATAAGCGGTATCATCAATGCGAGGCTATGAGCTCATCATCAATATCATGAATGTGTGATGTGGGTGAATGAGGTGCACATGCATCAATATCATCAAAAGAAGAGACAGGTGAATACTCGAAAATGCTCAAATCCATAGATGAAAAGGCGATTACACATCATCGGGCGTGAGACAAATCCGACAAAACATCAAAAGAAGTGGTGGGTCCTGACAGCCGGACTCTCCTGACCACGTCCTAGAATATCCCGAGAGATCTGATATCATGATAACATCACCCTAATCGCATCATCATCTGGAGCTTGAGAGAAGCATCCTCGTCATCTCTCCGTAGGCACATGAAAATCATAAGTCACGAATCACGGCTCGGGCTGACTAATAACCATCCGGAGTAGCTCCTCATCATAGTCGTCAGATGACATAACCCTAATTAATACCCCCATGTCCAGTATCTCATCGGAAAGCACATAGTGAGCACAACTAGAGCTGGGAAGGAGGAGCGATCAAGGTGAGTAGAAGTGTGAGGAGCCCCACCACGCAGCGAAGCTGCTGAAAGGCGTGCGGCTCAGCATCTTTGGATATCGGTAAGGCTCATCAATTCGATCCATCGGGATGCGATAATGGCTCAAAGCCCTCCTGAGAAATAGTCAGTCAACCTCGAAGCTGTAAAATTGAAGGATATTCAGGAAATGGAATGTGATGAAGTCAGTCGACCCTCCTCCTGGCACTTAATTGTGCCATGCATGAAAATCTACCTCTACGGGTAGTAGATTAGTAGTCCAAAAGCATGATAAATTCATTTCTGACCATCTTGTACATACTAAACCCAAACCCCGGGCATATCTGACATGCTCCTCGTCATGTAAAAGCAGCCGTCTTTGCTATATTGATCAAATGACATAGGTGCGAATCCTACGACCAAAATCCCGACTCACAGTGCGTAGCTCATCAAAAGCAAATCCGGTCCTTAGCGAATCATCATCCCATGGCTAATCTCTAATCTGAAACCGAAAGTCAAATGTGCCCCTCACAGCCTTTAGATGAAATATTGATCACTTGACTGTCATGAATGAAGCTTAGCATGAATGAAGGGAAGATGGGATAGCGCCCGACCATATGGATCCATGGGCGGCCTAAAAGTAGGTTAAAGTCTGAGGGGATCCTCAAAATACGAAACAAAACACAGGAAAACAATGCTGATCATCAGCTCGAGTCGAGGTGCGAATCACCTCTCTCGATGCGCTCATAGCTCTCCCCTGTTCACTGTGTAGATGGCTCGAAAATCGGCAGGCCCATATCTTGAAACAATTACGGTAGCGAGTGGACCAGAGACATTTAGAGCGAGATCCATTATCTAAGAGGACGGATGGAACACGACGACTAAACAACCAGCTGATATATGTAAAGGTGAGTGTGGTACAGAACCCTCGGAGAGTAAGTCATCCTCGGAGCTTGTTCTTTAAGTAGACGGGTTCAGCCAGACATATGTATCAGGCCCTCTGGAGATGTGGTGTGTCGGCTTTCGAATAGGCTCGAGCCACCAATCACAAAATCTCTATGGGTAGTGAGGAAAATTAACAAAATCCAAATAGAATCGAGCATGTGTACTGTGGCCTTGATCTCATCATCCTCCTCTCAGCGTATCTCAAATCTCTAGTAGTATCAGGATCTATGGGCCGAGATGGAACTGGAGGCTGCTGTCTGACCACTCTACCACCTCTGATAACATATTGGATCTCTGGTGTATCAACTGTGCCTCGGTGTGGAGTCAAAATAAAAGGAGTCTGAACACTATAACAAGGCAAAGTCACTGGCCTCGGTGTGGGGATCCAAACTGGGGTAATGCCCGGCGCCGAAACGACATGTGAGTGAATCTGCTGGCTCGAAAACACCTCATGAACCCCATCATCACACTTGCATAGCCATCATCAATGCTATGGGCTCAGACCTCTGATCATCCATGACAACATATGGATGCTATCCTCGGACTCAAACAAAATCAATGGAATGAATACTCCAATTTGGAGGAGGAGCATGTGTAGAGCCGCAGGTCGGAAGGGGGGTTAGAGCGATGCTAGGAGTGTCCCGATGCCTGATACCTGGTGATCAAGTCTGAACAGCGTGTCGAAAGTGCTGATCTGTAGTATGTCCGGGGCCCTGATGATAAGCGCAATGTAGGTCCATCCGAAAATGAGGTGAGCGACTTGTAGTAATGGCCTCAGTGCTAATGGGCTAGCAAATCAGTGGTCATCAATGTACGCAGACCTACTTCAGAGCATGCCTAGTGGGCGTAAAGTGTGCAGAAATTTGTCTAATTGCATTATTAGGAACTGTGGGCGCTCGGGGTCTAAGATGGGCAATAGGTGCTCTCTCCCACGACTGTGCGGCGTAGGCGCGAGGTGTGGTGGAGTATGTGGAGAATTTACACAGTGAATCCTAAAGCGAGTTTGAGGAGTGGTATGGAAGGTCTATCACCGAACTGAACTGGCGTAGGAAGTCTGTGCGGCCGTATAGATCGTCTTGAGGCTGGGTGCCCCATGTCTAAAGGCTGATGGCTCCTGCCTCCCTGAGTCTGCATGATCCGGATGGCTTCTTCCCCGCACTGCTCCGAAAGGGGGAAGAATCAGGCTATTAAACCGCGCCATACCATCCACCGATACCCGCCTGTGCCTCACATCAAAGCTCTTGTAATCATAATCGATACTCCCATAAGATGTCTAACGTAACTAGGCTGTAAACTCCTCATGATCATGCTAATCTGCTCTCTCGATGGACGTCGATCATGCGAATAGCCTTCTCCCTCAGCGGGAGATGAAAGATGTAGATCTCATGACTCCCTGCCTCCATAGCCTCAAGCTCTCCCTAGTGACATCTGACGGTCTTTGAAAAGCTGTTGGATAAACTCATGGGAAAAGATCCTCCCGAGTCGGCTACAGCGAAACATCAGTGTGACATTCTGTGCCCGCATTTCTTCGTGAAAGGAGCAACCTTGATCCAAGCCCAGGCCTCATCTAAACCCATGCCCCTCGTGCTTCGACTATATATCCTCAAATGATGCGTGGACATCCTCTGCAATATACCGCTCCATGTCGGGCGTAAATTTAGGTGGTAATGGGGTCGGGTCTTATTATCAAATCCGTCCAGCATCCATACCTGGCAACTCTGTTTGTCTAAGCATACGCTCCTCTGCGTATGCGATCACCGGAAGTAGCGATGGTCTGATGGAATAGTCGCGTAATGGGTACGGATCCTCTGTGGACCTCTGCGGACATGATAAGTGCCACGGGGATAGGCGGGTGGTGCCATCACGAGCCATCGATGGAGGTGGAGGTGGAGGTGGTGCCCAGTGTCAAAAGCGAGTATCCTCACGTGGCGAAGGCTGTAAGTCTGTTGCTATCAATCCTCGGCGAGGCCATGTCTTTTGTATCTGAAGCGCGTGACAGTGGCAATGGTTGCTCGATAACATTTGCATGTTGATCCATGCTCACGACGATACGATGCGTACTAATCTACCCTCCCGACTCTAACCCGTGAAGATGGTCCCGGTCTGTAATCGATGAATCCACGAAATTATAGCGAAAGTAACAAATAAAAGTGGAGTCCATGTCAAACAAAAAACTATTTGCTATAATGGCGAAATAAGCAATCCATCTATTTAATACAAAATTACTTTACTTTGAAGCTCAATACTCTGATCCAATCTCTATATACCCTAGAGAGGAAACGAAATAAGAGGAATGGATCATATCATAATAAACACAGAAGGCTCACGGATGCACCGTGTAGGATGGGAGTCCCTGTCGATAGGATCTAAACTCAACCTAGAAGGTGATGGTGGCTCACAAAAAGACAAAGGTAGGTAGTCTTTTAAAGGGGTCCACTAGCGGGGAGCGATTGCCTCGATGGTACCGCGACCTCACCTGCGTCTCAGAAGAGGCGGAAGAAACTCCGTCTGAGGTGGTCATCGACTCCGCATATGCCTTCTCTCGACATCCGAGCTGACCTATGGTAGAGCTCTCCTTTGCTCTCAGCTCGAAGATAAACTGAATTTGGTGTATGTGGGCATCACTGACGGCATTGAAGCGGAAGGTAATGCACGGATATTAGGCATCTTTAGAATCTAGCTCTCTTGGATATATAATTATTGAAATTGGATCTCAGCGTCAATAATGTGACTGCCTCAAAATAACATAAACGTGGATCATGTTGGCCCATTGAGCCTTGCTCTTTGTGGTGGCTGTTGAAAGCAATAATAGGAAACTGACAAGTCTCAATGGCAAACACAAAACCAAGAGACACAAAGTCGCCAAGGGGCCCAGAGGTTTGGAGATAAGGGGATCACATGTGCACCCCTTTATAGACATCACGACAAGCAATCATGCAGGAGAAAGGTAGTCATGCAACAGACAGTCATGCGAAGCGCAATTATATCATCCATATCTACACATAATCTAAGTAAGAGTATAAGATGAACATGATGTGTATATAACAAACAATAAAACAAGTGACATAACAGATGAGCGGAAGAATCGGTAGGCCAGAGTCGGCCAGGCAAATACTAATGATCCCAATGATTAGACGTATGAAGATCACAATCGATTAGTCAAAATTCTCAATGTGCTATACAAAAAAGCCTGAAGTATCTATCAATCGACGATCAAACTCCACATTTTCCCTAATTTGTATTCAAGCTTGACCCTCGCATCCTGATTAGGTCGCCATTTTGTGGACCCATGTTTTGAGCGTATCGTTTCTCACTAAAGAAATGAGACTCGTTTTATTTAAAAAGCCATTTTAGAAAACGGTTAGAGTCGCCACTTATTTTGTTTTTATTTTAAAAGGGAAAAACAAAATAAGAAGAAAAACCCTAAATGTGACTCATGATAAGAAAAGGCAGTGCAGGAAAAGCTAGGAGTCTAGGTCTAGGGGTCGGGTTACTTATCGGAAGAGTGCGATGGAGCGTAGCACCCCTCTAAGCCCCTAAAATTCCGGGTCTCCTACTAAACAAACTAAAGAAAATATGGGTTTTGACTAATCAACTAATGGAATGCAAGATAAGCATATGATATAAAAGCGTGCGAAACGTATATAAATAAATAATGTCAGAGCAAAGTCATATGAGAAAAATGTGTACTGGGCCGGCGTATAAGCGTATCAATTGAGAAAGCAATGTACAGTGCGATATGAAAATACAAACTATTCACATTCAATTAGAAATTGATTTATAAATCATATGTCAATTATTTATTAAAATGGAATATAGGCCCCACCCAAGCCCATTTATATATTACACAAATTAACTCCCCAAGATTCCATTTTATTGGAATTTGTAGAATTAACCGTGTGTTTGAGATTTTTTGAAAATCGGTTTGAAATTGAAGTTTTGAAAATTGGAAGTTTGAAATTGAAATTTGAAATTTGAGATTTTTTAGGACTTGGGAAATTTAGAAATTAGGAATTTCGAAAAATTTAAGGCCCCAAAACCGATTGAATCTTGAAATTGAGATTTGGAATTTTGAAATTGATCGCTTGAATTTTGAAATTATGAATTTTGTAAATTTGAAATTGGGAGGTGGAAGCGTGGAGGCTTGAATTTTGAAATTATGACACTTGATTTTGAAATGAGGAATTTGCAATTTTGAAATTAAATCATTGAATTTGAAATTGAAATTTGAGATTTGGAGGACTTGACTTTAAAATTGAAAATTTGAATTTTAGAAAATGAAATTTAGAGAAATTTGGATACTTAAAATTGAGAAATGGAAATTCAGAAAAAAAAAAATTGGGGATTTTATTAAATTAAGGGTGGGTGATAGTCCATATGTTAAGGAAAACAAGCAAAAAAAAAAAAAAAAAAAAACAACAATAACCAATTTCTAAATAAACAAAAAGCAACAATATAATTACAAAGAAAGTAAAATAATAAGACTATAAATTAAAATGACTAATATATATACAAGACAATTAAAATAAATAAATAAATAAAAATTAACTATATAAAGAGAATAAAGAAAGTCAAAACATACTTGGTAGACGGGTAGTTCCCCGGACCGAACCAGCCTCTTAAAATTTGAAATGCCTCCCGAGTTGGGATCGTCTCCCAAAATTGCCGTCTAGGAATTTCCTCGAACCAAATGGCTTTTAAAAGCTTTGAGGTCGCTTGGATCTTCCTTGTCAGTGTGAGGGAAAGGCCATAGCCTCCTTAGAAAATAAATTTAAGGAACTAATATGACCTAATTAGACCAATGCCTTAATTTATTCCCCCGAATATTTAATCGAGAGCCATTAGAGTCTACGAACCTTTTTTTTTGGTGGAGACGAGCTATGGTTTCCTTTTCCCTCCTCAAAATCAAGGAGGTCCCCTTTTATAGGAAAGGAAGCTTCTTTTTTGTAATTTTCAAGTGTAGGATTGCCTCCCTGCAAGAGGAGAAAAAACTTAAACTCAAAATGTAGGATTACACCTCTCTCATGTAATTTCCGTGTAGGATTAACCCATGAAAAAAAATCACAAGCGCCGAAATTTGGGAATTACATGGGTAGATAATGGTCTTGGAATGATAGATAATGAGGGCTATCAGTTAGAAAAGTCATTTTCTTTTTTTGAATAATGCATAGTATCAGTTTGAACATTTTAAATAAAATAATTATCATATCTAACCTAATTTTAATATATATATATATAATTATGATTAATAATTAATTTCTTAAGTTGTTTTACAAAAAATAAAATACCACGAAGAAAAAAAAATCATCCTCATTATAAATAATAAATTAATATATTATTCATAAAAAATAATCTTTAATCTAAATTTTGAGCAAATTAATTTGTAAATAAAAATAATTATCCTATTTAACAAAAAAATCTTTGTTATAAAATAAACGTAAAAATGCAAGAGTAAAGAGAATTATGTTATTCTCTTTATATATATATATATATATATATATATATATATATATATATATATATATATATATATATATATATATATATATATATAAGAAAATGAATGAGAAAAGAGATGTAAGGAGAATAAATAGAGGGAGAGAAAGAGAGAAAACGTCTCATTGAGATGATCTTACAAAGAAGCGAGAGAGGCCTTTTATAGGCTTCATGTACAAGGGTTCATTATTAACTTTAAATGACCTCATAATGATGTTAATAATGACCACCATAAAGCATGTTCGTGAACTTTTAAATTGAAGTTTATTCATGAATCTATAAGAGACATTAAGTGATATAATGTCTATCATTCATAACACAATTAATGTGTTCATTCACCACATGACCCTTCATTTATAACACTCCCCCTTGAATGACCACCAAGAATATGCCTCATTAAAACTTTGCTAGTAAAAACCTTGTGGGAAAACCTAGCTAAGGAAAAATAGTACAATATTCATATAATGTTGTAGATTGTTCTTACTCTGTTTTGACTGCCTCGTTAAAAACCTTGTTAGTAAAACCCAGTGGAATAAAACCTAGACGAAGGGAAAAAGAGTTCAATACATTAACATTTTATCATAAGCATGCTCCCCCTCATGTCAATATCTTTAAGTTGGCGCATTTCAATCTTATGTATTAGCTTCTTGAATGTTGAGGTTGGTAACCCGTGAATAAGTACATTAGATTATCTTGACTTTGTTGTTGAACATCAATTTCACCACTCTTCTGAAGTTCATGTGTATAAAAGAACTTTCGAGAAATGTGTTTAGTTCTATCTCCTTTGATTTGTGTGATGCATACAACATTATCTTCAAATATTGTTGTTAGTTGTCTTTGATAGAGGGGAGTACGCATGATTCTTAGATATGTTGAATCATCGATCTTAGCCATATGCATTCACGACTTGCTTCGTGAATTGTTATAATCTCTTAATGATTCGATGATGTGGCCACCATTGTGTTGCTTAAAGGATCTCCATAAAATAACAGTTCCATTACAATTAAACACATACCCTATTTATGATTTGGCCTTATGTGGGTATGTATCCTGCATCAGCATATCCAAACAATTGCTACTTTGATTCCTTTAAGTAAAATAGACCTATATCAGTTCTTCCTTGGAGGTAGCGCAATATATGTTTGATATCATTCCAATGTTTTTGGGTTGGAGCGGAACTGTACTTAGCTAATAAATTGATAGAAAAAGCAATATCCGGGCGAGTGTAGTTAGCAAGATACATAAGTGCACCAATGACACTAAGATATGGTACTTCAGGACTAAGTAATTCTTCACAATTTTCACAAGGACGAAACTAGTCATTTTTTACTTCAAGTGAACAGACAATCATTGACGAACTTAAAGGGTGTGCTTTATCCATATAAAAACATTTTAAAATTTTCTGCTGAGTATATGCCGATTGATGAACTAAAACTCCAGTAGGGAAATGCTCAATCTGCATGCTGAGACAAAATTTTGTTTTCCCAAGATCTTTCATTTCAAATTTGTTTTTCAAATATTTTGTTGTTCTAGTGAGCTCTTTAGGAGTCTCAATAAGATTTAGATCATCAAGATACATAGCAATAATTGCAAATCCGATTTCTGATTTCTTAATAAAAATGCATGGGCATATAGGGTTGTTTGCATACCCTTCTTTCAATAAATACTCGTTGAGGTGATTGTACCACATGCGTCCTGATTGCTTCAATTCATATAAAGATCATTGTACTTTGATTGAGCACATATTACGAGGCTTTGTATTATTTGCTTTAGACAATTTAAATCCTTTAGGGATTTTCATATATATGTCATTATCTATGGATCCATATAAATAAGTTGTGATGACATCCATGAGATGCATATTCAGTCATTTAGAGACTATTAAGCTTATTAGAAAGCGAAAAGTGATTGCGTCCATGACAAGAGAATATGTTTCCTTGTGATCAATTCAGATCTCACAGGAGAAACCTTGTGCTACTAATTGCGCTTTATATCTTATGATACCATTTTTTTCATTGTGCTTTACAAATACCCATTACTACCCAACAGGCTTTACACCTTTAGGTGTTTGGACTACTCAGGTCCCAGCGTCTCATTTAATTACTTGAGTTTAATTCTACCTGCATAGCTTCTTTCTATTTTGACCAATCATTTATTTTTCAACATTCTTCCACATTTTGTGGACTAGGGTTCTCATCATTTCTTATGATGTCTAAGGCAATTTGGAAAACAAAAATATTATTGATAATAACTTTATTTCGATCCAATTTTTTCTATTGTGCACATAATTTATTGAGATCTCAAAATTTTCAGGTACCTTTGCCTCTTCTAGAGATATTTGTTCGTTCTTCACCTCTTAAGGAGTTTGTTGTTCAATATGTGCCTCTACAGGAGTTCGTTGTTCATCATGTTCCTCTACAGGGGCATTTTAGCTGCTTTTGTTCTCTAATGCAGAGACTCGTCTTTTGACCCAATTGGTCTCCCCGTAAGCTAAGCGTGTTTGGATTGCATTTGCTTTACGTCTTTAAGGACCTCAAATCACATCTTGGAGCATTCGCAAGCAGGATATGTGAACTGTCAGCTTTCTTTGCGTCCAACCAATCGCGTATAGTAATTGATTTGCAAGATTATGTAAATGAATGATCCTTTGAACTTCCAGTTCACATTTATTTGTACGATGATCAAAATTAGATAATGTGGATGCATTGAGTAATTTCTGGAAATCGTTCTTACGACTCTCCCTCTAATGGGTGAGAATAACAATTTCATTAAAATGACAATCTGCAAATTTAGCTCTAAAAACATCTCTTGTTAAAGGTTCCAAATATCTTATGATAGACGGCGAATCAAAACCTACATAAATCCCAAGGTACATAGAATGCACAACCAAGGCTAAGAAATTAGGAAATGGTGGATTCATTACGATACAAGTTGTGAAGGAGAGTACTCATGGTAAGATGTTGGTTTAATTCTTATTAGACTTACAGCATGCATAACAACATGTCCCTAGGTAGATGTTGGTAATTTGGTCTTCATCAACAATGGTCTAGCTATTAATTGAAGACGTTTGATCAAAGATTTTCGCTAAATAATTTTGGGTATGAACATAGGCAACATGGTTAGTGACGCCACTCGTCGGGGTGTCCGTTGACAGCTTAAATCAACCCATGAAAATCCATATGTCCTCGTATCCACTTGGGACCCATGCAAGTAAATAACCTCTTGACCATAGGCTAATACTCCACCAAAATAAATATCGACTATATTCAATAGTTAAAGAGTTATAACATTTCTCTTAATACGAACACATATTAAAATTACAATTCTAATACATGTTATAAAAACATCAAAAAGCCTGGCAGAAGCTCTTGAAAATCGGCTCACAAGATGGCCGTCTTCTCGAAACGCTTCACAGTACTAAAATAATGTTCCCTCGACAGGGTGAGCTATCGCCTAGTAGTGGAATTACCCTAAATGGGTTACTCCCCACCTAAGTGCATATGCAATGCTCAAATGTAAACACACACTCAAGTAAATACGTGATCCTACTTGAATGTCTAAATGCCCATTCAGTATGCCGAGTCATACGCGAAACTGCACCGCTTACAAGCCATGTATGAGAAAATACCATTTCAAAACAAAACTTGTTGTTCTCGAAAGCCACAACACCGAGTTTCAATAAACATATGAGATTACCCTCAGGCGAATGTGTTTGGAGAACCTTCGAAAGCGATTATGGTCACTCATCGAAATGATCATTGGGCCGTCTCCCAACCCCATTCTCCGGAAAATCATCCTGTGAAATTCCTTTCGCAATCATGTTCATTTTTCAGAAAAATTCGTGTCATGCACTCACACCTAATATCTAGGTTACCCGGTGCATATGAAAATGCATTAAGCCATTTCAACCATTTTTATACAACACATGCCAACACATCATCATGCATATATTGACATAAATTAAATCATCACCTCATGCTAACACACCAATTTCCATGCATTAACATATTAAATTCCACGATTCAAGGCCTGACACTTGAACGATTTTTGTCAATTCCCACCTGACCAGGCAGTTTAAGCGAGTCCCGAAACATAACGATTAGAGCGATGTGGGCAACCCGCTCGCTGACTGCTCGGTTCCACTTTGTGAACCCAGAAATCCATAGCCGTTTCGGCCTCATGCACACCAAACATAATTTATTGAATAAATTCCAACACGAAGCAGCCCGAAGCGGTTCGTGGGTATCAATTAATCAATTTACATTTCGATTACGAGTTTTAGGATCGATCGACATTGGATTGGCTCAAATCAACTCGATCATCAATAAAGCAGCCCAAACGAGGGTAAAAGCGAGTATAATGAAACCCCTACCTCACGGAGTTTGTCAAAAACTCTTGAAACCGATGCGGCGCGTTTACTTTCGCGCGTAAACAAGCTTTCTTCTTTAACAAGAAGAAATTCGACCAGTCCGATCGTAGGGATCTTAGGAGAAGTTGCATACTCTCTTACTAAAAATATCAAGACCTAAGCTCTGCAATTCTTTTCTCCTCCCTTCACGTTTTCTTTTTTTGGCTCCTTAAGGAAGAAGACCACTATTGACTCTTTTGTCCTTATTCATTAACAAATCCAAAATTCCATATGTCACTGGCTTTGAGCTTTTGAGCACTGCCGATGACGTCATGCCATGTGTTCGCATGGGCCGCGCCTGAGCTCAACTTGGCTGAACCTGTGCTTGACATGGCGCACTTTGTGTACTGGCTGAATTTCTCAAGGTGTCTTTCTGCTTATTGTTCGGTCGCCGAAGCGTGTAAGTGCAGACATGCCGGAATTCGTAGATTTAATCGGCGTGGTAGCTAGATTTCGTGAGATGATTCCAACGGTGAAGTCCGTTTCATCATCCGAGATCTAGAAAAATTTCGGATTTTTACCGAAATTACGATTTTGCCCTTTTTCGAGAAATTAGATTTTCTCGAGGTTTCACAATGATGCTCAATATTTATCCCAATTGACATACAATAGTATTTGAGAGTTTGAGAAGTAAATTTACCAACATTATCAAGTCTTACTGTATTGATTGGATAATCAGGGAATTGCGCTCTTAATTTGATCATTTGTGCAAGGAGCCTCGCAAAGGCAACATTTCTTGGGGAAAGAAGACATACATGTGACCATCTAGTGGAGGCATCTATTATGACCATAAAATAACGAAAAGGTCCACATGGTGGATGAAAAGGTTCACATGGTGGATGAATAGGTCCACATATGTTCTCATGTATTCCTTCTAAAAAAAACTGGTGATTCAAACATGATTTTATTAAATGACGCTTTGACTATTAACTTACCTTGTGAACAAGGGTCACAAGAAAATTCATTTGGGCAAAAGAATCTTCAGGTTCTTTAATGGATGCCCATGTGATTGTTCTATGATTTGTTGCATCATTAAAGATCTAGGGTGACCTAACCTGTTATGCAATTCTTTGGGTCATTGAACTTCTGGTTCATTACAGTATATGACTCAATTGACTTTATGGTCGTATGATATAACCTAGAGGAGAATGCCGAAAGCTTTTCTGTAACAATTTTCCCATAAATTATAGAGGAAATATATAAACTTTCTTTATTACCTTCATTCATAGTTTCAATATGATATCAATTTTTGCGGATATATATCTTTAAAACTAAGCAAATTTCTCGTTTTGTCTCAGCATTATTCCACTTTTGGCGGGGAAATGGGTCTTTCCCATTGAAGGGGTTAAAAGGATGATTATTATAGTGTCGAGTGCATCATTGTGCGTACTTGGCTACGACCGCATCAGCGCGCGTGGATTTGGAGACCCGATATCGCGTCGGCCGGGGAATGGTTCGGATCTGATTGGGCTGGGGTAGGGATTTTCATTAAGAGCTCACCATTTTGTTAAGCTATTAGAAGACATGATATTAACTCTGAATATTTAGTAAATCTCACCGCTCTACATATTGTAGCTGCGAGGGCATATTAGAGGCTTGAAGCCCGTTAATATTGTTTTTCTAGCATGTCTTCATTTAAGTGATTTTTCTCCGCATAGCTTCAATGCAGGAACTTATTTTAAATAGACAGGAGTTATACTAAGTTATTTTAAAATCTTGCAACCTCAGTGCATCTAGTCGCAAGCGAGCTTTTGATAAAATCTTTGTTTTTGGTGGTGAATCTATCCTTTAAGTTGTCACATGAATGAAAAGATGTTTTGTAGTGAGATGCTCATTTTGAGATCCTCGTGGAGATGATCTTTTAAGGAAAATTAGTGTCTTTCTTGGCAATCATAGCAGGACTCTTCATTTCACTTCTTTTATTGTTTCTCGAGATTCATGGAAGTTAGGTATATTTCAGTCGAATCAGCGATGAATGAATTTTTATCAGAAATATCAAGTGCCACAAACTCAAGTTTTGTGAGATTTGACATTTTGGTAAACTTTTAATATATGAAAAAATGATAATAATATAATTTTACCTTTATTGGAGCATAATCGTCTTTGATAATGTGTTATAAAATAACGTAAAATGCAAAAATTTAAAAAAAAAAAAAAAAAAAAAAAAGATAATTATGTTGTGCTCTTTATATATATATATATCTAAGAAAATGAATAAGAAAATAGATACTTTAGGAGAATAAAAGGAGAGGGAGAGAAAGAGAGAGAATACTTCTTATTGAGATGATCTTACAAATAAGCGAGAGAGACCTTTCATAGGCTTCATGTACAAGGGTTTATTATTAATTTTCAATGACCTCATAATAATGTTAATAATGACCACCATAAAACATGTTCATGAACTTCAAAATTGAATTTTATTCATGAATCTATAAGAGACATTAAGTGATATAATGTCTATCATTCATGCATCACACAATTAATGTGGTCATTCACCACATGACCCTTCATTTATAACTATGCCCAATTTTCTTCTAATTTTAAATAAAATTAAAAATACACATATAATTAGGAATTAATTTTCATATTTCACGTAGGTATTAATTTAACATTTCAAAGTGGATGGGGTAGTAATTAAAAAGAGTGGATAGAGTAAAAGTGAATAAAAGTGAGCATTGGGGATTAAATTGGAAGGTTAGATAACCGTGTTGGAATTATAGATAACGAGGGTTAGTTTCAACCTTGTAAAATGTAATGGGTAAATGCCAAAAAGTGTGAAAGTGCAAGGGATGCATTATTTTCTTTTGACAATTATTCACTTTGTATTATATCATAGTATTACAATTTCATATAAATTTATCCACATTAGGACTTAAAACCCTAAACCTCTTCTCTTCCTATGCCAACTTAAGCTCTTAATCACTTGAGTTAGGTCTTATTGGTTATTGTGGTATTAAGTTATTAACACTTTTTTTTTTTACAACTATTCACTTTGCATTACATCATAGTATTCTGTTCATTACAAATTTATCTTTACTTAGACTCGAACCCGTGACATTTCCCCTCTATATGCCAGCATGAGCTTTTAACCATTTGAGTTAGGTATTATTAGCTAATGTGGTATTAAGTTATTAACACCTTTTGTCAAAAAAAAAAAGAGTTATTAACACCTTGTGTCCTTTTCCAATTTAAAACACATATTCATACACACACTTTTCCTATTAGTATTTTTTGCATTGTATATGACTTAAATACATTAAGAATTATACAAAATATTTAAATCATAGGTTTTGTTTGTCATATAATATATTATTTAAAGTCGGTTTATTCGAGACTATGGTAAACTACCACCTAATTAACTGAAGTGAATTAGAAGTGTACGTGATTGCATATATATTAAAATTTATGGTGATCAATCATAACATCAATTATCGTATAGTGATGATTTATTAAGATGCTATATATTGCATAGCCTCTCAGCCTCGAAAAAATATTGATGCAGTATTAAAATTTTTGGTGACTTTGACCTGTTATAAGACGCTAAAGGTGGTTAAGTATATTCCTATAGATTGAGTTACTTTTGATTAAGGTAGGTGACAACAAGTATTTTGAATATGGATACCATGATTATATATAAGGATATTGATACAAGGTGCCCCAATAGATGATTTTAAGAACTTGTGATCATTTATTACAAAAAAAAAAATAAAAATCTAAGGTCTTAGGATTTAATCCAATAGTCATCAGTTTGAGTCTCCTTAATGATACTAGAGGTTTATTCGGCTGTTAATTTTAAGGTCTCATGAAACTAATCGAGATACATACAAACTCACACAGACATCCACGATAATAAAAAAAAAATCAAGAAAAAAAAACTTTTAAAGTAGTTTGTGTATGAGTGGGTTTGTCCCACATCGGTAGAAGAAAATTACAGCACTTACTTAAAGTGATGGACTCCAAAAAAGTTCGACACTCAAGAGGGATGGACCAAAGAAGAATGTGATGAGCTTTAAATTATATATTTAAAGTCAAAGATGGCACTTGGGCACTTGGGCACTTGGGCACTTGGGCACTTGGGCACTTGGGCAGGGCACTTGGGGCATCTTGAGCCTTTAAATTGAAACAAAAGCCCAACCTGAATTACATTTTGGGTTATGCCCAAAAGATGTGTTTTTTCAGTTTATGGTTACTACTCTTCGATTTCTTCTTTGCACCTCTTCACTCTCTTAAATTAAAGACATTCTCAACAACAAATTAATTGGCTTGCAAAAACAATTAATTAGGATTTTGTTGTATCCTGAAAGTGTTTTTCGCATATTCCCTTTTTTGCACTGAACTGTGGGGGCGAAATAAACACTTAAAAGATAGTGATTATTCACGCCTCAAAATCTATACTCAATCCCCTTATCAGATTGTTCTCTAACAATTTTTAAGTGTTTATTTTTCTCTGTCCATCATGGGCCGAACATAGACAAGACTTCATGAAACTTGATCGATTTGATGGCACTAATTATACTTTCGTTGGAAGGATAAGATGATGTTCTTCCTTCTTTGCTTTGAAAGATTGCATACATGTTGGATCCGAACGCCCGCAGATTCCGATCTCTTCTCTGATGAAACCCGAAAATGTCAAGAGAGCGTACAAAGCGTCAAGAGGGCCAGTGCTATCGCGAGGACACATTCTCAACACACTTTCGGATCGCCTATATGACTTGTTCACTTCAGTTCAGTCTCCTAGAGAAATATGGAATGCTTTGGAATTCAAATACAACACTGAAAAACAAGGAGCAGATAAGTTTCTTGCCCTACAATTTTTTGAATTCAATATGGTTGATCATATTTCAGTTTTGGACCAAGTGCATGAGTTACAGATTTTAGTTTCCAAATTGAAAGATTTGAAAGTTGACGTTGGTGAACCATTGCAAGTAGGGGCTATAATTGCCAAACTTTCTCCATCTTGGAATGATTATAGGAAGAAATTGTTGCATTCTTATGAAAGTTTCACTTTGGAAAAATTGCAAAAACATCTCAGAATTGAAGAAGAAACAAGAATTCGAGATGGTAAGAGACTTGAAACAGAATCTGGTTCCAAAGTGAATTTTATTCTAGCATCCAACAAAGATTTGGAACTAGATTGAGAACAAATCTGGAAATAAGAAAGACTCTTATTTAAGCTCTAACAATAATTCCAAGAAAGATAAGACATGTTTCTATTTAGCAAGAAAGAGCACCTTCAAACAAAGTCACGAACTTTGGAAAGAAAATGAAGAATGATCATCTTTGGTTCTAGTGGCAAGATTAATGTGGGTACGAAGCACAAAGAGAAAGAGTTACAAAATCTTGTTGCTATGGTTTCCGAAATCAGGATTCGATGGTAAGCTGAAGTGAATATAAGCTTATGTCTCAACACCCGATTGGTGGTATGATTGATGCAACCATTCATATATGCAATGATAAAAATCAATTAGACATTATGATTCTTGCCCAGGACATGAAGTATTGATGGGAAATAATAATCTTTGTCAAGTTCGCCTTAAAAGGAACCATTAGAAATTCATTCACTTCCGGAAAGAAGTTGATTTTAATTAATGTTCTTCATGTACGAGAAATTAGAAATAATTTAATTTACGCAAATTTACTTGTAGGGAGGATTGAAATTTGTTTTAGAATCAGACAAACTTATCCTCTCAAAGAATGGGGTCTTTGTTGGGAAGGGATATACTTGTGATGGAATGTTCAAACTTTCTGTAAATTCTATTGTTAATAATAAGAATAAGAATATTTATGTGTATATGGTTGATTCATCAATTAATTTATGGCATTCACGCTTAGCACATGTAAATTTTAGGTCACTTAAATTTATGGCTAAAAATGGTTACATAACATGCGGAAATATTAACCGCGGTAAATGTGAAATTTGCACATTCAAGAAGCTAAGATGACTAAATTACCATTTCCTAAGTCCGAAAGGAATTCTGAAATTTTACAAATTATTCATTCGGACATATGTGAATTAAATGGTAATTTGACTGGAGGAGGAAATAGATATTTTGCCATTTTCATTGATGATTACTCTAGGTATACCTATGTATATCTTATGAAGCATAAAGATGAAGTGTGACGCCCCAAAACCCGGGGGTCCGTTGACTACCCGTCAACCCGCGGAATACAAGTGGATGTCGGGTTACCAGACGCCACTTCAGAAAATCGGGCGAGTCTCGCGCATGCACAGGCTCTACCCAATCTGATCTAGCGGCTCCACTGTCCCAAGCAGTCCAATATAAGCCAACATAGTAAAACGGCCTCTTGGGCCCATAATACAATACTCATCACAATATATCAAAACTATATCCAATAGTTTCAAGAGTTAATAAACTACTCTTATACAACATATAATAAAATGAAAAGCATTCTAATACATGTATCTATTCTTGACACAGCCACATCCAGGCTTTCTTCTAAATGACCCTCAAGGACCAGACCGTCTCCTCGCACGCTCCACTGTACTGTAAAAGGGGATCCACGGCCAGGGTGAGCTAATGCTCGATGGGAGGAATCGCCACACAAATGGCTACTCCACCTAAGTGCGTGCAGTGTTGAAACAGCATTACGTTCAAGCGCGAATCGTGATCACTCTTGAATGTCTACGTGGCCAGAAATTTCGGATCAGGGTCCTCACTTGGAAGCTCTCTCACGCTCACTGGCCTTGTATGAGAATTATTGTTTTTTATTAGTGGACTGACCCTCCGTCTTATGTATATCCAGATTTGGGCCGCTGACGATTGATATTAGTTGTTTGTGGACTACCCTCCGATGAATATCAATTGGGCCGCTCCGACGATTGATATTTTAAATTTGGACTACCCTCCGATAATTAATGTTTTTAGACAACCCTCTGAACCGTTTTCTCTAGACTCATCTCATGCACTAACTCCTATAGTCCTAGGATGTTCCAGTGCATATGGAATGCATGTGTCTTAAATTCAAATACAGTCTAATCAGCGTACAAATATATAAACTTGAATATATTCACATAAAAAAATTAAATCACACAAACATGTTATGTAATTATCATTTCAAGCGTCGAAATTAGGCGGCGGTGCAATGATCAGAAACCGCAAGCAATTCGATTCGAATTACTTAGCCAAACACGTATTTTCCACGAAAATACATTTTCGTGTCACTATTCTAGGAGCGGTAAAACCTAGGTTTTACGGTTCAAACATCCATTCATTGGTTCACTTTGTGAACCCGGGTTTCCATGACCATTTCGGCCTCGATCCAACTTGACACATAATTTATCACAAAATGCATCAATTAACCAACCCCGTCGGCCATGGAAGCGTACGGTAGCTCCATTTTCTTTCAAAAATTTGTATCAATTCGGTCCCAAGGTTTGGGACCGATCAAATGGCCCCTCACGGCCTCATTCAGCTCAAATATATTAGTAAAGCGCCCAAGGGAATAAAACTCAAGTGAGGGCTCCCTACCTCTCGGGTTTGAGGAAACTCCTAAATCGAGTACCACCTTGACCCTCTCAGCGTGGGCGGTTCTCCTTCTTGTCAGAAGGCCGTAGGCCAGTTATGGATCTTGTATTTCTAGAGAGAGAAGCAGGTTCTCTCTCTAGACCCGAAATAATTCTGCGTCTTCCATCGCATTTCGCGTTTTTCTTAACTGGTTTAAGTGGAGAGAAGACAAACCATGTACCCTATTTTGTCTTAGTGGCTTAAACTTTAAAAATGACACTTTGTGTTGTGATTTAAATTTGATGTCGTATTATTTATCTCGTAGTCGGGTTTAAATCGTTATACTACTCGTACCACTTATGGCACATGAGTACTTGTTATATCATGACTTCGTCGCGCCGAAGTCGTTACGGCACCATTTGCGTGCCTCGAAGCGTGTCATTTCCGTGTACCGAAATCAGACAAAATTTTACGTGCTAGCTAGATTTCACGAGACGATTCCAACGGTGCAATCCGTTTTGTCATCGAGATCTAGGGAATTAGTGCGGATTTTAACGAAATTACAATTTTGTCGAAGTGCGATTTTCCTTATTCGAAGTGGAATTTCTCGGGTCTTACATGAAGTGTTCGACAAATTTAAAGTGTATAAATCGATTGTCGAAAATCAAAAGGAAAAGAAAATAAAAATACTTAGAAGCGATAGAGGTGGAGAATACTTTCCTGCTATTTTCTTCATACATGAAGAACATGGAATAATACATCAAAGAACTTCACCTTATACTCCTCAACAAAATGGATTGGCTGAGAGAAAGAATAGAACCCTTGTAGATATGGTGAATTCAATGTTGCTAAGTTCTAAACTTCCCTTAAACCTTTGGGGAGAAGCATTACTTAGTGTTTGCCATATTCATAATAGAATACCCTCAAAGATTACAAAGACTTCCCCTTACGAATTATGGAATGGTAGAAAACCAAATTTAAGTTATATTCGGGTTTGGGGTTGTCTAGCCTTTTATAGAGTTCCAGATCCAAAAAGAACAAAGTTAGGGCCACGGTATGAAAAGTGTCTTGGATATCTTTGAAAATTCAAGGCCTATAGGTTGTTAGACTTGGAGTCTAATGTAATCATGGAATCTAGAGATGTCTAATTTCTTGAAAATAAAACTCGAGATGATTCTACAAATGAGTCAACATCATTATCCTGTGGTGTAGATGAAACCAATATTCTAATAGGTCTAGTTCTCCTTTACTTGTTGACAACAAAAATCTTAAATTCAAGAATTAAGTGGAAATAAGGGAGAGTCGGAAGAACTAGAAAAGAAAAAGTATTGGATCTTGATTTCATTTCCTCTCATTATTGTCTTTCTTGTAGGAGAGGTGATAGAACTAATAATGTACTTAATGATTCCCTATCTTATTAAATGTAAGAAAGGAGGATATAACACCTAAGACGTATAAAGAAGCTTTGGCTTCAAGAGATTCATCTTTTTGGAAAGAAGCTATAAATGATGAAATAGATTCTTCCACTATCAAATAGTGATACGTGGGTTCTAGTTGATCCACCTCCCTAGTAAACCTATTGGATGTAAATGATATTTAGAATAAAATGTGGAATCTTTTTAAAGCAAGGTTGGTGGCTAAAGTTTCGGCAAAAGGAGGGTGTTGATTACTTTGATACTTGCTCACGTGGCTCGTTACTTCTATATAAGGTTGTTTGCATTAGCATCCATTTTACTGCTTATGTATTCTATCAAATATGGATGTTATTGCATTCTTAAATAGTGATCTAAATGAAGGAATTATTACATGAGACTGGCTGAGGGTTTTGTACTACTAGGAAATGAGCATAAAGTATGTAAAAGCTAACAAAATCTTTGTATTGATTGAAGCAGCTCCAAAACAATGGCATAGAAAATTTTGATTAAGTGATTTTTTAGAATAAGTTTTCCAAACGTAATGGTGCTGTCGTACATTTATTCTAAATTCCATGAAACTTTGGTGTAATTATATGTCTTTATGTTGATGACATGCTTATAATGATACTCATGGATGAAGTCAATGATACTAAGGCTTATCTTTCTTCAACATTTCAAATGAAAGACTTAGGTGAGGTAGACAAGATCTTAGGTGTCAAAGTTAAGAGACATAGTGGGGGTTTTGCACTTTGTCAATCTCATTATATTGAGAAAACATTAGCAAGTTCAATCATTTACTATTAAAGAAATAAACACTCCTTATGATGTTTCCATTCATTTGAATGAAATCTGAGTGCAATTTGTTGCTCAAGTCGAGTATGTAGTGCTATAGGAAGTCTATTTATGCTATGCATTGCACTCGACACATTAAGCTTTGCGGTTGTGAGCTTTCAAGATTCACTAAAAATCCAGGAGTGATGCATTGGAAAGCGATAACAAGAGTTCTTGGCTATCTTAAAAGGACCAAAGACTTGGGATTGTTTTATATTAACTTTCCAGTTGTGTTAGAAGGTTATACCGACGCTAGTTGGATAGCAAGTACACATGATAAAATGTCAACTTCTAGATGGATATTTATATTAGGCGGCGGTGCTGTCTCCTGGGCTTCTAAGAAGCAAACATGTATAACACATTCGTGTAGTCGAATTTATTACTTATGCTTGACAGCGAGCAAAGGAAAGCTGAATGGTAGAAATTTGTTACTAGATAGAGTTGTAGCCTATGAGTGCCATCTATTTCCTTGCGTGCGATAGTCAAGCTACTATGTTAAAAAACCGATGGATATATAATGGGAAAGTCCAAGATATATAAGTCTACGACATGAATATGTGAGACAATTAATCAACATTAGTTGTAATAACTGTACCTATGTAAGGTCACAAGAATCTAACGGTCCAGTTTACTAAAGCTCTAGCAAGAGACTTGAAATGCTTAGTATTCTTGTTGAGATGGGTTTTACAACTAACCCATTAAACTTATCATTAGTGGGAACCCAACTTCTATATTAGCATTACCACTAAGTTAGAAGTTTAATTGGAATTTAATGATAATGATTTTGAGTAGTAGGATGATAGCAAGTTAGTACCATGATTATAAGAGGGTGAGTGTAATATACACTCTTAATGAAATTATTTCACCTATGTAGACATGAGAAGTGGTGTAAGCACCCAGCAGAAAAGGAACTGTAAATGTCTTTGCAAAGTCAAATCTTGTCGTGTGTGGCATTTCCGGTTTTAGCGAGAAAGAATCAAAGTTTAAGCTTGGGCCACTTGTGATTTTGCTAAACATCTTAAAGTGCTTACACTAACTAAAGGTTTAAAACAATAGTTACCTTTACGTATACATTTCACTACATCTATGACTATACCGACCACACACAAACTAAGCGGGGGATTGTTAAAGTAGTTTGTGTATGAGTGGGTTTGTCCACATCGGTACACTATGAAGAGAAGAAAAACACTTTACTTAAAGTATCAATGATTCAAAAGTTAAAAAGACACTACATGATGCCAAAAAGCAAAGACGTGACGACTTTAAATTATATATTTAAAGTCAAAGACAAGATTTAATGGTGCAATAACAATATAACAAGAATCATACAGATGCTACAAATATAAAAACAATGGGGTATTTTGGGGGCCTTTTAAATTGAAACAAAGCCCAACTCCGAAATTACATTTTGGGTTATGCCTAAAAAAGATGTGTTTTTATGCCCAAAAGATGTGTTCTTTTCGGGGCTTATGGTTACTACTTCGATTTCTTCTTTTGCACCTTTCACTTTAAAATAAAGACATTCTCAATAAAGAAATTACTCCGCCAAGAAACACCATCAGATTTTGTTGTATTTTGGAAAGTGCTTTTGCATATTCCCTTTTTTGTATTTGAGAATCGTGAAGTAAATAAACACTTAAAAGATAGTGATTATTCACGCCTCAAAATCTATACTCAATCCCCTTATCATATTGTTCTCTAACAAAAACATCATCCCCTAGAGTTATTCATTAGCCATCTCCACCATATATGTGATCAAGCTTTGATTGCCTACTAGGATTACCCCATCATTCATAGGAAACTCCAATCACAAGCTTCTTTTTACACTATCTATATAGATATTGGCATACAAGGTGTGATGTATTTTACACTATAAGATATTTCATTCTCATTGCAAGTTACATGGACTTCTTTTAACATCATATAATATCTTGAATATATAGTATATATATATATATATATATATATATATATATATATATATATATATATATATATATATATATATATCTTGCTAGAATATTTCCAAGAACATGCAAGTATGTGTGACGTTATCTCATCCTGTTATACACCCTGGAAAGGCTTTCACTGAGCCTGGACCCTAACAGTTGGGACAACTCTGCTGAGAGAATAACTTGAGGAGTCGGAGGGGCTGCCGTCATTGGAGTTTCTCCGGGAGTCGTGTCGCTCTGGTCAGTTGCCGATTGAACTTTTAGGAGATCCACTCCTCCATCGCTGTTCATCGCCACCACATTGCTCGGTATTCTCTTCCTAAAAAATGTCCTGTGCTTCTTTAGACGCCTACCCACAACAATAAAAAAAAAAAAAAAAATTAAGTTAAGCTACTTGTGAACTATTCAAACTAGATTAATAGAACACTCAAATTCGACTTGAAGTTAATCTAGCTTGAGTTCACTATTTCAGTAAGATATGTGTCGAGCTCGAAAATATAATAATACTCCGACTTCGAAGCATCACGAAATTAATCGATTTAAACTCTAATAGATTTCGAGTCAAGTTTTGAATATTTGAAGAAAAACTAGATTAAGTTTGAATCGAGTTTGAACTTCCAGTTTTAGCTTGGGTTTATAACGATTCGACTCGACTCGAATTACATCCATAGTTCAAAGCTAATTAAGAATATGATTATAGCTAATATGTACATGGGGTTCATGGGTTCTCACCGATCAAGGACCACCAAGGTGGCAGCTGAGTGGTTGCCATGTCTGACGTTTGAAGTGGATTGCCCACAGCTACTTTCATGTAAGGCACCACCTACAAAGTATCATTTCCATGTTCTTCTTGTGATATCATAATAGTGGATATAGTCACGATTCAATGGGTCAACTTCACTTACTTTTTATTATGTTGATTTCTAATAAGGGATTTGATTGAAATATTGGAAAAATAAGAATATTTTGGCTATTTAAGAGACGATTTATCATTATTCATTATAAATTTTACAACTCTTCAATTTTATAGCTATAATTATTATAGTATAATGATAACTACTTATAATTATACAGTTGGCTTTTTTTTTTTTTTAATAAATCTTGTGTGTTAGAATAGTTTTCATCTGAAGCATGAGGCTATGTTTGGTTCTAGAAAAAGGTAAGTCAAGTAATATAAAATTTTTCTTTAATTTCTTTTCAGATTTTAGATAGTTTGCTTTTTTTTTTTTTTGTATAACTTATTTATGATTTTTTTTAAAATTTTCTTCTAAATAGAAAAAATCAAAATATTTTTCTTTTAAATAGAAAAAATCAAAATATTTTGCTTTTTCTATTTAGAAAAAATCATAGATTATAATTTGCACAAAATATTTTAAAATCTTTTGAAATATATACACACAAAGTATTTTTAAAACATGGAATATTTAAAATCAATTATTTTTAAATTATTAATTTGATATATTTCATTTTATTGATATAAAATAAATAAATATAAGATTTATTTTTTATTAAAAACTATACAATAAATTATTTATTGTAATAATTTTATCAATTTAATTTTTTTGTAAATATGTTAATATGTTATACATATATTATACAGTTTTTTTTCATTTTATCACAATAATAAAGTTATACTATCATTACACAAAAAAGTACAAAATTAAATTAATTTTCTTAATATATTTAAGATATTGATTTTAAGCATGCATATAAAACCCTTCAAAAATCATACATGAAACAAAATAAACCACTTCATACTTAATACTATTAAATTTTATTCAATATTTAGCTAAATAAAAAATCTATTTAGTATCAAGTAAAAAAAATAAATCGCCTTTAAAATTTTAAATGAAAAAAGAATAAAGAATCTATTTTATATATTTTTTTCTTCTGTATACAACTTTAAATATTTTGTCCCTTGTACATAATATTCAAATATTATATAGATATAGTGTAAAGAAACATTTTCTTTTTCTCTTATATCTGCATTGATTTTTCTTTTATACTTTTTCTCCTCGTATTTTCCATGTCATCTAACCTTGGTAAAATGATTCTCTATCCAAACACAGCCCAAAAAAAAAAAAAAACCTGATTCTCTTCACATAGCTCAATTATTCCCCGAATCTTCTGATAATCTTGCTCGTTCATCCATTCACATTTCTCTTTTAGTTGCGATAAATCACCCGTGTAGTTGATCCAAAATTGTGGCTTTGACTTGCATGAATCTAGAGGAGGAAAGAGAAGCTCATGTAACAATTTAATTACTGAAACCTAGAATACATGGGAAAATAATTAATGTGAAATATCAAATTACTTGTTTCAACTAAATTATGACTTTAACTTTTAGTAAAAAATAATTATAAAAAATCATGTAAACGGAAAACGAACCCCATGTTGAGGGGAGAATGTTACTTCAAAACACAATTAATAGAGAGAGAATAGTAGCGTAATAACAACCAATTTACCTCATACTTATACATGGAGAGGCAAACTCGCCCATGTAGACTTTAACCCAACCCAAGACCCATTAAATACATGCAACATACGTGTCCTATAGCCTTTATGTAAAATGTACCATAACAGCATATATATATATATATATAAAAGAGTCTGTCGGGTTATTTTTTTAGAAGATACATAGAGAATCACAAAAACCTTCTTTTTCATCCAAACACAGAGAATTAAAGTTATTCGTACGATAAAACACGAACCCATATTCTAGTAATTTGAGTTTTTTCTTGAAGCACTGAAGACATATTTTCATCTTTCAGGTACCCTCTTTGATTCCTGAATCGTTAACACAAACAAATCAATACATCAATTTACAAATGAGGCGGCTCAAATCCATGATCTATTATCAAACCAAGCTTTGATATCATGTTAAACAACCAATTTCTTAAAAACTCAAACTTGTAGGGCTCGATTTCAATTAGAGAGATTTCTTACATGCCAAAGGAAGCCAAGGCATGACACCGAGGAAGGTGATGTTGCAGCCGGAGCGGACGACATTGTCGATTGCCCATTGTAGAGGCTCACGAGAGAAGTCCTTCAAGGCATCCATAACAATGACTACGTTCCTTTCACTGTTGAGTAAACTAGGTGAGTCTCTTGGTAGCAAAACCTCTTCTAATCGCCCTTTCATGCTCGAAAGTGTCTGCCCACTTTGGCTGTCTTCATCATCTGCCCTCATACACTCCATCATTTTTTTTTTCCTTTTGGAAGTGAAGAATATATCTAGGAGGAATCAAAAGGAAGTTGCTTGAAACGAATGCTATGTTATATAGTATGTAGACCAAAACAAAGCATGATACCACCAAGGATGAGCATAGGATTTTCCAAGGTATTGGAGCATTGGATTATCCAAATATCTTGGAGACATCGGACCTATTATTAGGATTATATGACCTGCAAACTTCAGCTTGGAGCTTAGTGCATGTGTGTGGCTAATTCTCACCTTGTTTTCCTTGGTAGCTGCGAAGAAGGCTTAAATTTAGTCCATAAGCCTTCCAAATTAAGATGGAAGGATATTTTTGTAAATTCATCTTTAATTTTTGCTATTTTAATAGTTTTTTTTTTTTTGGTGGGGATAAAAAATTGGCTTTAATGTCAAAATAATTGATATCTAAAAAAAATATAAATAGATTTTTCTTCGGCTAGTCTTTTTGAATCCAACTAAACACCGACGTGTTTTGAAAACCGTTTTCATCAATTGCAATTTTGAACATTAACCTTAAAACTACCATGAGTGAATGTGATTTTAAAATTAACCTTAAAACTGCAATTGGTAAATATGATTTTAAGATTTATTTTCAAAACCACGATTGATGAATGTAGTTTTCAAAACACATGAATGTGTAATTGGATTAAAAAATACTAAGTTTGATGATTATTTGAAGAGAAGTCTATTTAATGTATTTTTCATTTTAGGTTTGAATTATTTTGACATTAACTTCTCAAAAATTTACAAGGAGAGACGAGTGAGAGAAATTTGGAATTCGGAAAGGGAATAGACATTAAACTCTCTCTTGTTTGGTTTCACCTTGAAAAATATAAAAGAAAATTTGAATATAATTAAAATTCTCAAAACTATACATATATTAAATTTTTTAGTCTTTATGTAATAAAATAAAAAACAAATAAAAGCTCTAATAAAACGTATATAATTAATTTATTAAGTTTAAACTTTTTTTTATTTTCTTCCAAATTTTCTTTCCCTCGACTTTTCCTTTCTTTCAAAGAAAAAATATTATCGATTTCAAACTCACAACAGACGATGCATCAAAAAGATACAAAATCAAAATAACATTCTAATATAACTTTTAATAGCTTCATTTAATTATTAGGGTATATTAAAAACTAATGGAAATTAAATAAATTAGAGACCCTAATTAATTCGAGAGTTAAGGGTAAAGTGGTATTTACCACTTTAGGGACCCAAAGGTATTAGGAGTTTAAAAGATGGATGCCAAAATAGAAATTTAATAAGAGATGGGATTAAAGGCAAATATAGAAAAGATGGATAGAGATAAAAGAGAAACGGGGATCAAAAATGAAAATTATGAGAAAACTTAAGTCAAAAGGCAAGAGTTTTTATTTTGGCCAAACATGGCCTTAACTGTGTTGGATTTAAGACCAAAGTGGTCTCCAAAGAGGGAAGAAAACGTGAAGGCCAAAAAAGGGAGAAGAAGAGGAAGAGAAAGAGAAGAAGAAGAAGAAGAGGAAGAGGAAGAGAAGCCAAGATTAAGCTAAGGTATGGAACTTGGATTTTGGTATGGAATTACATGGGTTTTAAAGCTTTAAATGGTTTTCCATGTAATTGTTATTAGTTGTCTCCAAATCTGTGGTTTTTGCTAGGTTTCATTTCTGAAACTAATAATCATGGGAAAGTAAGGTGAATAAAACCTTAAAGAGTACAAGCAAAGTATAGAACCCTCCCTTTTAAGGATGAATTCATTGTTACGTAAGTAAATGAGTTGTGGTTTAACAAAACCCCAACTAATCATCATGATTGGGTTGTGTATGGATAATAATCCATATTAGAGTGGGTTTGAGAGTAATTTAGGATAAATTTTTGAAAGAAAATAAGTATTGAAAGAGGAAATTGAGTAGAAAATAGTTTACAAGAGACATATGGAGTGGTCTTGAAGTGTAGATGAAGTATGAGTTGAACTTATGATCAAAAAATGGAAAAAGGAGAGAAAAAACACATATTTTGGGTATCTGGTGACATGTACTAAGACAACTTGAACTTGTACCGGTACAACTTTGATCTCCTCGGGTCATTTGCCAAGTTGTACCCCAAGACAACTTGAGCTTCAGATCGGTACAACTTGTTCGTTTTCCTTGCTCGACTCAGTTCAGATTTTGGCCATAACTTACTCATTTCTTATCCGATTTAGGTGATTCATGGCCAATTAAAATAGACTTCTCAAGGGAGAACAAAATTAAAGAGAAGGAATCGCCAAATTTGATCCTAAGTGGGCCCAAAATACACTGAAGTGGGACCATGTGCAAAACCAAACACCTGTTTCAAGATTAACATAGAGAAGTCCTGTTTGTTTCGAACGTAGTTTTGAGTTCCTAAGGTTCGAATTGAGTGATTCCAGTTGGAATAGAACCCTTAGCACCTTAGATTTAAATGAGTATAAGGACATAGTAAAATATGAAGTCAAGACCCCGAAAATGAGTAATACAAACTGCCTTGTGAAAAACTCCAGAAATTACTAGTTACTAAGGAAATGCCATAACTTTAGTTTGAAGATCCGAGTGGATTGATTCCAATTCCTAAGTAAACTAGATTCATAGAGGAACAGAATATATGAATGTGTAGGTATGATTTCATACACATCATACTATATAAGAATATGAAGTGTTACATGTAATAGTCATGAAACAAGCAATATGATATGAATATAGGATTATATGATAAAGATATGTCATGGGCATATGATGAGATATGATAGAACATGTCATAAGATATGATAGTCTAAAAAGTACAATAAATGTGATAGGTACATATGAATATAAGTGAGCAAATGATATGAATATATGATAGTTATACCGAAAATGAACAAGATGGAACATGCTTAGAACACATGATAGAAATGCGTAAATGCTAAGAACGACAGAGATAAGTAAAAGATGACAGTATAAGAATAAAGTATATGTACATGAATGATAAAGTATAGTAAAGACATGACAAGAGTAAGTAATATAGGAAAGTATATGAATAGATGAAGACATGACAGAATGTGAAATGATATAAAGATATGAATATAGAAAGTCATATAGGGAATATATGAATACAAGAGTGCATATTATCTTATGATATATGATAATAAAAAACTAAACGATGTAAGCGACATGCAATACGTATTATGTAGAAATATGAGAAATGTGTATCATAAGCAGATATGAGAACTAATACAAGAGTAAAGTATGATAGTATATATGCATACAATTATGATAACAATAGTTATTCATGCTATGAGATATGTACAAAGAAAAATGTAATAAAGCCTATCATTCATGAACTGGGTAGAGGGACAGATGTGCATGCCTATAGTAAGATACAGATGTCACAAGATATCTATAAACAGATATCGAGGCCCCGTTGTCGATGATATAGATCCCGTTGATCAAAAAACTCATGCTGGCTCTTCACCACACATGCAGATCACTGCATAGCGCTGATAAGACTTCGGGCACCGATAGCATATGGCATGTGTCACCTGGTCTCAGATAGTGACGATACCTTCTGCACATCATGCAGATCACTCGCCTTGTATTAAAGGATAGTAATTCTTTCGTACACATAGTTTCTCGTATCCGCTTCTAAGGTATTTGCAGACATGAAACCAAAAAGGAAATGACATGATATGTGAAGTATAATCGCTTTGGCATGAAAGCATGCATGGGCCATAAGAACAAGAGGTAATGCACAAGATGACAGACATGAAAAGTATATGGAACAAGATACAGTATAAAAGAGAAAAGCGCTATGAAAAGCACAGATATGAAAATCACATGAAAAGTATAGCATATGAAAAGCATCTAGTACATAATATATGAATATCATATGAAAATATATGAAAACACATGAAAAGTATTAGATGAAAGTATACAAAGCATAAAGTGTGATGATAGATAGAATATGAATGTAATGCGATAAGACAAGTATGAATATGTATGTATGAAAAGTATAGATATAACATATGCCAAAGACATAGAACAGAGATATGACCTACAACAGAAAAAGACTAGAGACAGTAAAACATATATGAAAGAACAAAGATATGAAAGTATAAGAATGTAGATAAAAGTACAAGACAAAGATAAGATAAAGTTATATGAAAGATACGAGATAAGAATGTATAGATACATGCACAATATACTAACATGAAAAGGAAACGAACATGATGGGTATAGATATGTAAAGTATAGAAATAGGGAATACGTAAAAGTATAGATAAAAGATATGCCAAAGACATGTATCATGTACCGAAAGAGATCGACATACAACAGCTAAGTATATGTGATAGATAAGTAATTAAAGCTATGTAAAACATGTATATATATGAATGCATATGAATAAGCTCAGGATACCGCCATCGTGGTTGTCCATGCTATGTTCCCACTAAGCTTAAAGCCTAGCACGGTGTTCAATCCGTAGTACGTGCTAAGACAAGGATAGAGGATGTGACATTCCACATCGCAAAGAAGTGCCGACTTAGAGATAAAGCCATCAACACGCTTCCGCACCCCCGATATTTTGTAATGTGTAAATCAGATATGTATGCTATTTGTATAGATAAATTGGGACTCTATATGTGTATAGATTTTTTATGACACCAATTCTAAGTAGTTCTTCGGCAAGGCAAACATTTTGTTATTACAGAATTGTTTGTATACTACGTACGCTTACCCGAAGGTTAACAGTCAATAAGAGTCCCAAGATATAAAGATGTGAAGAGGCATATAGTATAGATAGTCTCGTGCCTCGGACACTTCTCGCCGATTCGCCAACTGCCTGACTGGACGGTGTGACACAAATAGCTAAAAATCAAATAAGATGAAATAATATACAGGTTAATAACATAATAAATCAACATAAAGCCTATAAATTTGATAATATAGTGATTAGAATATTTGATTCCAGTTCTTTAACATATTGACGACCATAATTTGATGTCTTCAATTGATCAAATCCACTTTGCATGTTTGAATCGCCCTTATACAAATAAAGCGTCTCAATAAGACGACGAACACACCATATTGTAACAAACCGACGACAAACCAAACGTGATAATAAGACGACGACAAACCAAATATCGATAAGACAACTACAAAAACAAAATACAAGACAAAATCTAAATTTTTATGGAATAACTACTTTATTAAGCAAGAAAATGAAAAAAATATATGCAGAGTGATTCATGCCAATAATGGTAAAAAAATCACCCCTTCTTACTTGAGAAAAATGGGTTAGAAGAGAAAAGATGATAAAAAATGATGAGAGGGACTACTAGGGTTGTATTTGATCTTTTCCTTTTTATTTTTTTTTTCTTAGTACTTTCTAAATTCCAACGAAGCCTAAAACATATACATTTAGGGATTGGAAATTTTCTATCTAGGAATGTTGTACTACAAACAGCTATTTATAACAATACATATAGTAATTATTCATCTTCTAAGATGTATCTTTAAAAAATTACAATTGTGGTAGAAAAGGGAAAAATAAAATAAAAAAATAAAAAACTTAACAAAATTCAGTTAGTCAGTTATGCTTCGTTAATCGAAAATAAGAAAAATATTTTTTATGTTTTGTTGTAAAAAGTATGGAAAAAATCAATGCAATTAAAATAAATTAAAATTTTCTGTACTATAAATTCATTAACTATAAACAAGTAAAGTAAATTTAAAATAACATTAGCTCAAAAAAAAAAAAATAACATATAAAAATAATGTATTAACTTTAAAAATTTTTTTATTTCATTTTATTTATTTTCTCTCATATTTTTGTCAAAGATTTCAAGAAACAATTAAACATAGGAGATCTTTGTACCCTTTCAAAAAATTTTAATTTAAAAAGTCATAATTTCTCAGGAGAATAAATTAGCTTTTTACATATTTGAAGTTTAAACTTTCATTGATGCTTTCAAATGCACTCAAACAAGTAGTAGACATGATTGTTTATGAGGATTTCTCATCTCAATCTCTGATTATAAAAAATAAAAATAAGAGAGAGACACAGGGGAAGGGAGTTAAACTCCTTAAAATAATTGGGTTATTTTAAAATAAAAGACACTTTCTTTAGGGTTCTTAGAGATTTACCCAATTTAATGGGATTAGTGGAGGTGAACAAAAATTGAGTAATACACCCATAATGATCAAAATAATAATAATGATTAGGTTATGAATTATCATTGGGATTCGTTTAAAAAACAATTTCTATAATTAGTCTTTGTGTTATCAATTGGTTTGTCTATTCCCTTAAAATAAAAACAATATTCAATGGTTTTAGTAAAATACAATTGGGGCCAACACTAAGGATGCATGATGTAGTAGAAACTATACCATAAATAACAGAGGATTCAACGTTCCGCGTCAACGTCGTCGTCAATGTTATCAACAATACATCCCATCTCACTTCTTTTAAAAAAGTTGTCATGGAAGTTGAGATTAATTACTCTCATGCAAAGTTAGACAAAGAAGAAGACATTTTTCATCGAAGTAACAAAAGAATCAGGGAGGAAGTGGACTGGAACTCTCATTTCGGGAAGGAACAAGTCCATCTCTCTTTCTGGGACAAGCTGATGGGACTACATGCCAACAATGTTGATAATGATACAAACAATTGGGTCTTAGATGACGAAGAGGATGAACTAGAAGAAAATGAAGACCCTTGTTGCTTGAAGCTATAGCTCTCAAAGGAGGAGAAAGGTAGAATCAGGAAGCCATGGAGACAAATGCTAATTATAAAACTTCTTGGTTGATTTATATGATAGAAAACTTTGTTTCAAAGAATTACTCATCAGGATACAAAAGCAACGAGCAAACAATGGAGATGGACAATAGGTTTTTTTGGTTGTTTGATGCACCGAGGACTGCGACTTTGCAAATACAACGGACTTACGGATGATTCAATCACTACCTCACCATCCGACCGTGGAAGCCGAACTTCAACCTTGAGCATAATGACTTGAAATAACCTCCTTGTTTAAGTGAGGATTCCTTGTCTACCTATAGAGTATTATGACAAGAGCTTTCTCATGAAAGTTGGAGAGAAGATAGGTAAGCCTGTCAAAATTGATGAAGCCACATCATTAGTCTCAAGGGCCATTTTGCCCGTATGTGCGTGGAAATTGATTTGGAAAAGTCGTTGATCTCTAAGTTTCAACTTAGGCGTAAGATAAGAAAAAATGAATATGAAGACATTCACTTAGTGTGTTTTAGTAGTGGTAAATTCAATCACTAGAATGATGAATGACCTTCAAAGCAAAGAAATGACAATTACTCCGGAGCCAAGAAAGCAAGATCGTGATACGGGTGGTTACAAAACCCCGTAGTGATCAAGGAAAGGTCAAGAAAAGGAATCAAGATCCCCCAATTAACCCATAAGTTATTAACAACTATGGGCAATGGATGTTAGCACTGAGTAGAGTTTGTCGCCATCAAATTAGTCAATATCACAGGGAAGATGAGGGAGAGAGGTATGGGAAAGGCAAGAGAAATGGACCTGATCATTACTGTGGGTAATGGATGTTAGCACTGAGTAGAGTTTGTCGCCATCAAATTAGTCAATATCACAGGGAAGATGAGGGAGAGAGGTATGGGAAAGGCAAGAGAAATGGACCTCAAAAGCAACCTATGAAAAATCATACTTCAAATGGAAGGGTGTCTCGTTTTGATGCAATCAGGCTGACGAATGAGGAAGAGATCCCACAAAATCTAAATGAGGAAAGGGAAGTTGACGAAATCTTCTATAAGGAGGAGGAAAACACTCATACATCGCGCAATAATAAGAGTAAAGAAAAAAGACCTGATGTTCAAGTGCAGGATCATATGGGGACCATAGAATATCTTGACCCTAATCAAGAAACATCCATGCATAACGTGACTAACGAGAGGGAAGAAGGAAAGGGACAACCAATCAAGGTAAGAAGGAAACACGAGGGCTAAACTTCCAAGCAAATTATGGTAGCAATTGAGACGAAACATTAAATTGTAATGAGTACTACAAAGACTCAAGAGATACGAAAAAGAAAAGGTGAATCACTCCCTAAAATTCCAGAACTAGCATAACAACTGAGTGAGAAATCAAAATATATTTAAGGAACGTTATCAGGACTTGCCATTAGACCGAGGGATGGAAGACATGATAGAAGGATCTAATTGTTCTCGACAGATGCAAGCAATGCGCCAAGAGAGTCAGAAGTCATAGTGTTTTAGCTTATAGCCCCATCAAATCGCCTCCCTACAAAAATAAAACGATCACTATCCATAGTTTATTATTGTAGGAATAATCGAAGCAAGAATCATCATGTGATTTAGAATATTCAATTTAATTACTAAACTATTATAACCAAATGTATCTTACCTTGTGGACGGTGTAGTATATGCACACAAGAACCGCAGACCTTCCAAACCATCCCCGAGGCGACGGATGTTGTAATGGGTGCTCTAATCACTAAGAAATGATTTCTTTCTCCGAAGCATTCTCTAAAACTAATTCGGGATTCTATTCAGGTTGTACTAGTCTTACTCTATTTATAGAGTACAAACCTAGAATACTTTAATAGCCATTCGGGGCCTCCACACTTTAGGCCCAAGTCCATGTGTAAACCCATTTAGTGTTTAAATAACTTTCGATCAAGCCAGATAGCAAAAGTCCAACAATCTTCCACTACTATAAAACAAGTCCCGGTTCTTTTCAGAACCGTGGATATCATGCTCCACCATGTATCTTGAGTTAGTCTGGGATCCTACTGCTATCGTCACAATCAAGGCTCCTCATAATTTTTGTCACAATTATCTAATCCTGCTATTCCACTAAAAAGCCCGTAATTGAACTTCGAGATTACTAACATAAATATTAATATTATTTTCCTTTAGAAAATATCAATAATTAATTGATAAGATTTTCTATCAATCAATCAATTATTTATTCTCTTGACACGCTCTAATGGATAAAATGCAGTTCCGCTGACTCATAACATCCAAGTACCGAAACATATTAAGAGGATATTTGCTGCCAAATTCCATATTGTTTTATTTCATAAATACCGCAATTAAATAATCTTGCTCCCAAATCATCAGATACTGGTCGCTTAAATGTAATCTCACTTATTGACAACTCAAAGAACAATAATTTAAATACCTATCTATAATAAACTCAGATCGAGAGAAGAATAATAATCTAAATATCGATTGGCATTTATTTCCTTTACGTAAATTCTCTAACTTTAAATAAATCTCACTTTTATCCTATCAATGTGCTAATAATTTGCACCAATATTTTATAATAACCAAGACATATTATTTGATAAAATTGCGCCTAAATAAAAGCGCCCAACTTTATTTAATGACTGATCTTATCTTATTAATCATGAAACCTATGATCATGTCTTCTATGAACGTATTCATATGATCATATACCTACAATTAATCCTAATCTTCTATGCAAAATATCAAGGTGCACAATACAAGGAAGAATACCTCATACGTATTAAAATTAAACTCATAAAAATATAAATAACACACTGCCTTGTTCTAAAAACAAATAAACTCCCATCAAGGTAGCGTATATCCGGTTCGGCATGATAACACGCATACACGGTATCACCCATCGGGCCAAGGCAAAAGGTATCCTACTCATATGTTCTTTCTGCTCAAGAGTTTTTGGTGATTGCTCCTGGAAAGATGTGAACTCCATGCCCGATAAAGTTCCCTCACTCTTACGCTCGAACCTGAAACACCTTATTTATATATGCTTTCGAGATAATGCTAACACCTTATTCTTTCTGGCCCGTAGAAGTTCGATTCCAGAATATAGCTGGCTTCTCCCAAATCTTTCATATCAAATTGCTTTTGCAGCCCATCCTTTTACACTCTGATAACACTCTATGTCGCTTCCGATTAGTAAAATGTCATCTACGTGAAAGGACTAGAAAAACTACTGCACTGGATCCTTTAAACACAAGGTTCATCATGACTTTTTCAAAACCGTATAAAGTTATGGCTTGATCAAACCTAATGTTCCATGTTCTGATGCTGCTCTAGTCCATAAATTGGTCCTTGCAACTTTACATGCCATGTGTTCGCCCACTGGCCAGAACCCTTCCTATTGTCGCATGTAGATGTCCTCTCTTAAACTCGCCATTTAAAAATGTCGTTACATCCATCCTCGCCAAATCTCGTAATCTAGACTCTCATACTACAACTAAAAGAACTGGATGATTTAAGCATGGCTACCGGCTAAAAGGTTTCTTCATAATCTATCCCCGGTATAACCTTTTCCACTAATCTAAATTTTCAAGGTTTCATCTTCCCATCTGGTCGCCTTTTTCAGAATAACTGCACCCTAGGTTTTATCCCTTTTCGTACTTCTACAAGAGACCAGACCGGAAGTTAGAATACATAGACTCCATCTCACTGGCCCATGGCTTCAGCCACCCTATGCATCAACATCCTCCAAAGGTTTCTTTGTAATTTACTTCTGGATGCTCTTCTATCAATGGTTACAATTGGTACGATTCGCCCAACAAGAGATATCTCAATGGCTTCGTGTCGCTTCCTCCCACTACGCCGGCTCCACTAGCTTGCTGTGGTTCTCTACAGAAGATCCTTCATCATTTTAAATTTGATTTTTCGGGTTGTCTGGTTCCACTTGTATATCTACCCGTCACTAATTATTGTTCCACTCGCATTGCTCACCTTCAAGTATATTTTCATTTTCCCTCCGTTGAACACGCACTGGAAACAATGGCACAATAGGTCCAAATTCATGTCTGAGGGCTATTCTGAAATGAAATAAGCTCCTCAAGAATTACCTACTGGGCTTGAAATTGTTTACATAGTCTTCCCTCAAGACTTTGCGCTAAGGCTCACTTTCTATTATAACTTCTCTTCTCTCGAGGAACTATAAAAAGTCCACCTCTCGCTCCTTAGGTATCCAATAACAAACATACTGAAGACTAGACTCCAACTTATGTGGTTTTCAAGACATACACGTGAGTACCCCAGATACAAATATGGTTTAAACTAGGCTCAAGCCCCGCTCCACAATTCAAATGGGTGTCTTAGAAAACCGATCGAAGGAATCAAGTTCACAAGTATGCGCCTCAAGGCAAATCCCCCAAAACGAGCATACGTAGATGAATAACTAAGCACGATCTCACCATGTTCGTGAGAGTTCTATTTCTCCTTTCTCGCAACTCCATTTTGTCGAGGTGTTCCATGTAATACAACAGGAAATTATCCCCTCTGAAGTTGCAAAACTTAAACTCTCCGTGATAAGTATTCACCGCCCCTACGATCGGTTGTTTGGATATGACACCTTAATTCTTTCCATCACCCTTTATATTCTAAATTTATCAAAAGTTTCAAACTTTTGGTGCATTAGGTAAACAAAACCATATCTCGAAAGTAGTCATCTCGTAAAAGTGACAAAATACCTGCTACCCACCTCCGTTCAACAAGCATCAGTCGTGACATCGCAAGATGCACCACCCGCAAAGGTTCGTCAGGCGATATCCTCGCCTCAAGGGCCTCTGGTCATTTTACTTCCCAAACAGATTCACATACATTGGTATAGGTTCAAATGCTAGGAATTTAAAATCCGCTTTTCACCAAACCATGTATCCTATTAGGATTATTATGACTCCACCGCAATGCCAAAGGTAAATTTCATTTGATACTTTCCTTTCGGGCAAGGTGATTATGAAACATTTTCAACAATTTCAATGGCATTTATATCATAGGACAAGGGACTTAAAAAATAAAGATTATTCATAAGATCACCAACAAATAAAAGAAGATTTACTTTATCGAATCGGTGAATTAAACTGCATCACAAACCATGTTCAACTAAATAATCGACATAAACCAAATTCCTCTTGAACTGAGCAAATAAACAATCTTCTAAAACATAAAGTCTCATTATTCTCAAAAATAAAACAATCGGGTCCCATGGCCTTTACGCAGATTAAATCCCGTTCCCAAGTTTCAAGTATCTTGTTCCTTCTTCACGTATCGCAAGGTTATGTTCAATCACTCGCAAGAGTAACAAAACACGCATTAGTGGCTCCTGAATCAATGATCCATTTATCATTAAAATTATTCACTTTAAACAAGCCTTCAACAAGAAGTAAATCACCCATACCTGCTTTTTGGTGGCTCAAGTACCGCTTCAGCCGTTCTTTCGCCCGTATCAAGACTTCGGGCTTTCTGGGCTTCTTCTTATCAAGGCTTGATTTGGTAACCTGTATCATCAGTTTCTTTTTCTGCTCTTGTTTCACCTTTAGGTTTAACGTAATCCTCCCAAAATTGATACCGCTCTGTTCTTTTGAGAGACTATTCAGCACTCTCAAGCTCATGCATCAATTGAATGGAGTCAGATCCATCTTATGCATATCAGAATTGACTTTGAATTGATTGAAATGCCAGCGTTGATTGTAAAAGATAAGATCTATCTTCATATCTCGTTTTCGCTCTACCACTTCCGCCGACATATGAAATCATTGCCAACAATGATCCTTCACACGCCACCGCCATACGCGGTGTTAATCAATCGTTGATAGCGCCTGTTTCGGCGCGATTTTTAGCAAAATATCCTTCGAGAGTCCGAGCATTATACTCCACCGTCGAGGTGTTATTTGTCGCCTCAAACGACCCACAACACTAGTAAAGAAAATAACACCGGCGAAGCATTTGCATTCTCCCAAGTCGCATGTTCTATTTTTTATATCATTAGCACCACTTTTCCGATAGCCGCTTGGGTGGGTATCCAGAAACTCGATTTTCTCATAATCCGTAACGAGCGTATAAGTCCGTTTTCCACCTTCAAAGTTATTTCCATCAAATGGTTTTTGATTCAAAATCATACCTAGAGTTGAAAGATGCCATTCTCCTGACAAAAAAATTCTATACATCAGGCACACTAATATTAACTCGTATATCATACAATAAACATATATTTAGTAAATCCAAAACAAAAATATATTTATCAAGAGGGAACAATAATTTAGTTTCTATAATAAATGCTCACGCTGGCAAGACATTTATAAAACAACCAAACTTGATCATAAAATGAATAGTATCTAACTAAGTCGTCCCAAAAAATCGGGGGTCACTTACCGGACTACTTACATCTCAATCTTCTTAGATAGAACCTTCCTAGATAATACACTTTCATTTCAATCATTGTTCATATGACCCATAATAATATTATTAGAGTATCGTTGGGAGGTTAATAAAATTATCGTGGTTTTTGAATCCTTGTTTAATTTTAAAATTCTCTTAATCTCTAAGAGTTGCTGGTGGACCGGTCAATCTAATTAAGATTTTTAAATTATTTAGGTCAAATCCATAATAAACCCGATCATGACATACTGATGGGGGCTTTACATGACCATTTTAATATTTGGACCTTACACAAAAATTAAATAAATTTTCATAATTATAGTCAATATTCAGATTTTAAAAAATCAAAATTTAATTATGCACATGTATATCATTGATGCAAAATAATATGACACCACCTAGTCTATATGTCATGTTATCACAACTAAAGCATGTTACTAAATATAATTTAATCATCCAATGAATAAAAAAAAATAATATACTTAATAAATATAAAAGCTCCCAATCCATGGTTCTAAGAAAAGAAAAAAACACAAGCCCAATAACACTTGAGCTCCATCGTTATTAATCTCATATCCAAATTTCATTAATTGGGTTCAATTTACTCAAGCTCGAGGCCTGTAATCGCAGAGATCAGCTTAAAACCCAAAATCTAAACACACAACATGAAACCTCTAGCCGTCAGCACCATACGTAGTTACACCCTAACGTAGCCACCCATAGAAGCTACCGCCCGGGAGGAGGAAGTCTACAAATCCGCCACAAACCTCTCCATGCGCTCACGCCGCTACCGATGAGAAAAAGTGGGAAGCCTGGGCTAGCTACGCCGTAGTCGCCAGGGGCCCGCAAGGCTGGTCCGCGTGGGCTAGGCTTTAAATTTGTCCAGCTACTGCTGCTCTTCCTTGCGCTTTCTAACTCGCCAAGCCATTTTGATGTTCAGCCTCCAAAGAACGCAAACGCTTCTCGCTGTGTACGTGTTCTCCGAGGGTTCTTCTTCTTCTTCGCTTTTGTTCTTCATTAGTCTTTTCCTATACCCTAATAAAAGGGTGTACAACAATTCTAGATGATGGAAAAAATAAATCAAGAAGGAAACCTAATCTTACGACAAATTTCCCTGTTACAAACCGATTTAAATACACAAAAACTCTACCATGGATCAAGGACAACCACAATTATTTATGCAACCATCCATAAACAAAAAATCATATTAAACATGCAAACATGGGAATCAACAAATATAGAAACCTAGGTATCATATTGCTAATCAAACACCAAAATACATGAATTGCTTAGATCAAATTGAAAATTTAATCAACAAGGCGCCGAAGCGTCAATTGGTAGTGAATAATCGGCCAAAGCAAGAATCATCATGATTTAGAATATTCAATTCTAATTACTAAACAATATAACTAGTCGATCTTTAATCTGCGGATCCGTTGCAGAAGTATGTACACAAGAACCGTGCATCTTCCAAACCATCTCGAGGTGACGAAGCAAATACAGGGTGTCAATCACAAGAAAAGATTTCTTTTCTCTGGCTATTATCTAAAACAAATTCATATTCCTATCCAGGGTTGTATTATCTTACTCTATTTATAAAGACAAACCTCAAATATCATTTCACTACCATTCGGGGCCTCCACACCTAGGCCCAAGTCCATTTTAGAACCCATTTGTTTTAAACAACTCTTGACTACCAGATAAAGAAAAATCCAACAATTATATTAATTCCAATATTAAAAGGGCTTGGCCTATTCCCTTTTGTTTTTTTGAATACTTGATGATGGCCCATTCTCAAGAATTAGAAAATTGCAATCAGACCAACATAAGGTGGGATCAATAGTATTCTTTATTTAACTCCGATATTAAGGAACTGCTCATTGTTGGCCGATGAAAGGCAAATATCAAACACCAAAGTCCATGTTGAAAAAAAATAGGGGATACAAATTGTTTCTTATTTTATCAAAAATAAAAAATAAAATTAAGCTATTTTGGGTCCGATTGTAAGAAAAATAATCCTCATATTTATTTATGAGAAAAGATCAAATATAATTAAGAAAGTTATATTTTGTTTCGAAAAAAAATGAACATCTATAAGGTTATATTATAGATGGTTATTCTGAGGATTCTTTACTTAATTGCCATGATTTAAAACCGATTGACCGCTCTACCGAATAATCTGGATTCAAAACCGGTCCGCTTCATCATATAAAACCGCTTAATGACAACCGGCTAATAACCCGAACCGATCTGGTCGCGATCACGAACCGTGATGAACCGGCCGGTTCTCGGAACCTACAGGCTCACTCACAATATTTTTTTCGCTGCCAAACAACATCGCTTTCGACGCTTTACTTCAAACTACGCCGCTTTAATACTTGGGCATTAGAAAATTTATAGGTTAAAAGGCTTGTAACTAAAAAAATTAATTAAATAACACAGATCATTATCAATATGCGATGTAAGAGCATGAACCACTTTACCATTACGCCATTAATGCATTATTCTGTATATTACCAAAATTATATATTACTACTAATAAGTATATTTATATAAATAAGTTTTTCCATTTTTAATATAAATATATATAAACATTATACATATTTTAAAATACTTTATTTATATAAAAAGTACAACAATATCTTAAATATTATTAATTATATATTTTAAATTTTAATAGAATATAAATTACATATTTATTACGCCACCTACTTCACCCAGTCGATTAATTTGGCCCTAATAATAATCCATTTAATCTAACCTTCCGATTCAATCACCGATCCGATTTTTAAAATATTGTTTAATTGTTTTACTGGCAAAAATGATTAAAATCGTTTAAAGTCATGAATGTAATCACAGTGACGGAAACTATATTGTTTCCATAGCAAAAATGCCATGATAACCATATTTTTTATAAAGAAAACAAAATCTTCACAAGGATACGACTTCTACATGATTCTTTGATACGTCTCAATAACAGGTTTTTTTTTTTTTTTGCAGTTTAAAAACTCCTAAAAAACTATATTTGAGCACCCAACCTACAACCTAACTCCAATTTTAAAATTCTTATATATATAGATAGAGAAGAGTTAAACAAATAATATGGTATATATATATATATATATATATATATATATATATATATATATATATATATATATATTCTTACATAATTTTAATAGAACTTTCGAAGAAATAAGCTAAGTGATCAAGAAAAGAAAAAAGTAAACAGACTTGACATTGAAGTAACAAGATCAATAATTTTACTGCTTATCTCATAGAAGCTTTTTTGGGAGACTTCTAGACATAAAGTTATTGCACTATAAGACACCAATCTTGTTCATTTCAAATCAAGATCTTCACTTTTCTGTCATATTCTAAAATGGTCAATGAAATTTTCAAGCATCGAAAAAACTTAAGCATAAATCTGAACTTCCTAGAAGACCTTAATTAATAAATTCACAATCAATGAACAGAAACTTTATAGTTCCTTATTAGAGTATTTTAGTGTTTCCTTTTATTAGGTTTATGTTTTTACTACTTTGTCCTTTTAGGTATATATATATAGGTTTATGTTTTTACTATTTTGTCCTTTTAGGTATATATATATATATATATATATCTTAACTCTCTCAATAATAATGTTTCTTCATAATACTAAGATCAAAGCCTCAAGCTAATAAATAAAAACTTGTAACCCTAGTCGTCGTCGTCACCCATCATTCTCCATTGATCACAAGTTCTTGTGCTTAATGGCCAACAAATCCTCTTCCACCACTATCGTTGTGCCTCCTCGTCATCCGACAGTCTTAAACAGGATTGATCCGTCTTAGAATTTGATCGTTCGCAATGTTAATGCTCAAGCACCACTAAAATACTCTAATATTCCTAGGGTATGAATAAGGAAAAAGGGATCCCTCCACAATCATTCATGACATAATAAATTCCAAAGCATTGTGCTCGAATGGAGTTCCATTCCTACAAACACCATAGTCAAAGTATCCTTCAAACTTGATAATTTGCAGCACAATGCCCTAAGTTTGAAAGGTATATCCTAATACAATTTTCAATTTTTTTCCAATCCCAAAGATATTCTCATTACTAAGCAACTCAATCACGCCTTTATCATCGGAAAAGTCATGGGACGGACAAACATCCGCTAAACCCGGCCACCCCACATATGTCGTGTGTTTCTAAAATTTAATTTCACTTTTTAACGGTACATACGGAAGGACTACAAAGGTAACATAGCGATATTCATCAAAAGATTTGACGTAAAACGACATAAACACAAAACTCAACAATTTAAAAGACCTATCCCTTTCAAATCTAGCATAACATAACACTTGCAATATAAAATTAATATGAGAAAATTTGAGATTTTGTGATGGTTTTAAGAAAAAAATTATTATTTAAAATTTTTAAATAATTTAATATGTTGATAATAGCAGTGCTCCAAATACATGGAATAGTTAGTCGTTAAAAGTTTTTTTTTTAGTAAGGATAGAAAATTCTCACCAAGAGACTTTAGCCATTACATCTTTTCTTGACTACTATACGTTGAAAGCATGCTTGATGGTTATTATTCAGTAGCGTATATCAGTGGAGAAAAAAGTAAATCTTATTTTTTTAAAAAATTAAGGATAAAATTGAACTTCCTAAAGACTAATTAATTATTAAATTCACCATCAATGAACAGAAACACTGTAGTTCCTATGGTAGGAACAAGGAAAAAGAGATTCCCCCTACAATCCTTCATGGCATAATAAATTTTCAAGCATTGTGCTCCAATGGAGATAGATAGAGTGAGCCCAAAAATAAAAACTGTGAAAGGAATATACACCAAGATAGTAGTTGAGGAAATAATTTATCAAGAACATGGGTCACATGCAGGTGTTCAAAAGATGGGGGGTGATACCCAAAACCATGGGGGGCCACACATGCAAGTGTCTATGTGTGACACATCTTGGGAATCCTTCTTTAATTTCAGTGATGGAAAGAAAAAAGTGTGTTCATTAACCTAACACACACCCATCAAATGGGGGGTCCCTACATGTCTTCTTCTACCCCCAACAAGTCAAAACACCCCTCCTTGCCCCACCACAACCAGCAATAAATGATCCTTTTAATGTCTCTACTATCTCTTCTTCCTTCTGTGATTCTGTACTTGTATTTTGAATTCAATCACCCCCAAACACAATCAATCACCTCCTGTTTTCTAAAGTCCTAAAGTTTTTGTATGGAGACATTGGAGAGTGAACATGCAATAATTTAAAAAGCATATGTATTTCTATTAGTTTGTTTGGAAGTGATATGGGTTACCTCATAACTTTTTAAATTAGCGCTATTTTCCTTTCAAAAAGGTTTTAATGATATCAACAATGAATTTTAATTAGTCTCTGTCAAATAACACCTTTAGTTTTCTTTTTCAAAATGGAAAAACATGCTTGAAAGTAAGAAAGGAAGATGTTTTGTTCATCATAATAGAAAATAATGTGTTTTCAAATTATATTTTTAACCATTTTTATTTATATTTTTAAGTTTTGTTTTAAAATATAATTACATAAATATAAAAAAAATACTTAAAAATTTACTATTAGAACATAAAATAGATTACATATATTTTAGATTTTCAAATATACATTTATTAAAATTGAAAATTAACTTATTAAAATATATATATATATATATATATATATAATATATATATATATATATATATATATATAGTTATATATATATATATTCTTTAGAACTGCTTTACATTTTTCAAAAGCAAAAGTGTTAAATTCTTTGAATTTGGAAATCAAATTTTTATACATTATCCAAAATTAAAGTTTGTAAGAAAGATTCTTAGTATAAGAAGAGCTTTGAATTCTAATTATAGGTGAATATGCGATTTCTTTCTTTTCATACTTTTTAACACACTTTCCAGTTATTCCACTTATTAGAAAAGGGTTTTAGATGGCATTCACAAAATGATAATATATTTTAAAAATAGAATTAGTAAAGTTTAATAAGATTGTATTTGTTTTACCTTCAAATACTCAATGAATAAAATTTAGCCTAAATAAATACAATTACTAAACATAAAATTTAATCCTACAATAAGAGGTGGATCTAGTATAGATTCAATAAAAGCACCTATCCCACTAAAAATCCTTTCGTCCTTTATTATTGGATCACAACTCTTATTTATTAATTTTTACTAAACTTATACAACTTAAACATGTTCCATTGAATCCAAATCCTGACTCCACACCCATAGGATTAAAAGGTTAAACATCATCTTAAACCGTATCCTGATCAAGAAGCAGTGGGAAGGCCAAACGTAGGGGAAGTGACAAAAATGTATATGATAGGATTGGCAAAATTTAAGGCATAGGTATGATTTGATTGGCCATCAATTGCCAATTCATTAAATTCTACACGACTCTTGACCGACACATGAGTTGCAATTATAGAATATGGTGAAATTGAAATGAATCTCACCCAAAAAAAAAAACAAGTACTCATTTATCAACAATAGTAGAACAATAGTGTCTTATGTTTCCTTATTTATTATACTACCTCTTGTCCCTCAAATTTATTCTAACTCTTGTGTTTTTTCTCCCAAGTCAACATTTTGCCAATAATTCACTTTTGGATCTTTCACTATTTAGTTAAAACCCATCTTAAAAATAAATGATTCTTTGATTCACGTCTATAAAAATTGAATGGATGATAATCGATATTCATATTTATCAAGAGTTATATTGGTTTTCTTCAATAATTTGTGACTATAGAAGCGGGAGATTTCTATTATAATACGCCACATCTCACTTAGAAGTTTTACGTAGACATTTAGCATTTACATCCTCTCAATCTTAATAAATTGCTTTAAACCGCAATCCTTTAGATCCAAAACTGATAACATTTACGCGACAGCCGAATTATTACATAATAATTGTATTATGAAATGTGTACATAAAAGCTTATAATTAATGCATCATTGTGTAATTCACTTTACATCTCTACTGTTTGATATTTAGTTGTTAAAAGTTTAGTTGTTGTAATTCACTTTACAAATGATGTCCAGGTTTTTTTTTTTTTTTTTTGAAAGCTAATAATTTTTAATACAAATTATAATTAAAGTTGTTATATCTAAAAATGTCATTCAAGTGAAAAGTTTGGATGAAACTAGAGTAAAATTGAATTCATACAAACGGACGCAAATGATAATGAGAAGTCAAGATCCACTTTATGCAAACATGAAAATATGATTGATAGCTATAGTTCCAACATGTGAGAGCCATACCATATCTGATAGAGGCAACAAAAATTGGTGTAGATCTACCACCTTCTTATTAATATAATATAATATATATATATAAGAAAAAGTAGTGGTTCATAAATTCCAAAAATTTAACGATCATTCCAATCTAGTTATGCATCTTCAATTTTGTTTGGGCTTTATGAATATATAAATAAAAAAAGGAATATGGGTAAGTCTGAATTATAAGGCAAGATGTCAAAGGAGAAACCGACAACTAGGTGGTGGGTCAGAGTCATATTTTGTAATATATGCAATAGTGATATGAATGCTATAGTAGGACGACATGTGGTACGTGTTGCTGACTTGCTTTTTGGGACAAGAGACTCCACTCTTTAATGCTTAGAATCCAATTCCAATAGGTGCCAAAATTTGTAACCCTACTTCTGAAAAAATTTCATAATTGGTATGATGATTGAATCCTTAATCAAATCTTTGAATTAATTTTCTGATCGAAATGTTATTACAACTTTTAATAAGATACTAATTTTCTTTCTCTTTCACGGGAATCAAGCAGACAAACAAACAAAATCCCTTTCTCTCTCTCTCTCTCTCTCTCTTCTCACAATAGATTGTCAGAACAATTCTGATCTTAAATTTTCACTAACTCCAAATCACATAAAAAAAATCAAATCAAATCAAATCAAATCACATACATATATACTCCTTGCCCTCTTTGTCACGCAGTTACATGAAAGGAAAAAAAAAGTAGTACAAAGGAATGACCAATCTGTGGGCTGATCATATTAAGAAGTGGGGTTTCTCTCCTAGCAAACAATGAATTCAGGCCATCACAATAACTGTGATGTCTGTGGTGTGCATTACTGGTTAAATAGCTGTCCAAGAGCTGTGATGATTAACACACTTGACACTGATACATAAAAGTAAGTAATTTGAGCATTGCTCAATCATCGCCATGATGTCCGGCCAAGTTTCAGATTCTTGATCCTTAGGCATGCATACTACAGTCCCAAAAGGACATAGTACAGAACTGTGATGGGAAGAGAAACAATCATTCCGAAAATCACCCTGAAGAAAAACAAGTAAGATTAGAGAGGAGGAGCATAAGACCAATAATTAATTTTAATGATCATGCTATATGCTATGCTAGGTAGGTAGGTGTTGTAAATTGTAATAGTGTATAGGGCATTGACATACGCTGTGCTGAGCATTTCTGGATGGAGATTGTACTCTCTGGAGAACACAAAGGGGACTATGCCTTGCGGCAGCGCGGCCTGCACGATTGAGACACGCAGGACGGTGCCCCTGAGCCCTACTGCTACAGAAGCAATTGCCATCACTGCAGGACCGGCCAGGAATCTCACCAGCATTCCGTATGCTGCCAGTCTATTCCCACATGCTATGATCCTTGGTTGGAGAGCCATGAACAGACCTTCATTCAAGTCAAGAACAATGTAAATCACATTCTTGGTGTTTGTACTATATATGTGAAAATATTGATTGTTTCCCTTTGTGAGAAACAAAGAATAAAAAAGGTGCTATGTTCTGTGTTTTCTTACCTAGGCTAAACATGGCCATCCCAAGGCCTGCGTTTGAGAGTATTGTGACCGAGTTATCCATGATTTGGGGCTTCTTTATACCCCATCTGCTTAATGTAATGGAGATGATGTGAGAAAAGAATCATGGATATATATATATATATATATATATATATATATGATTACATCCTTGTAAGAAAAATCAAATCATGACATCTCAATCTCCTGCCTAAAATATAGAAAAAGATAAGCACAAAATATTTACTGCTGGTGTGAAGGATTGATTACCTGCAGGAAGTCAGGGCCCAGGCTAAACCCAGCACGCTAGCGTAAGAGTTGGGGTTCCTTACAAGCTTAAACCACACCCTTTTCAAGATTTGCTTCAACATGGCTGACGATGTGGAAGAAGAAATATTCTGGTCCTTTAAGAAATTGCGTTTCTGGCCTTGGATTTTGATCTCCTTCCTTCCACAGACTTCAAAATTGATCGCCCACAAGCACCTATTCCATAAAACCACATATGTAAGACAAAAATGTCTGGAAGTAAGAAGATACCTCTTTACTAATACTAATACTAATAAAGAAAAGAATCGTAATTAATTATTCAATCTTGCCTTGAGAGCTGCAACACCCACATCGCCAAATGAACAAATGGACCTCTTTACCGTCTTCCTGCGCCGCCCCTCCCGCCGGCCGAGAATCCGGAGCTACCTTGTTTACATTCGGTGTCGTCTGAGAACTGGACGGCGTTCTAACCACCACATCAACAACTTCATCTTCACCACCACCACCGCCGCCGCCACAGTTTCTCCCGACCATTTCCTGTGCTCCCCCAAAATTCTCGCCGCTCCTCTCACTGTTACTCACACTACTATCTTTGAACTTGTTCAGTATAAAATCCCTTGCTTCTCTATACTCAAACAGAAACAGCAACAAAGTGTACCAAATTATGCACTGTAGAACCACGGCCTGGATCATGAGATACTCCTTATCGTCTCCGTACATGGATTTCAGAAGTGGGATTCCCATCACAAGAGTGTTTGGGAGGGTGGAAATTGAGAAAAGCGTAATCGTCCAGTCAAGGCTGCCGCGCTTAGAGAACTTAGCCCAAGAAAACAAGATTACAAGAATCAGAACTTTGGAGACTCCATCAGCGGCAATGAATAGGAAATCCATCTTGTACGGATTTATTCTAGAGATGACCTCAAAGGACAGTAGCGGGACGGCGAAAATGGCGACGAATCTGTTGATGCCGGCGCATTGATCCGGGGAGAACACGTTCCACCATTTTACTGAAGCGTAAGCCAAAAACATGGTGACATAGAGAGGAACGACGGCAGATAGAACACTATAGAGATCTTTGATGCTAATCATTGTTGTTATCACTTTTTTTTCCCTCTGCTACTAGTTTAGCCTGCAGTGTGATTCAAAAAGGGCAGGATGAGCAGAGAGCCTCAAATAAGTTAGATTGCCTACCAGAGCTTCTTCTTACTTCCAGTATGTTGCTCGCATATATATTATCACCTAGTAGCTTCACTAGGGTAAATTGATTGTGATAGAATGTACTGCATGTCTACTCTTTTATTTTTGAAAACTAGGTCCCGGTTTCAATTTATTTGAAAATTTACTATAAATCGTTTATTCACGATTTAAAATACTGATAAAAGCCAAGAACATTTTATAAACGTTTCATCAAATCTTCGTGATAACCTTATTATTAAATGTTATGTACACGATCAAATGATAACATATAACAGATATCCAGCTACAAGATCTTACCTAAGATTTGTGACCTTTTATCAAATATTTTTTAAAACAAAAGACCTCACCTTGGTTTTAAGTATTTTGTTCTTAATTTTTCAAATAAGAAATGGAACCCATAATGTAGTTTTCCCTTCTTTCTTTTCTTTAATGTTAACATTTTTTTTTTACATCTATTCACTTTAAGTATCACGCTTTAGTATTCTATTCTTATAAAGATTGAATCTTAAAACCTCTCGGTTCCCATCCCACTTTTTTATCACTTAAGCCAAACTTTAAAGACAATATTAACATAGTTATTAAATACATATATATCGTCAATAAAAATTGGTTGTTTAATACGATATAAGAGAACCGTATGATAAGGATACCCATTCCTCAAAGTGAACACGTAGAGCTGTCATTAAGACCCCGTGGAATTGTGGGCACCACTATGTCTAAAGGAAGAAGTATGGATGGTTGCAATCATTTAATTAAGCTCCGAATTAAGGTGGCATACCTTAAATAGGAGATAGATACTATACTTATCAAATGTACAGTTAATTTTCTAGTACCATGTACACAAATTATTATTATTTTTTTCATCTTCAATCCATGTCATGTGCAATGACTAGTGAATTTCCATTTTTGTATCAAGGAACTCCAAAAATATCACGTCTATGTGAGTTTTTTATATGCAATCACCATTTAGCCTCTTCTTGGGTACTAATTAAAATCCTAACTTTGATATTTTTATACTAACATTACCTCATTTAGAATGTCACATCTTTTCTAGATTGGTCATCCAAATCTCTTTCTACCAAGTGGTATCCACCATTTGTCCTTTACTAAGGCATTAATTGTTAATAATCCATCTTTAGATTTGATGAATTTTCTTAAAAGATAATAATGAGAAGATAGATAAATTGATACGCAAATTGGCAAGCAGAAATATCAAATGCTATATTAATTGGAACAAATATATATATAGCATATATATATATATATATATATATATATATATATATATATAAATAAGTTTAATCAAATTCATATACTAAATTAAACCATCAATTTTCTTAAAAGTTTAAATCTATGGAATTTTGTTAAAAGATAAGTTTTGATTTTATTGCTGTCGAATTCAAATGATGTCCCAAATGTCAATGGGTTTGAACAAAAATTTAAAACGTGTCCAGTTTTAACTAGTTATTTCAAAATTTGTTGTATTGGGTAAGAAACATCAGAGTTGCTGCTTCCTTCCTTTTCTCACTTTAAATGGCAAAGATATAGATATTTACAAGTCTTAGTCATCCAGTAGAAGTAGAAGAAGAAAATAAGAAGGGGAAATACATTGAACTTATTTATGGCCGGGTTACATACGTACCATGGGCAACCACTATACATTAGCGGTCAATAACCGTTATTAATTTGGATGGTCTAATGGTAGTAGTCATCTTTGATTCCATGACTGAAGCTGTAGCTGTAGCAGCCTCTAGTGACCGCAACTATAAATATATGGAGTTTATTGGCTGAAATGTTGTGCATAGCATCATTTATCGATACCAGTTGGTTTTGTACGTTATTCCTCGATCAAAGGCTACAAGAATTTAACAAATATATATATATATATATATATATATATATATATATATGTCATGAATCTTATAGTTTCCTAGTCTAAGTGCATGCAAACACTTAACATCGATTGATGATTATATACGCATGTTATGGCCTTTACCACCAATCGCCCCATTAATATCGCGCATGCAAATTAGCTCGAACATCGATCGATGATTATATATGCATGTTGCGTTCTACTCGCCCAATCGCTGCTTCCTTAATGTGCATGTGATATATATATATATATATTATGGGTGTTTGAGTCAACTAGCATGTATCTTGACTAATTCCATAAAGTCCACAAGTTAACAGTAAGTAAGCCTCTAATGGTTCTAAGAACATTTCAAACCGTGCTTCATTTTAAACTCAATCTTCATGGAGATTTTTAGCCCAAAAACCATCTCCCACCATGTTACACTTTCTCTTTAAATTTGGAGATGTGAATAGTATATTTTCAAATTTTAGTATGTATTATTCACATATCTAAATTTTGAGATGTGAATAGTAATAATTATTTCCCATTATTTTATTATTATATTATTATTCTACCTTTTATTTTATTCTTTGATAAAATAATTATTTTATTATTTTTATTTTTATTAAGATTATTTGCATTAATTTCCTTGAATTATTTTTCATATAATAGTAATAAAAATGATTTTAATATATTTATTTTGGAATATTAATAAATTTTTATTAAAATAAATAAATTTAAAATAATTTAGTGTTTTTTGTTTATCTCAAGCAAGTGAATCAAGTGGTCATAATGATGGGAAAATGTGCACAAATGCCCTCAACATTTGGTCATATGCCCAATTTGGCATTTAATGTTTTTTTCAGTCTAACCATGCCCCCACCGTTTCTTCCGTGACACAATTATACTCCAACTGTTAGCGAAATCCATAAATAGGCAAACGGGGGCGTTAACGTTGCTGACGTGGCACCCCTCACTTGCGTTTTTAGCTGATGCCAACAGCTTTGCACGTGATTCATTAAACCCAAAATTATTTTGACAAAAAATGCCCTAATCCCTAACCTCACGACCACCCCCCGATACCCCTCTCTCCCCTGCAATTTGATTTGAAACCCTAAGCTTTCATTCCCTCAAATTCTTCATCTTAAACCTATGCTTAGTTTTGAATCGAAACCTTAATTTCTCCCCAATTTATGTTTTGTCACCCCCAACATCTTTACTTGAACATGAAAATTGAAAAAAAAAGAGCTTGATTTGCAAGTTCTCTTCATTATAATGAATCTCCATAAATCACGAGACACATTGCAAATGCACAACAAAAGATCATTATTTCAAGGGTTTCCATAAAAGAATAATCACGTAAATACAATCAATCTAATAAATGAATACTGTGGCGACCACAGCCCCGACCACCCGGGACAAGGCGAGTCCAACCAAACCCGGGTATAATTGCTTTATTTCTTGAAGTCATTAATTAAATCTCTTTAGTTATCGCTTTTATTAAATTTTCATTTTCAAAGTGTCGCGACCGAATCCCCCCATCACTCACATGATCCAAGTCGAGCCTTGCCATTCCGACGCTAATCATCTTAATAAAACATTTGGCTTGTCTTATTCATTTTAGATCTCGGTAATTGAAGATGCTTCATTGGGGCAAGCCCATAGACATTTCATACCACCGAAAGATTTCTCATAATGTTTACATTTAACAAAATGTCTTTACAAAATAAGGATTCGTAGTTCAAACCTGCTTTCTTTTACAAAAATGTCACGTTTGAAAGAAACGGAGTGGTCGCATATGACTGAGCATACCGTAATTCCTTCTCTATGACTCGAGCTCCTCGGACCCGGGTCTCGTCACGCCTATCACTTCTGGCACCGCGCATCGGAGAACAATACGCCAAGATTTTCATGCCAGTGGTTCTATACGCTCGTATTCCATTTTCGCTCATATAAATCATGCATTTATCAAAAAATAATGCCTTTATACAATATCGCTGTAATGTAAAAAGATAATACTTTATACAAATACACTTTCAATACCGTCTGCTTCCTTTTTCTATTAGATTCCACATATAACTATAGAATTCAACATCCACGATGCATTCAATGGGTGAATCCTCGCCGCTTGTCATTCCGCAGTAATGTGGTTTCACATTCAATATTGATTACCGCTCACATATGACTATAGAATTCCGACATTCACATGATTCACCGCAACCCCGCCTTGTTCGGTCATTCAATAGTAATGTGATTCTGCTCAATATTACCGTCTCACATACGACTACATGGGAGCCGACATTCACGATGTGATTCGCCTGATGAATCCTGGCCATGTCTGGCTATTCAAGAAGAATGTGATTTCGCATTAGACAAATACGCAGTACCTTCATGACGGCACCCGCCGTGAATCTGGCCATGTCGGGTCATCCAATACGCTTCAAATCAATTTACTTTTATGCAATGAATTCGCTTGTAGCTCAACACACGATACATGCGCATATTTGTCAAACATTTCAAATATCATTAATCATTCAAATCGATATATATGCATTATTTCGCAATTAGAGAGAATATGAGAATAAAGAGTATGGTGAACAAACTAGAATAAAGAACAAGTATAGAACAAACAAAGAATAAAGAACGGTATAGAATGTACTAAACACGATTCCGTTCTTTCTCGATAATCCTAGGTCAGGTTATCGTCTTCACCCGCACCTACCAACACAATTTATTCACTCTGCTGATTACAAATAATCACATTAAACGACGCGAGGCAAAGCAAACTTCTTATGAGGCGGCCAGGTACGGTGACGCTTTTGACTCCTAGTCTCATTCTTATTCCCAAGAGTCTACTTTTGCACTACAAATTGAATCATTCCAATCGGATTATCCGAACTAGTTATGGCATTTTCATGCCAACTAATAAATTTACCAATATAACGACCGTTTGTATCGGCTTCATTTTTCCGGGGTCTTAACCCTCATGTTTAATTTTAGGTCATTGTACCTTTAAAGCTTAAGGTGATATGGGTTCTATTCCAACTGAATCACCCACCGAGCACCGAACTTCGTTACGTCCGAAATAACCCGGATTATTTATGTTCAAAAAGTCTGTCCAGAACAGCTCATGGTCCACTTGATATAACTTTTCACACTTAGGACTGTAGAATTTGACAATGCCTTTCTCTTTAGTTTTCTGGTTCTGAAGTCTATTTTACGAGGCCACTGAATCACTCAACCTGATAAGAGTTTATGGTTAAGGCTGGGTACACGAAAAACCTGGCCAGAATGGTGAAACTGCAATTAAAACAGATTTAAGATAAAGCCTCAAGTCAGGACAGCAGCCAACTTGGCCAAAATGACCGTAACAGAATTGTACCCCAGACAAGCTCGTTGTACAAGATTAATCCTCGAAATGCCTTAATGGGTATTTTCTCCATTTTTCCGTTACCTCTTTGAACCCCAATCACAATCTATACCTATTAAACACTTCAAGATCACTTCAAATTCATATCTTATGATCTCTTTTCTTAGCTCAATTTATCATTCTATCACACTCTTATGAACTCTATTAAATCAAAACATGCTTATTCATCTCTTATACAAGGCCTAGGGTTTTACTCAACCCTACATTCAAGAAACTTTGGTTAGGATGACATCCTAACAAACCCTAGATTTAGAGACAAGATATTAACCATATCAAGCCTTAAATTCCATGTGATCCATACTCAAAGTAGTTTCCATACCTTGGCTTGCTTGATCACCTTCCTCCTCTTCTTCCTCTTCCTCTTCTTTCTCTCTTCTTTGCTCTCCTTTCCTCTCTTCACGCTTGTTCTTTTTTTGCCCTTTGGAGACCAAATTTTGTCTTTAAATCTATGTTTTTCTTAGGCCTGCTTGGCCATCAAAACTCCATTTCAAGTTAGTTTAATACTGCCTTTAAGTCTTTCAACTCTTAACTATTTGAATTTCAACTCCTTTTTTTTTCTATTTTGCCTTCACTTTCTAGGAATTACACAACAATTCCTAATTATTTCTTCTTTGCCCATAGTCTTTCTTAATTTGAACTTTAAGCCCCTTTTTGGACAATTTCTACATATTTGTCCTTAAAAGTTTTCAGTAACCCAAATTTTCAATTACTAAATCTGTTATTTCACAATTTGTCAATTCACTCACTCTAAAATCCCAAGTTTGGTCTAATTCATTCCCGAATATATAACAACATTGACGATAGAATTCTGTGCAAGATTAAATACATAAATACAAAGATTTTTTTAAAAGAAACAAAATTGATATTCTGCCACACATAAAAGAATGACCAAAGCGGAGGAACATGGAGAAGAAATCTTAGACAAGGACAAACAAGCACTTAAGAACTAAGCACCAAAAAGCTAGACTATTTTGAAACCTGATAAGAGTTCTGCCTTCTCCAGATTGTTTCACCATCAACTTCCTCAAACCTAAATGTTAACAAGTGCCCCAAACGGTGTTGGCTTGCACAGTCGCATCTCGTAGTCGATGTCAATGATGCCGCACGTCGATTATGTGATTGATCTAGGAAAGAAAGGGGTATCGGGGGTTGGGAGGTTAGGGATAAGGTCATTTTTGTAAAAATTATTTTTGGGTTTAATGAATCATATGTAAAGCTGTCACATCAACTTAAAGCAGATGTGAGGGGTGCAAATTTAGCAAATTAACTCCATGTTTGCCTATCTTATGAATTCCTGCTAACAAATGTGTGAAATATAAAGTGTGACTAAAGAAACGATGGGGCATGGTTGACCTAAAAAAACGCATACCACATCGACATACGAATAAAATGTCATGACATTTTATGAATCTTTTCCCATACAGATGGTAATTTTTGTAATTTTAATGAATATGACGATGGAAATTATAAATGTGATTTACAACCGTATTAGTTTTTATATTGTATTTTTATCATTTGGTTAATATAATTTTATTATGTAGTTTTTATTAATGTTGTTTTATTTCTAATGTAATATGATGTTCTATAATATAATATTTATTAGTTTAAAATGCATTTTTAGGTTTTTAATATATTTTTAAGTGTATTAGAATTTTATTTATTTAATATAATTTTATATTTAAATTTAAATATAAATAAAAGTATTTCATATATCATGCTTAAAATATTTTAATTTGAAAAAATAAATATTTGAATAATGAATAGTGATTTAAAGTTGAAAGTGAAGACGGTTGGTTGGAGTTGGAACTCCAAAAAGTAAGCCCCATCATCTCCAAATATGAAAAATATGTCAATTTTGTTGGAAATTGAGATTTGTGATTAAACTTGCTCTAAGTGTTAAGTTGACATAGAAGTTAAATCATACTTAGTTTTTTTTTTTTACTTCGAATCATACTTAGTTATTAACTTTAAATGTCTAATGTAAAATTACTTTCAGTGTTCAACTTGTTTAATAAAATTACCTTAAAGGACACTTTAAATTACCAAATTGATATATATTTATATTATAAATTATAATTATAACAAAAAAGGTTGAATATCAACAAAAATTGTGAAATGGTAAGAGATGGTACAAATAATAACAAGGGCAAATGGGGTATGAATTTAAGAGTAAGTTTAAATTTATAAATATTGTTTTACCTCATATCATTAAGTTATTTCACCAAATATACATAATTTATTCAGTAACTTTTTTTTGATAAAATTTTATTCAGTAACTTAAATTAACTAATTCAATCAATTTAGATTGTTAAGTTGGTTTACCACGTTGGGTTTTCAATAATTATAATGGGCCAACATATGCAAATAATAAATATATCCATTCTATCAATTTAATTTAAGCTTAACTAAAGTGATCTAATTAGAATTAAGTACCTGGCTTTAAGGTATAATTATCATGGAATTAATGTATGGATACATTAGGGATCTTTCTAATTTGATGAGTGATCAAATTGAAAATATCTAACCTTATATGACTAATATAAATATTAGGGTTATGTTCTCCAATTGATTCGTTAAAAAAAAACCCTAGTTTTTTTTCTTTACATCCCCATGTAAACGAATCACGCTACTCGTGAGCTACTCAAACTTTGCTCGTATAATACTCAAATTCGATTTGGAGTTAATCGAGTCGAGCTCAAGCTCAAGTAGCTTGTCGAGTTAAGTTCAAGTATCACAATACCCAACTCGAGCTGCTCGCAAGCTTATTCGAGCTTTACTATTTTATTAATCAAGCTGATTTCGAGTCGAGTTTGAGTATAATTATTTATTATTTTTTTAATTGATTCGAGCTTTATCAAGTTTCAGGCTCGAGTAACCTCGACTAGCTGGAGAAATAGCTTCAACATCTATAAAAAGCTTTGAATTGCCTGAAGCCAGTTTTTAACTAGCCGAACTCTCGAAGCCGTCTCTGGCCGACTTCCGCCTGACTGGACATAACCTTATCCATCACTAGAGGAGAGACAAACTCTTGTCATTAAGACCGTATCAAATTTGGAAGATCTAACTGATGAGTGTCCAAAACACTCATTATATACTTTTAGTAGGCTTTTAATATCTTTTGTACATAAATAAGTGGTGTTTTTATTTTAGTTTCATTTTGCATTGTAGGCAAAAATGTGGTAATTGGAGGCGTTTTGGAGACTTGAAGATGAGAGAATGCGCACTCGCCTTCAACGCCGCGACGCCTCAATCTCGCTATGAAAATTCCAAAGTCGCGATCGCTATTCTGACAATGGGAGAAGATGGCTGCTTCGCAGACATCGCGACACACCTTCGCCGTAATGGAAGTCGCCAGTTGTGAGCAACGATATTCCATTTTTCAGCCTAATATCGCCCATTTTCCAAGGCCTATAAATCGGACAAGCCAGAGATGTGTCTATTTTGGAACTTGAGCGTGGAACAATCTCTCTTGTGGTTTCTCCTTCTTATTCGTGAATCGTTCGCTAGGGTTTGCATTTTGGGGAACCATAAAAGAGGAGGATTGAGTCATCCAAATGGAAGAAGAACGTGGGACTGTGGAGAAGACGATTGAAGACTCGCCATTATTTCACTATTTAGAGTTTCTTCTTTCCTATCTCTCATGTTTTATCTTAAATTTATGATATACCAAACCTCTATCATGTGTTAATTTCTTAATCTAGGGTTTTGGTTGTAGTTTGAACATGAATCTTGTATCTATTTGTTAATTTTCCCTTTTTCTATTGTTTCTTCGTGATTTGCCTATCTATTGATTCATGCTTGGTTGCTATTTACATATTGATTTCTAGCTAATCTCAATATGGTGAGTGATTCTTTACAAGATATGAGAAAGGTACGAGATCTGAGAAGGGAGTAGAGAATTAAACATAGATGAATCAACCTAATTAGCTTGGTAGTGTAGAAATTATCGGTAGGAGGTGTGTGAGATTCTTGGGTCTTAAAGCATCTCTAATGCTTCGGGTTGAGTTGAGAAGTAAGAAACCTAGTATTAGTTAGTAGATTATTTGACTTCGAAAGAGGCTTTTAATTAAGTTAGGCAAGAGTCACCTTGGAGAGTTTTTTCAAGAGACAATAAGATGGAATGTTAGCTTAGATATAATAGGATTACCCAATTGCACCAAATACCCTACGATCTTATCATCTCTTGGTATCCCTTAGTTGCACAGTTCATTAGTTCGATTAAGCTTTCATTAGTTTAGTTTATGTTTTGAACCCATCATCAATTTGACCGTTTTGATATTTGATAAGTATTCTAATTTTAGTACTTAGCATCCCTCATTTCTCTGTGGATCGATATCCGTACATTTGGTACACTTTGTTACTTGGGCAAGCGTATACTTGTGCAAATAGGCGCTCATTTCATATTTTTCTACATAATATTAATACACATCATGAATATGTCTATCAAGTTTTTGGCGCCATTGTTGGGGAAAAGCAGTGTTTTATGCTAATATCAATACCAATTACTTCTTTGGTACTTCAAACAATTTTTATCCAAAGTAGTCCTTCTGTACTTTGGATTTTTCTTTTGTTTTTATTAGTGCATATCTTTTTATCTTTGTTTTATTTGCTTTTGATTTTGTTTTGCTTGTTTGACGAATACAATGGGATCCCTCACACGAGTCGACGCACTGCCTCCTTAATCGAAAACTAGGAATGAGGCAATTGGCCAATAAACATCAAAGAAGAGTGACAACTCAAGTGAGGAGTCAAGTGTGACAACCATATGCATCAATGGATTATGCTCAATATGGAGATACCCCATACTTGAACAATCATAATTTGGGATGGAGCCATCACTCAAACACCTCATGGAATACAAGCCACAACCACTCATACCCACAAGTCCAAAGCATCAAGCCTAATGCCTCTACCGAAAGAGTCATGCTGAATTGGTCATGGAACGGCGAATTTTCTAAGATCAACTACCAAATGAACTTATTCTCAAGTCAAGCTGCTCAGGCTTTCGATCAAAATGAGAAAAGTCAACCTCTAAACGAGAGAATAACAAAATTAGAGGCAACCATGGCTAAATTAGAAAGAGTTTGTGCTGAACAGGCAATACCCATGTTCCATTCATGAGGGAGGTGAACACACCTCCACAAGAGGAGACAATTATTAAAAGAGAAATGGATGAATCCAATGAACAAAGTGGTTAAATTGATAATGTCAGTGGATGAATTCATGAATAATAAAGTTTAAATGCCCAAATTTAGCTTATGCCACTAAAGAGCTTGGAAGAAGAGATGACTCCAATGGTCACTTCTTGTACTCAACTTCCATTTAAGAAAGAACAACCTAAACAAAAGGAGAGTATGAGTATACAAGAATTAGCTGCCAACACATGGAAACTGAATGAGAACATGAAGCTGAAACATCTTCTTAAAGGATATTATGATAAATTTGTCATGAGCTTTAAAGTCATCTATTTTCATCATTTTTCCGACACTTTATATTAAAAGATCGATTTATACGTTAGAATCGAATAATCTCAACAAATTTCAGCACAGAAATCCAAAAGAAAGCGTAAATTGCGCGAAAAGGAGCGTAACGTGGCGAGAAAGGTAATCGATATAATGGGATGAAGCAGGGCGCAAGAACGACATAAAGATGCAGGCGACTGCATGTCGCTAAGCTTCCGTATCAAAGAATCAAAATGCGTATTCGTGTTGCATCAAGAAACCCACTAATGAAGCTTTAATTTCGAAAACAAAATGAGCCGGAGTAAAAGAAACCCAAAGTTAAACAACCAGAATCAAGAAGAAGAAGACACAATGTCGCAAGACTGGATGAAGTCACACATCAACACTGCATCGGCGTCGCTACACCGCTTATTAGCGAGAAAGTTGTCGCACAACAATTCCACGTAAGATAAGGTCGCGACAACACCGGGTCGTCGCGACATCACCACGGCGACTCGAGGTCGCCGACAACATCAGGTCGTCGCCGACAACAATTGCAGACCAATGGAAGTCGCGACAACACCAGCTCGCCGCGACATCACGCAAGGCGACCGTATGTCGCGACGCCGCAGTCGCCGCGACGTGAGTTTCAATTAGAGAAGAGGTCGCATAAGATTGGGTCGTCAGCGACACCAGCTTCACTTAAGACATGTCGCAACTACATAGAGGCTCCTGCGACAAGGACTGCGACAAGAACAGAGGTCGCGACGAGGGCTCGATGTCACAAAGATCGCCTATCATTAGTTAACCAAGGTCCAAAAGAAATGCATCAGCTCAGCCCAACCGTAACCCTATAAATACGGAGTCTTACCAAAAGAAACGCAAATTTCCTCTGCCACTTGAGCAGAGATCCGAGCGTCAAGGCCTCGTATTTTTATTTTTCTTTATTTTTCTTTATTTTTCTTTCGCTTTTCTTCTTTCCATTTATTTTAGATTAGATTAGTTTGTATTTTCATTCTAATTTGATTCTCAACGCTAACCGTAAAGGGTTTAGTCAATGCGCATCTATATTTCCTTAAAATTACTGCCTAGTCGCTTGAATTCCAGACAATTTCGGGATTTCAACACCCAGCTTGCCGATTTACAAGTGGTTTCTTGATCATCAAGCCAATGTATGGGTATAATCGTAATCTAGAAACCCAAATTTCTTCCATCAATTGACGTTATTGTCGTAAATTATCTTTCCCAAAGATTTTATTATACATTACGTGCCGAACTTCGTATATTAACCGACTTGTCAGGCTTTGTTTATCTCGGAATTGATCCCAACGCCGCCTCCATACCCATAACGAGATTTTTTCCAGCTCTGATTTCCAGGGGCCCTCTAAGTGACACAGAGAAGGCATTCCTGAGAGTAAGGAACAATTTCTAGCTGCATAAGGAACCTGATATGTTTCTGATCTAATGTACTCAGACACTTAAATCAATACATCCTCTTCTCACTCAGAATCGAGGAATGAGTCGAGGAGTTGCCAATTTTAAGTATGTCAAAGAGCTCACCCCACTCCGAATGCTGAATCTCGATCTGTTAGCAAAGATCTAACTGGTTAAGAGTGTTGTTCACCTTTGAGGTCGAGGAAACCACATGCCAAACCTCTCGCAATGACTCAATTTAAGGAGCTCAGTTTGCAAATTCATGTTGTGGGTATCGGCATTGAGAAAGAAAATACCCGTAACAAGCGCTACGATTTAAAAGTAGTTATCTAACCCAACGTCGGTAAGAAACGCTTAAGGTGAGATGATGAATCCGTGGGCTCTGAGAGATCCAAATACACTATCTTATTCCTCGACTAGTTTTTTAAAATCAGTTCGTAAAGCAAAGTTGGCACATACGCCATAGGAATTGATTCTCTTCACAATATGATTATTCAATGTTTTCTCCTTAGGAGATAATCGTTCATAATCTAAATTTGCTATTTTAATATTTCAATATTAAATTCATATTCATATTCATTCATTTTCTGCTCACTTCATTATTTTTGCAGTTTTTAAGGCAAAAAAATCCCAATACTACATTATCGCTCAAATAGTAAGTAGCTTAAGTAGTCAGGTAGTTGGATTGAAAAAATTCTCGAGATCTCTCAGATCACATCCCGACTTAAATCAATTTACTACTGCCTGACCATGCACTGCAGAAAAAGATACTGGGGATCAAACCACAAAGAAATGGCTTTACTTCTTTACAAAAATATCTTTTAATCAACACTATAGCTAAAGAAACCTCACACTAAGTTTAATGATTCTACATCGAGGACTGTAGATAATAACTCTCGGGTAATAAGTCATAAATTTGAATAGGTGTTTCGATCCATAACAATTCTGTAAGTGGTCAACAAGTTTTATGGCGCAGCTTTTTCCAAAGATTAGATAATAGTCCTCGGGTAATTGTGTTATGAACTTGTGAACATATTCCCGATCCGCTAACAAATTTATCAAGGCCATTGTTGGGGATTAGACACACCTGGTGATAACGTCATAAATTTGTGTACATCAAATGGTCCAGTCAACACTTGCCATCTACTCTTGAGGTGAATAAAGAAGAAGAAAACTTGAACTACAATGAAGAAATCACCTCAAAAGGTAATGAAGAACTTGAGAATCTTCAAAGAGTGGAGAATGATGCAGTAAATCCTCAAAGACTTAACAGGATGAGGAAGAGTCAATCCTCCTAATCACATGAAAAGGTAAAAGATGAAGTTGTAAAGACTATGCCGGAGATGACTCTATGGGGTGAGATGCTCGAGAATGAAAAACAGAAGACGACTCCCAACTTCCGAGGTGGATGAGTACATCATTCAATCGAACAACGGATTGAAAGGAAACATCGTAAAGAAAAGAAGAAAATCTCAAAAATATGATCGTGGAAGATTATGTGCTCAAGTTGCTAATTGAGCACAACTACCGATTCTTGGGAATGGATAGAGGAGGGCATCATCATTTTTTCCGTAGTTCTATGAGTCAAGCTGGACTTTTCAAAAATAGAGCAACTTCTTGGGAGGCAACCCAAGCCTTTTTCAGTTTTCCTTTCCATATTTCAGTTTTAGTTACTTTTGTTAGTTATTGTTTTATGTTTTTATAAATTTAGGTTTTTCTCAGAGTTTTAGATTAGAATTTAATCTTGTTCGGTTTTGGTTTGTGTTTTCAGGCTCCGAAGTCAATGCGATAAGGAAAGGTAGAATTGGAAACCTACGCTGTGTCAGGAACATGTGGCGATACTTTCAGGGAAGTTTTTCAACATGACGCTATGGCAGCTATTCGCTAATGCCATGGTATTATCGATCCGAACAACGTGGACGCTGGCTTAAAAATTTTAGTCAACTCACGTTATGACGTTGATCCCAACATCGCAGACGACGAGCGCAACTTTTATCATTATGTCACGTCGCGCCGTTGGCTACCAACCTTGCGACGTTGGACTGCAGTTCAAGAAAAGGCCTTTGTAACGTTGCAATGTTGGCCTCAACGTCATGATGTTGCCCTGTTTTTAGGCCTATAACGACTACATTTTATCCCACTCTTCATCTTCCAACCCTCAATCTCTTTTCCAAGTACCTCCATAGCAGATCTTCCACAAGCCTTTCAAGTGATTTTCAAGTTCCAAGAGTGTCCAAGCACAACATTCGATCGATATTTAGTAGTCTTCTTCCATTCATCAAGGTTCATTCAAGCTACTAGAGGATTTCCAAGTTAAGATCATTTCAAGGTATAAATCTTCAAGTTTGCTTTTGTTTTAGCCTAGTTTGAGATTGGGGTGAAGTATTGTGGATGCATTGAGGACTCTAGAGGATTCGAATATCTTTGGGAAGCAATGTATAAGAAGCCGCACACCGTCGATGATCAAGCCTAAATGACACCAAGAGCTTTAATTGATATACAAGAGTACCTTAATCACCTTAGAGGATTGAGTGAAGATTGTGTGTGGATTTGAAGGTGTTTAGACCCCTATCCTCAATCCTAACCATTCTAAGCCATCATGTCTTCCAAGAAGCAAAAGTTGAGAGCAAAGAGGAGCCACAAAGTGGAAGAACCAATGGAGGAGTATGATCGCATAAAATTTGTGAATTTGGAAGCCTCCAAGAGATTCACACTAATCTCTACTAATAGATCCTTCATCAAGGAGAAGGGATGCCACCACCCGGAGGATTTTTTTAAGAAAACTATAGCAGAAAAATGGTGGAAGACACTTTGCCAACCCCCTATGCCAGCTACCACAATGGTTGTGCGAGAGTTCTATGCCAACCTAGCAGCCCATGTGACGAAGAAGGTAAGAGTAAGAGTGGTTTTGGTAGACTATAGCGTGGAGTCTATCAACGAGTTCTATAACTTGGAGTTAGTCAATGAAGATGCCTATCAAAGACTCCAAGAAGCCCCCAACTACCATGAAGTGATAAGAATGCTCACCGATGGATAAGGTGAGTGGAAGACGAACAATGAGGGGCATCCGGTGCACTTAAAGGCCAAGCACTTGGCATACATCCCAAAGGTTTGGCATCACTTCATCACATCTCTCCTCATTCCCACCACAAATGTGTGTGAAGTGACTACCAAACACGCCTTGTTGAACAATGCACTCATTCAAGACATCCCCTTTGATGTGGGACAAGTCATAGAGGATGTCATCCTCTACAACAACGGCGCTAAGATGAACCTTAGGCACCCATTCCTCATATATGGATTATGCAAGAAAGCTAGGGTGCCTTTGGAAAGTGATGAGGCTTAGATACACCCCATCAAAGCCATAGTTGTGAAGAAAAACAAGTCGGGTGTACCAAGACCTAAGGGGATATATGATTCCAAGAATGAGCCTTCGGATGAGGAAGAATTGAGGGCTTATTATGCCATGCATGAGGGAAGAAATTATGAAAGAAGAGAAGTAGGGCAATCCACTACCCAACCTCCACCACCCACATCCCATGAGGATGAGGATTCTATTCCTCCTCAATCTATTGAGGATCAGCTTCATGACCTCACTACGAGGTTTGATTCATTTTGGGATGAAACCCAAGAATATCAAGTCTCCATGACCCAAGAGATGGATGAGCTCAAGAGCAAAGTGGGCACAGTTCTAAGCAATTAAGAGATCATCAAACAACAACTTGCTTAGCTCCTCTCCTATCACACTCCACCGCCACCACCATAGTGATCATTCAGATCACTATGGGAGTTCTCTTCACCCTTCTTTTATGCTTATTGCCATTGAGGACAATGTCCATCTTAAATTAGGGGGTGAGGATGATTGGTTTGGTATTACTTGTTATCGATTCTTCTTGATTGCCCATTTATTACTTTTTGGGTCATTTTCATTTTTTTATTCACTTGTGCTTACCATGATCACACGTGCTTGTTTGGGTCTATATGGATGACTTTGAACTACTTTGGGGTGGCTTGTGTTTAAATTCTGCTTTATTTGGCCTATCATGAGGCCTTGGAGCTTGTTAGTTTAGTTTAGTTTAGTTTTATGCTTTGTTAGTTAGCTTTAATGCTTTTTAGAGTAATTTGAATGTTCTAGGTTAGTTTTGCTTTAGTCTAGCTTGAATCGTTTTTCTTGCATGTTTCATGTTTCTTGCATTCTAGGTGTGTTTAGTGTGTCTTTAGTGAGTTTGATGCCTTGCTTGTTGGTAGATGATAATTTTGAACACAAACATTTGAAAAATGGCAAGTGTAAAGTGGGTTGGACCCTTAGGTTTTTGAATGATATGGAATTGTGTGTTTGCTTGGTATGGGTGACTTAACTTAGTCACCCCCCTTGTGCTTCAAGAAGCTATTTCCTAAGGAATCTATCACATACACACTTTTGATCTCCCTTGTACACCTTTGTCTTGAACCCCTTTGCCTTGAATTCAACTAACCTTTGGGGATTCTAACCACCTAAGTGATGAGACACCTAATCAAAAGGTGATTTCCATAGAGCCCCAACCAAAAAGAGAAAAATACAAAAACAAAAGAATAAGTAAAAAAGAAAGATAAAAAGCAAAAGAAAAGAAAAATGACACAAAAAGAGGTATGTGAATAAGAATAAGTGGGATCATCCAATCGGAATTATGGGCACAGTCTGAGGGGCCTTTCAAAGCCTTATACCCTGAGCCAACTGGCCGAGAGTCATTGACTTCATTACCCGCTACATAGGACATAAGATGGATCATTCCCACAACCTAGGGCCTTTGAGTTTAGTTTAATGTTCGGGGTGAAGTTTGAAGGGAATTTAATGTCTGGTGCCCTTAACCAACTGGTGGGGAGTCGCCAATGGATCCCCGCTACAAGAACACTCATCTAAAAGTTCGTAGCAATAGTTTTCTTTCATTTTTAAGTATTATGTTAGTAATTGTTAGGTAGTTTAGTATGAATAAAAAGGGTGCGTTCTTATCTTTTCTTAGTTAGCTTCTTCAAAATAGGTGAGTTAGACTTAAGTTTTGGGGTGTTAGGACCTTGCTATACACTAAAGATCATGTTATCACCTACACTTAGATTCCTCGGGAAAAGTCATTGAGAACTTGGGGGATTGATTTGCTTTGCTCACTATGCCTTGCTTTTCCATGTTTCTTAGAGAGTTTAAAAGTTTAAAGATCTTAAATTTTGGTTAAAGAGGCTATTATTGATAAATTGTGCTCCTATTGATTCTTCCATTTGGCATCATGTTGTCATATTCATCTCATGTTTGTTAGTTTGTGTCATATTCAATTTTTGTTTTGTTTTGAGTCAATCTAATGCTTGGGGACAAGCAAAAAGCTAAGTTTAGGGGTGTGATGAGTGTCCAAAACACTCATTATATACCCAATTTTTAGTATATTTTTTATATCTTTTGTACATAAATAAGTGGGGTTTTCGCTTCATCACTAATACTTAGTTTCATTTTGCATTGTAGGCTAAAATGCTGCAATTGGAGGCATTTTGGAAACTTAAAGATGAAAGAATGTAGATTCTACCCCTAACGTCGTGATGTCTCAACGGTGGAGAAGGTGCATATTTCTGGTTTGTGTCTTCGTCACGACGAAGGTCAGCGGGCTAGAGCAGCGGCATTCCATTTTTTCGATCCTATCACTGGCCCATTTTCCAAGGCCTATAAATTGATGCTTTGTAGACGTGTCTATTTTGGCACTTTGAGGGGGAACACCCTCCTTAGGGTGTCTCCCTTTTTGTTCATGAATCATTCGCTAGGGTTTGCAGATGCAAGAAGAATGTGGGACTGTGGAGAAGACAATTGAAGACTCGCCATTATTTCGCTATTTAGAGTTTCTTCTTTCCTATCTCTCATGTTTTTTCTTAAATTTATGATGTACCAAACCTCTATCATGTGTTAATTTCTTAATCTAGGATTTTGGTTGTAGTTTGAACATGAATCTTATATCTATTTGTTAATTTTCCTTTTTCTATTGTTTCTTCATGATTTTCCTATCTATTGATTCATGTTTGGTTACTATTTACATATTGATTTCTAGCTAATCTCAATACGGTGGGTGGTTTTTTACGAGATCTGAAAAATGTGTAGAGAACTAAACATAGATGAATCAACTTAATTAGCTTGGTCGTGTGGAAATTATCAGTAATTAGGAGGTGTGTAAGATTCTTGGGTCTTAAAGCATCTCTAATGCTTGGAATTGAGCTAAGAAACAAGAAACCTAGTATTAGTTTATATATTATCTGACCGAGAGAGAGACTTTTAATTAAGTTAGGCAAAAGTCGCCTTGAAGAGCGTTTACAAGAGACAATAGGATGGAATGTTAGCCTAGATATAATAGGATTACCCAATTGCACAAAATACCCTAGGATCTTATCATCCCTTAGTATCCCTTAGTTGCACAGTTCATTAGTTCGATTAAGCTTTCATTAGTTTAATTTAGTTTAATTGTTTTGAACCCATCATTAGTTTGACCGTTTGGATATTAGAGAAGTATTCTAATTTTGGTACTTAGCATTCCCCATTTTCTTGTGAATCGATATCCGTACATTCTGTACACTTTATTACTTGGGCAAGCATATACTTGAGCGAATAGACGCTCATTTCATAGTTTTCTGCATAATCTGAATACACATCATGAATACGCCTATCACTAACCCATATATTCGACGTCTTCCAGCAATGGATACAGGTACGCTTCCGCTATACGAAATTAATATCTCTTGAATTAAATGGGTAGAAACATGTTTATATAGGGTTTGCCTATTATGCATGATTTGGGTTTAATATGTTGAAATTTCTATTATGTTTATAATATTATTAGACTAAAAACAAGTGGTTAGACGATCAAGAATTCCTGACATACCGATCACCTAGATAGAACCAAATATAACCTATAAGATACAAAGACAAGGGATTAACCAGAAAGATCTTTTCTCATGTATTGAGATGCATGTCATATATTTTTGCCTGAACTGAACTCATTTTGCTTCTCAAGGCTCAAAAAGAGAGTAAGAACATGAATTCAACGTATAGAAAGTATATACAATTTCAGATTCTCATCTGCCGTGGTTTAAAAACAGATCAGATGGATCTGTATTCTACCAATGAAGCCGAAAACTAGCTACCTGCATAAGGGGGTGAGCTAGATACGCACCTAGTGTCAGAATGGTGATTGATAAATATGGCAACCGCAGGAATTCTTTGTAGTAATCTTGGGGCAACTTTTGTCGTCCATCAAGAACAGCTGCAAAGGGAATGATGCTTGTTCTTCTCTTCACATGGTCGAAAGCTTCCCCGTATCGGGCAGCCAGCCTTCTGTCTCCATTCCAAACCCCAAATAGATGGTGTCCAATTAAGCCAATGGAGGCTGCAACTGCTACGGAGTTCCCTATCCAGATTGTGTGAGCTACGCACCAGATCACTTGTCCGACCATCTGAAAAGAAACACAAAAAGCCCAGATTGAGCACCATGGAAAAGGGTGTGTTTGGGATGTGTGGGAGGGAGTCATGCAGGCTTAAACAGGATGCTAAATGAGAGAAGGTTTTTGGCTAAATGCAAGAGTAGAACCATTTTTATTTTTGTTCTAAGTATGAGCTGAAATTAGAGTAGTTGTTTTGTAGACATTTGATTTTTTTTTTTTTTTTTTATTAGCTATTGTTGGCTTCAAAGAATTATTTCCCAGCTTTCAGATATTTTGTTTGGCAGTGACTTCATTTAAATTGGGAAGGTTTACCTTCAACTACCACTAAAACATAAGGGTACGGTTTCCTCACATTCGTGGCCCAGAAACCCAAACACATTTTTTGAGCACAAACCAGCCTAGTCCTGTGATTTGGGAAAAACCTAACTAGTCACACTGACTTTGCACCTCAGAAGACTACGGCTAATTGCCCATGTGATATTCTATAGATCAATTGGTAAGGTCGGTATAAGTTACAAGATGACTTGGATTTAAGCCATCAAAATTAGCAGAGAAAAAGGCCAGTGTTCATTGCAATGACAATCTAGTTATGTTTGTTTCTCCCAATAATCAGCATATGTTTAATTTCCATATGTACAAATAGGCCATCAAAATCAAGATAATGAATTATGTACCTGGGGGTGTCGGGTGATTCTTATGATCCCTGTCTCCCAAAGATGCATCTTAGGCTTGTCAACAGCTGCCACTTCTAATAGATTAAAGGTCGAAGGATATAGGAAAAAGAAGGAAACAAAGGACGAGAACCACACAAGTTGATGTATTCCAGGAACACTCTGAAGTTGCCATAACTGCATTCCATCATATCTGTGGTTGATGAAGTACACCTGAATCATAATCAATCATATTAATTTATACAGGTTTCCTTATTGTTCAGAATGGTCAATGAGTCAAACAATAAGCAGGCAATAAAATACTATGTTGCCTTGTAAGAAGCAGTTATTGTGAGCAAATAATTGAGGTTGGGGAGCTTACAACTGTACTAACAACCAATGGAAGTGATGTCCCTGCAAATAGAACACGGAAAGCACGTTCTCCAATGAGTTTCTCACCACTATCTCGAAGACTAGCCAAGCCACTATGAACAATGGCAAAAATGACAGTGAGTGTCAACATTACAATCTGCAGGAGAACAGTTCATGGCTCAGCTTCACTTAATCAAACCCCACAAAAAAGCTATGTTTTCTAAGGAAAACTCAAAAAATACAGTGCATAAAGAACCACTGATCAACAATTACAGAGAAACATAAAGATGAACACTCTCACAGCCAATCCATGATTCCAGGATAACTGACATTTCAGAGTTCCCTGGAAGCCGACATTGTTATTTGTGTTCAAAAATGATGTTGGATATTCCATTCTTATTAGGTAGAATAACACCAAATGGTGTCTATCATCAATCCCCAACCATGTAGTTTTCCATGTGAAGTACAGGATGAGGTGGTACTGATATTTCAGCTTGGACCCATTTTAGTTGCAGCTTTCTCGATTTTCATTAGAGCTGGATGCCTTTTTTTTATTGACACTAGAACCTATCTGAACCTTCTCTGTTTTTCAATGTAAAACCATACAAATCAACTAGGCATATATGCCTAATGTATCAGCCACTGACATCAATGATGCTAGCAGCAAAGCAATTCTTTTATATAGCTCTTCTAAGACTCTACTCCTCTTCATCTTTTTGTCACCCTAAAGCTGTGTTTTGTTGATGGAATGGATACATGATAGGATATAAAAATCTTATTTCAATGTTTAGCTCACCTTTTGTGACCCTACAGCCATGTTTGGTTGACAAGATATGAAGACCGGATTGGTATGAAAATCCTATTCTAATGTTTGGTTCACCTTTTTTATGTCACTCGTTGTCTATGTTTAGTTATTATATTCCCCTTTTAACGATACAAAAAACTGTTGAAAACAAAGATTAAGAATAGGAATTTTTCAAGAATTTGTTTGATGTTTTGAAAAATGTAAGTTTCCATAGTTCACATGCCTAAGACAACGATAGAGCCACATCCTACCTGCACAAAACAGCTTGCATTAGCAACTAAATCCCACAATTCTTGTAATGTGTTCTTTTGCCTACACTATATGTTGCAGTATGTCACATATGAAGGTTCATAGATATTATTTGGAAAATAATGGTTTTTTTGGTATGAAAATAAAATAATATTCCACAATTCCTGAATACTGAACTTAAGATGAAGCAAATGGCAACAAGAGAATTGTCACCATACAGCTTAAGAAGAATTTGGGTGCCTTTCTTCTAAACCATGTCATAAAGACGAAGATTGGTTTCTTCACCCAGCACCAAACTCTAATGAATCATATTAGAAGGAGAATCGATAAGAAAGTTATTGATTGATCAGTGATAAATATCTCCTTTAGAAGCTGAAACCTTCAATATGGCCCCCATGCCAATCAAGAGGTGTTTCATGTAAACAATAAAAATAAAAATAATTGATAATAAAAAAATACAACCAAAACCAAAACAGAAAATAAAATACCTTAGTGGGATCAGGTCTTTTAGATGCTTTACTTTCAGTCATTCACTTTTTATAATCTAGTTATAATTTTCATTTTGATTATGGGATTTGCATTTTTGTTTCACTATAGTTTTTTTTTTTTGGGTCTTTTTTTAGGAATTTACAACTTTAACCTTTATATGAAGCTTTTATGATTATTTTTGAGAGATTTATCTTCTTATTTTCTGATTTTCTATTAGTTCTTCTCCCCAGCTACTTTTCTTCTTTCGCCAAAATTAATTCTTCTACTAGAACCAGATTTCCCATCTAAATCATAATTTTCCTACAACCAATCAAAACAATGCCTATGAATGCTAGTTAATTCTCAAAACACCAACCCATTTAAAAAAGAAAAAAAAAACAACAATTCTCAAAACATCCCTTAACCAGCTTTGTCAGATTTTAAAGCTAGAAACAACAATCCTAGATCATCTTGTCTAATAAATGCCCTAATTTTGAAACCAATCATTAGTTTTTCATTTCGAAGAATGGTCAGAAAACAAGGAAAATGCAACCAAATAGCTATTTTTCAATTTCTTCCCATACCCATTCATCTCAATTTTATAATTCTATCCAAACATAAAATTAAACTTTGTCTACCCTCAACAGAGTCCTCAGGACAGGAAGATGGCATCCTGGAGCTATTCACTCATTCTTTTCTTGGCAATTTATAAAGCTACTAAAGTAATAGGTCTCCAATCTCACTGGGTTTCTTTCTGTCTTTACAATTTTTAAGGGAATTGGATAATCCAATTGAACGAGGTTCCCCAAAATTGCCCATAAGGTCCTTCGTCAAGAAAGTTTAAATTTCAAATTCAATTTCTTTTGTTTTTCCTAATTTTCTCAGCAACAAAACAGATGCCAACCACAAACATTCAGTCCTCTTGCTTTCACTATTATCAAGAATGATCAGAACTATAATATTATTTACCTCATGGCTCTCCGAAACCCCAGAAACGGCAGCAATAAAATCCTTGCTAAACCCAGTGGAATTATCAATCCAAACCACATCAAGAAGAAACAGAACCACCCCCAAAATCCCACCAAAATAAATCCAGGAAGAAATCTTCTGCTGACCCAAATCGAAGGCCGCAGAGTCCTCACCCACAGTCACCGGCTCCACACTCTCTTCCTCTGTCTCCCCAATTGACGTCCCAGCCATAATTCTGCGACAAAACCTGACTGAACACAGAGGAACATGACTAGATTTCAGAAACAGCTTTGCAGAAGTTCTTCCATAAGGAAAACATGATGTGGGAACATTTGAGGTGGGTGTTCTAGGTTGGGAAAGGGGGGAGGAGGAAGGGAAGGAGCTGGAGAGGAGGAGAGAAGTCGCCATTGGAGATGGGTGAGACAGGGAGAAGATGAAGAATCTTGAATGAGGAGATGCCTTGGGGAAATGGGAGAGGGGGATTTTGGAGGAAAGTGGGGAGTGTGGCCAATGGGGATGGAAGCTCCCAACTAGTTACAAGCACCTGGACTGCATTTTCCATTTTTCAAATGGGTATCCTTATTTCACATTCCCATATCTGATATCACTTCCGTCAGCTTATGGTTGACCTTCACTTTTTGTTCATCCAATCATCTTTATTGTTTAAGGCTTTCAATTATTTCTTTATTTTTTTAGTCAAAATAGCCCATTTTTTTAAAAAGTGATTGATTTTAGTTTTTTCTTAAAACTTATTTTCAAGTTAGCTTTTCTCCAAAACTTTTTTATATTTACAATAAAATCATAATTGATAATTACGATTTTATTTTTTAACTATATTTATTAATTATCAACCATTGAAAAATAAAATCTTAGTTGTCATCTATGATTTTAGTGCAAATATGAAAAAATTTAGATTTAACAAAAGTTTAGAAGAGACAAACTTTAATATAGGTTTCAAAAAAAGGTTAAAAGTAATAATTTCTTTTTATAAATGTTTTGTTATGACTAAAAACTCTTATTTCTTTATAAGAAAGAATTTAAGGTTATTAAATTATTATTTTGGAAAAATGTGTTTTGGTGTACAATTTGACTTCATTTGAATAAAGCTAATCAAAATCAATTAGCGAGATTCAAGGATTACATGAACTATAATCCCAATCATCCTTCTTTCGATGGAAGAAGAGATGGCTATTATATACAAAAACAAATGGTTATCTAAAGAAATTTCTTGTTCAGATTTATAATTACTTAAAAATGAATAAATTTGAGTTCCAAGAAATCATTTTAAAAGAAACTATTAATAAGCAAAAATGGAACTCTTTCTACTTCATGAACAAGTGGGAAGAAATTGATCACTCTTAATTCTTAGTCTAATTAATGAATTTAATAATAAATAAAAAATAATATTTAATAATGAATAGGTACAACTCTTAAAGCTTGGTTCAAATAATAAAAGGAGATATATGTATAAAAGGTCTCATACTCAAGTCCTTATAAAAATAGAATCCTATAAGGATATAATACTAAGTGAATAAATATAAAATAAATGTATATATATAAAAATAATTAGAAACCATAATCCAAAAAAGGAAATCAATTTAAAAACTAGTCATTTGAATAGTGCAAATGAAAATTCTATTCCTAAAACACCCTTTAGTGAAGTAATACCTTCAATACTATCTTAATAATCTTTAGATTCTATCTTATTTAACTTTAGTATAAATGTACAACCTTAATGAATCTCAAAGTACTACTTTTAATGAAGGGCATTTTAGAAAAAATAATATTGTTATTTGCATGAAGAGTTAAAAACTGAAATAGTTTTTGGATAGGCAGGCATTAAATTGATTTCTCATTTTTGGGTTCTGTTTTCCCATTATTTACATATGAAACAACCAATCACACTTTTTCCAATTATTTTTAATTGTTATTCGGCTAAAAAAATATGAAAAATGTAGGTGAGCCCATGGATCAACTGGGCCTGCAAATGTTGTAGGCCTAATTCAACCTCCAATGACAATTTTCGTTTACATTTATAGGGTTATTTAGGACTACTTAAACATGAATCAAGAATCAAAATAGCTATATGCGGTTTTAAGAGAGTGTCACTGACACACCTTAGCACACTGTCAAATATAAGTAATTTAGAAGCAATAATCATGAGAAAATAAAGTCCTTAGAATAAAGAAATATACAAAAAGTTGGTAACGTAATTCGGCCTACCCTACGTCTGCAAGGCTATACCCAGATGCAAATGGGTTACACTACTTGAATTAAATTACATTTGGAATTATGTGACTAAGGACTCCCTTCTTACTCCATCGCCTTTCTTTACCTAATCCCCTTTTATGTATTTCAGAATGAGATCCATTTGTCCTTCAAACAATCACATGTAAATAAACTATCTAATCTCACACAATAATGATCTCTACTCTACATAAACTCAATATCACTCATAACCCTTGAACACTCAATGAAACTCATACACACACACACACACAGATATATATGTTCTCTCCATATTTAAACAAAATAACACTCAATATTCACAGAAGCTTCTTGACCCTTGAATCTCTAGCTCGATTATGATCTGGAGAGACACTTAGTGATGAGTGTAAATTATATTTATTTTATCCCCGCATTTTGATTAGTATTTTGCATATTTTTACTATAGTAATAAGTGTTCTAATGCATTTTTCATTCATGTTTGCATTTAGGGCCAATCCCGAGACAATGGAGCAATATGAAGCAAAAATAAGCAAAAATGGAGGAAAAAAAAGAGCAGAAAAACAATAAATCAAGAAGTTTCAAATTGCAGCTTCACGTCACGACTTGAGGGCCACAACGTGGCCGACCATGTTGCAGTAAGACTAGCCCGCACGTCGCGACATGAGGACCACGATATCACAACGTGACCAATGGCCTAGCTCTAGTTCTCAACCCATTTTAAGGAAGCCTTTAAATAGAACACGATTAGATATTTGAAAACAAGTCCCTTTGGGTGGAAATAACCTAGGGCACGACTCTCTTGGGGAAGAAGGCAAGTTGGAGAAAAAGAAGATTAGAGAAGGGCCTTGAGCTCTCATTGTCAAAATTTTCCATTCTCTCATTCTTTATGTTTTTCTTCATTTCTATGGTTGTATTGCTCTCCATTGTGAACCGATTTTATTTTTTTGATGTAAATTGATCATGAATTGTGTAATTTGGTATTGATTTCTATTTCAGTTGTCATTTGGATTGTTATATTTTAAATGTTTCTTCTCATTCTTAATGCTTATTGATAATTGATCACTATCAATTCAATTTGTGACCTGTTGTGAGATCTGAGAAGTGGATAACATGTTAGACTTAGGTTAAACATCATAATTCGTCATTGACTAGAGATACTCATGTGTTTTATGTGGTAATTGTAATCCTCTTGAATTTAATGCTTTCCTAATATTTTGGGGTTGAGTAGAGATGTAAAATACCTAAATCCTAGGAGTAGGTTGAGTTATTGAGAGAAATTTACAATTATCATCGCAAGGCTTGCCATTAGTGAATGATCTAATTGTCAATTGAAGGGGATTCGAACCATTTACATAGGGATTGATCGATTGAAGTCAAAACCCTAGGTTTTCCCACTCTACTCTCTTTTGTCTTTGATCCTTCTAATCAGCTTAGGATTTCATGTTTGTAGTGTTTAGTTGTTGTTTCGATTTTGATCCACCTTTCCATCATCCAGATAAAGGCTAGGGTTAATACAATTTTAGTACTTATTCCACATGGGTTTGACACTCTTACTTCTATATTACTTAATGCGACACATGCAGTTACACACATTAGTGTACATTTTAAATACACATTCCGTACCTATCACTTAGATCATCGTCCCATTCCCTATTTATCAACAACTCCTTATTTTGGATAACCAATCTTATGAAAACGTTATCTTTTCATTATCTCAACATTATCTCTTCATTATCTCGTCTTCATAGGAGAATAATCAACTTGGTACTTTGATGGAGGCGTGAGGTAGTCAAGTTGTAACATATAATGCCTCTTATGGCTTTAAAGAGTCGTAGAACAACGGATTTCTAGGAAGCGATGCTAACTAGTGTTAAAGAACACTGCATGTGACACCCTTAACAAACATTATACTCCTATAGAGTTTTGATAATTGTGACCCTAGTTTTGCTTAAAGGGATGCCAACTCATCAATCCTAAAGAATTCAAACTTGTTTTTTTGTTAAGGCAATTGATGAATAGGAAATAATGCTATATGAATGGAGATACTACTGAAAATGAATTTATTCTAAAATTAGCACCTCATCACAAGATTAAGAGGTTGTATAAGTCGCCACACACATATTATGAGTACATACGGACATTGAAGCACCTTTTGCGTTCACAAATTAGCAACACCTTTTAAAGTTATTCAATTCATTGAACCTCAATTATGAGCCATCTAAAGGCACACACTACAAGGAAAAAGCAAAATAATGATGATTTTTAGGTGTCAAGGAAGGTAAAAGATGGCGCTTTTCTAAAGTGCCATCTCCTAGACTTACATTATATATATTAGGCAACAACAACACTTATATAAAGCACTAGCTTTGATAAACGCATTCAATGACATTCAAAAGAGTATCATCTTTGAATATTGCTAACGATGACACTTGTGAAAAACATCATTGGAATGAGATAAGCTACAACGCACGTGGCATTTGTGTGGGTGACCCGAATATTCATGTAGGTGACTCGAACCCGATCACATGACAATCATGTGAGCGACCCAAGCACAGAGGGAAGACATGGAGGTCGGGCATTCTACCATCTCAAACACCTTGGGCTTCGAGAGAATGGACGTTCAAGCAAACAAGTCACCTCGGGATTTGGAGATAAAGCAAGCGAAGCACACGTTGTTGTCCACCTCGACAAGATTTATGACATAGTTAATGTAGTATAGCAATTAATGTAAAAATTAGTGAGTAATGTAAGGACGTTGAGGGCCATTCATAACTACCCATCTCATAACCGTTCACCACCCCCCTTTTCACACGATAGGCATATAATGTAAGGGGATGTACCCGAAAGGAGATCTCAGTTCGAATTTAAAAATATATATATAATAGAGAAAACATATTCTTTTGAAAGGACACGAAATTTTTCCAATCATCTTTGAGCATTTTTTTAATGAAATAATTTTACAAAATTAACAATCCTGACACTTGTAGAAGTGTCATCCTCAACACATTTTATTAATGACGCATTTAATATTTCTTGTTAAATTAAAGTAAAAAGTAAGAGGAAAAAACAAATATTTTCTTAAAGTTAAAACGACTGCTTTAAAAATCTAAGTCTGTTCCCAAAAATATTAAATAAAGAAAAAAAAATACTTAAAAATGACTTTTTTATGTTTGATTGAACCATAGAGAATATGAAAGAAAATCATTAAAAAACTAAGTCTGTTCCCAAAAATATTAAATAAAAAAATAATAATTAAAAATGATTTTTTTATGTTTGATTGAACCATAGAGAATATGAAAGAAAATCATATTTTATATATATATAATTTCATGTTTATATAGATGAATTGAATAAAGGAAATGTGTTTAAAGTAATATATATAAATAATTTATCAATTTTAGATTCTTTTCTTTTCTTTTCTTTTCTTCACATTTTTCCTCAAATTTTTGGAAATCAAATACAACATGTTGTTATCATCGCAGTATACAGAACAAGATCTACCATTACATATATATGCATACTAAACTTTCAATCACATCTTAAAATGAGAGTTTTGTGCAGAAATGATTCATTTGAAAAAAAAGAAGATAAAATTAGTTTGTTGTGCAAACTAGTAACCAAAATGATTAGCAATGCCGTTGTCGGAGACAACGACAATTGATTTTTGGAGATGCCGCATACTAGAACAACGACATTTGAAATAAAATTTTCATTTGCCGCTGTCCACAACAACGGCAATTGGTTGCATAAATTCCTCACGCTAGGGCTTTTTTTCCTATTTTCTTCTTCCTCCCTCCCATCCTTTGCTACTCATCGTTTACTTCCCTCCCCGCTGTGCCTATCCGCTGCGCCGCTCGTCTGAATCACCCTGGCTTCTGCCATTTGAATCAGGTATATTATGATCCGGCTATTTATTCTACTATTCGGTTCCTGCTATTGATTCATATGTTTTTTATTTTTGTTTGCGGTGGAATTTATAGTTTCATGTTGTTATTTTGTGTTCTTTGATTTCTGTTTTAATTTGACTTGTCTTGGTGATTGTTTGTGTTTTGCGTTTTGGGCTTGGCTTCAATGGTTGAGAAAATTTGGGGGGAAGGAGGTTATTAACAAGCAACTTGGTATGCCAAGGAAATTAAAGCCTAAGAAGCCTAATAAAAATGTACTTATGAAAATATTGATCTTGAGTCACACAAGATATAAATGAGTGAAGTACCCAGTCTAGAAGGCAAGCACAATCATTCTCGCGTAAAATTCATATTGTGCTTGGTAACTAATACCCCAAAGCCGCACCTAAAATCAGAAACATCCAATATAGTTAGGTAACCCTAAAGTGCGTATTCTTGAGCCATGTACCCTCTGCACATCAATATCATGATATGTTATGAACCAAGATTTTCATGTCGTGGGCTTGTACTTAAAAAAAGTTAAAGTACCAATATAGCCCAAAGAACTGGAAAATATGTGGGTTTTCTCCTTCATGAAGTTTCAAGGCCTCAAAGCCTGAATGGGATTTAGGTCCCCATCAAGTAGTATATTTGTACTCTTTGATGTCTCTATGAACAATCTTAGTCTTGATTCTTCATTAAGAAAGCTAAACCTCTCGCTATCCGAACACAAATCTTTCTATCTGCTGCCAATCCAAGCAATGATATTTTCCGTGCCTTCAAATTATCATTAGAGGAAAAACTGCTTAGGCACAATAGCTTACAAATTACTCATGCAAATTATAGGTTTCATTTCCATTTTTTCTGTACTCAATACACCATGATAATTTAATGAGACAATAGTTACTTAACAAGGCACGGGCAAGTCTATTATTTTCCAGGTACTCATATACAAGCAAGAGTTGGTTCCCTTGATACAACACCCATGAAGTTTCACAAGATTTAAAAGGTAAACAAGAAATCATGCCTATCTCATCCAAAATTCACGATTCCCCGACTTGATTTATAGAAAGCCGCTTCACGTTAATCACAGCACCATCAGCGTACTCGCACTACACAAGATCGAAAAATTTTTAAGATTAATTATGGAAGGAAAATCCATCTTATGATAGGAAAGTAAAGTGACCAAGAGTTAGCTTAAATACCTTGTAGACAGAACCAAATCCACCTTCCCCAATATTGTTTACAGGATCAAAATTGTTAGTGGCAGCTTTTATTTGTTTCAAGGAAAAGGATCCTATGTAGACATCCAGTCCTCCAAGATCTGTTCAAGAAGGAAGAGAAGTACCTTAAGATTTTGGAACTTTTCTTCATAACGAGTTATTTTCATTATGAAAAATCTGAGATCTCAAGCTCATAAAAAGTCCTCAATCTTGAATCTGTGTTGATATATATCCTCAACTTATCATAGTTTCTTCAAACATGCTTTAGAACACCAAAAATCGCATCACTCGTGGTTGTGGTGCACAATGCCAAAACATCTTAACTAATCATATATTTCTAATGCTTTATGTTTCATTTAGAAGTCATCACAATTTCTTAGGCACAATATAGAAAAAACTATGATATAAACTTTTATTTCATAATTGGCTAAAACAAAACTACCAATAAAAGCCTGAAATCCACTTTTAAAAGGGCATTGTTCATTTATTTTTTGATAAGTGAGCAAGAAATTCTATGAAAGGAACTACAGGACAACTATGTATCCTAGTTATTTTATATTTCGAATAAGAGAAGAATAGTCTTTAAATTTTTGTTATTAGCCTATAAAGCATTTCAGGTAATTTTCTTCCTATTTTTTTTCAAACGTTTTCTATTGAAACCCTAGTTTTCTTTTTTTTTTCTCCTCTTTATTTTCTTTCTCTTTACCTTGAAATTCACACATTGGATGTATACAATGGATACAGTATGGCTATGCCATAGAGAAAGAAAAACAAAAGAACAGGGTCCTTCCTTAGCTCCCATCCACCTATAAACCACCATGATGTCGACCTTTTTCTATGTACATGCTAACCCATAACTCTAGTTTCTATCATTATAATTTGAATAGTCAAACAATAACTACACTAATTTAGACAATCCTAGATGTGGATATATATCCTCTCTCACTCTAAGTCTATCTTAAACTGAAAATTTGTATTTTGTTGGCAAAAGGTTGAGCATAAACACAACTTACAGGTGGTTTCAATAAATAATGACTCACAAAGATATCAATGCTAACCAATGGATGAAAACTTTTTTTGGAAATAATGATAGCAGAAGACTGAGAAAGCCTAAACCTTTCTTCTTCCTTTTGGCTCTCAAAGTGCCTTCCACCAAAAATTCTACCACCAAGCAAAGAAGATGTCGCTACAACTCCAATAATGATAGGTGTATTCGACTTTCCACCTATAGATCGGGGCTTGAAACTGCGGGGTCAGAATTCAACCAAGAAGTACCAGAACCGACTTCATTTCAGAATGAAACTAGACATTTTAAACACATAAGTTTATTAAACGGTCTAGCCTTAAAACTCCAAAACCTGTCAAATAAAGGAAGTTGGCTCACTTGGATTAGAGAAGCAAAGACGAGTCGTATTACAAACCTTGAAACCTTGAAACCCTAAAACCCTAAAACCCTAAAACCCCTAAAACCTTATAACCTTGAAACCTTGAAACGCTAAAACCCTAAAACCCTAAAACTCTAAAACCCTAAAACCCTAAAACCTTGAAACCTTGAAACGCTAAAGCCCTAAAACCCTAAAACCTTGAAACCCTGAAATGTTAAAACCCTAAAACCCTAAAACCCTAAAACCCTAAAAAACCCTATAACCCTAAAACCTTAAAACCCTAATCGACAATCCTGTAAGAATAGAAATCAAGTTTAGTAAATCGAATGTATTAATGTAGTTCCTTTGTTACACTTTGTTCCATTTCTTGGATTATGGAATTGTACTGCATGTGTAATTAAATCATGTATGTGTAAATGCGACATCTTTAAGTAAATGATACATCAATCATGTATGTGTCTATTTTAATTTATTGTGGTTGTAATTATTACTTGCTTTAATTATTGTGATACAGTCTCTCCAATGTGTTTTACTAATATTTATAGTCTCTTTCACACATCCAGGTTATATATATGGCATTCAGAGGGCTTTATGATGTTGATCCATTGGATCCATCCGTCCTGGTATTGCAAGACAAACACAGGTCCCACTTAGTTGACACAGAGCAGGTATGTATTTTATTATTCATGAATTAACATTCCAGTTTTACCCTCTAATTTGTATATATTCAATTATAAACATGGTTTTTTCGTTACTTGTAGTTCCAAGATGTCCTCCACCCTCGGCAACAGATGAGAGCCTTCCTCAATATGTGGAGGATGGATCCACGCATTCGTCCATACGTGATCCGCGCAGGATTCTACGGTATATACTGCTTAAGCCACATCATGATAGATTGGCCACTTATCACTTGTCTCGTCAAGAGATGGCGGCCCCAGACACACACATTTCATGTCCCAGACGGAGAGATGACGATCACGTTACAGGATGTTGCTATCATCCTTAGCCTTCAGATCACCACCCCACTGGGACATGTGCGCCGATGCACAGAAGTTATGTGGTGAGTCAAGCCAAGGTCACCCTCACCCACTAATGCTCTTAGAGGATCTACTATCTCCATCTGGTGGTTATGTCAGTAGTTATCCACCCCAGCACCTGATGTTGATGAAGTCGATTTAGAGCGGAGTGCATGTGGATTCATCTTAGCGCTGATGGGATCCTTCTTGTTTGCAGACAAGAAGGGGGTCCATGTTCATCTGTGCTTTCTCCCACTACTACAAGATTTGACACAGACATCGACTTATAGTTGGGGTGGTACAGTACTAGCACATACATATCGGGAGTTATGTCGAGCCAGATTGGACCGTAGACGTAGTATTAGCGGTTGTATTACACTAATACAGGTATGTAATTTTTTTTTTTTGTAATTACATACACATTCATATACAGAACACATCATTAGGTTGCTTAATTTCTATTTATTTTATATTCAGCTATGGTCTTGGGAGAGACTTCACGTGGGCCGACCCGATTTTGGGCGATCAGCGACATATCTAGCACCACCATTCCCTCATGCCTTACATGATGACAATGTCGATGTCGTCGATGGTGATGTAGCTGAGGGTCTGGACGATGGATTACTAGTTGAGCCCGAGCCGTGAGCGTAGCAGAGCCAGAGCGCTTCCGTTGGGGTAGGTGGAGAGTACCTTGACACGGTGCATAACCCATCCTGTACTCCTATATCGGAGATCGCCAGACGTTATCAAACTCAGATCGTGCAATTATAAGTAAAAGTATATGGTTCTATAGTAATTTCATTCATGTTGACATAAAAGTTTTTGACGTCAATGGTAAATGTGTAGGTCTTATGGCAGCCATACATCGTAGAGTTGGTTGACCAACTTCCCGATATTTGCTTAGTCGACAGATATCTCGCGCATGATATCGCCATATGTTTCGAGACTGCTGAAAGGGCATCGCCCAGAGCGAAGTCTTATGCCGCTTTGGGTTAAGTATCGAGATACTTCCAAATTTTGTTTCGCGAGCAAATGTTTACATAGAGTGGATGCACGTATGCATACTCAGCCGTGATTTGGCGACGACATGCTCAGACATAGCATTACGGGCATGAGCGGGTAGATCATCACTTCACCCCTATGGTGGGTTTGACGGACTTCATGATCCATACATGCAGTGGTACCGTCGTATTACACGACGTTTTATGACACCACCACTACATGCGATGATAATGGCGCTCCATACTACATTTCTGCATTACTCATGTTTTGGTAAGTTAGAGTCATGTGTTTCTAAATTTTTTTTCCAAATTTTAATCAATAGATTATGTATTTATAGTTCTTTCTTTGGTTCACTCAGATCTCCGCCATGGCTAACATAGCCAGTCGCTCTCGTTATGTTATCGTCGATGTGATGTGCGACATACATCATATTGCCTGATCAGTGTTACACCAGATCGGAGAAGACCATCGCATTGTCGGCTACGCTCAGGAGGCTTCGACATCACATGGACCATCGATTAGACCTCCGGTGTCATCCACTCCATCACGTATGCAGCCTATTCGAGGTAGAGGGAGAGGGAGATGGAGAGTTGATCGCCGAGGTCGTGGTCAAGATGTTGGGCCAGGTCATGGTCCAGATAGTGACAGCGGTCTAGGTACACTTGAGCCGACTTGGCCTACTTCGATACCCTCCCATACTTACCCCTCACCCGAGATGTTTATACCCCCACACAATTATACATCACCTTCCATACCCCCACACACTTACACATCACCTTCCATACTCCCACACACTTACACATCACCTTCCATACCCCCACACACTTACACGTCTGTACCATATCCGATGTCACCAAAGCCAGCGTCCATAGCAGTAGATATCACATTGTCGTCACACCCTTTACCATCCCATACATTGCCTCTCATCAATGACACGATCCTTAACCTTTTACCAAAGTGGGGTAGACTTCCAGCTAGGCGACCTCGTACTCGACGTGTACATCAACTACTTCATCCATCGCCCATCAGCCTCTTCACTGGCCTCAACTCCACTGTGACCCTATCGCTTCATCAGCTATTTATTCTAAAGGCCGTCCTAAGAGAAATATAAAGGCGCCATCTTGTGGGACTCATTAATACATGTTATTTTTTTTTTATATATTAGATATTTGAATAAAATGTTTTAATATATTTAAATGTGTTGGTATATGCATGATTTGGTATATACAATGTTTTTAGAAGATTATGCATGAGATGCAATGAGCGATAGCTTTTCTTCATATTGTTAAATCTTGTAGTTATATCCCTTCTTATAAACTACATTTTAAGAGAATGGGGTGTGAATAGTAATTGTAATATCTTGTGATTCAGCCAATAATAGAAATGTGACTCTAAAGAACACGTAGCTGGCAATGCCGAAAATTTGGTTAGAATTAATATATAATCCCTCATTTAATTATTAATTGGTCTATGGATGCATTTGATGATGTGCCTTACTATATTTTAAATAGCTATTGGTTTTCACTAAATAATCAAACATGGCAAGCATTTAGTTTGTAATGTTACCTGTATAAGGATTTACATAAACATAAGTTAATCAAGCATAAAGTTTGTGGTTGGATAAGTGATGTACATTGTTACTTTAATTGTTTTTATCTTTTAGGCTTTTGAGAAAACTATTTCAGAGAAGAAGGTTCCCTTTGCAATGGAAAAAGAGAGCCAAAGTTGGGTGTGTCAAAAACATGAACTTGTTTCTATGTATTACATTAGCTTTGTGACCTCTCAAGTCTCAAGTGTGGTTGGGCAATTAGCAGGCAACCATGCTGGGAATGAGGTTAATTATAAATAAATGATCTTTATAACAATCAATATGTAGATGTAGAACCATTCAGAAGTTATTGAAATATATTGAAATGTCGTCATTGCCGTTTGCGGCAAATGAAATTAATTTGAAATGTCGTTGTTGCCATCAACGGCATTTGATTTCTACAAATTGCCGCTATTCTAGTCTACGGCATCTCCAGGAATCAATTGTCGCTGTCGGACCTCAAGGAATCAATTGCCACTGTCTCCGACAGTGGCATCGCGCATCATTTTGGTTAATAGTTTGCACTGCAAACTAATTTTATCTTCTTTTTTTTTTTTCAAATACATCATTTCCGTATAAAACTCTTAATATGAAGTGAAAGTATAATATCATAGAATAGGTAACTTATCTTAATTAATCCACAAAGTATTCGAGAGTCCGAAATTTTAAGTGTTTTTGTTTCCTTCTAAAGTTTTGAATAACAAAATTTGAATAAAAAATCGAGAGAGAGAAATCATGTTTTTCTCTGGTTTCCTTTCTTTATTGATATATATTTTTCTTTTGAGAAATCCCTTTATAAAAAATAATCATTTTTTTTATTATTAAATTAATTAATAATATCAAAAGACAAAACACGTTTCCACGTTTTTTGCTATTGATTAATTTTAAAACGAATTTAAAATTCAAATTTACAAAAGAAATAAATGTTGGGTCACATCGTGTGTGCCCGACGTTTTAGAGAAAAAACTAACATCTCTCACTCACACATGATGGGACCGACTCCCTTCTTAATTATAAAGGTTCATACTTGTCAAATAAGTCATGTGACCATGCATACTTCGAGAGCATGCTCGCTATATATTTGTTAGGAGTATATAGCTTCTCGATAAAAGGTTCTTGGAGTATGTTGTGTAAGACCCGAGAAATTCCAATTTCTGGAAAAATGGCAAAATCGTAATTTCGGTTACAAAATTTTAAATTTCGGTAAAAATTCCGAAATTTATTCTCTAGATCTCAGATGGTGAAACGGATTTCACCGTTGGAATCGTCTTGCGAAATCTAGCTATCACGCCGACCAATAATCTGAGATAGTCGAATTTACACGCTGAGGCATCGTATTTCGCACCGTGAAACATTCGATGTGACAAAAGTCACATATAACACATACTCATGTGCCATAAGTGGCATGAGTAGAGAAATGATGAAAATGGACGGCCGAGATAGTGCCGAGTGTCAAAACTAGGGAAATAAGGACATAATGTCATTTTGAAATTTGTTTTAAGTAGAAAAAGACGAAACACTACAGTGTCATCTCCTACACTTAAAATGAAAACCAAAAACGTGCTGGGAAGGGAGGAGATACAGAACATGAGGAGCTCTGGTTTTGTGATATTTTTTTTAGAGAGAGAGAAACTTCTTCTTAAATTTTCTGAGGCAGATATCCCGTCAAAGCCATCAATTCTTTTCAGACAAAGAAGGAAAGCTTGTTCTACGCTGAGATACTTCACGTGGGCTCCGATTTTAGGAGTTTCTACCAACTCCAAGAGGTAGATTTATCCTACTTGAGTTTTGGCACTTTATTTAAGTGTATTTATGATGTTTGTCGATTGAGGTCAGTGGAGTGGTTGCTTGATCGGTTCCAAATCTTGGAACCTAATTATTAGGGAAATTTTTGAAACCCAAATTGTGTAGCCATGACCGCGGAGGGCTGCTCGGGTGTTAATTGCATAAATTGTGCAACAAATTGTGGACAGATATGCATAGGCCGGAAATGGCCGTGAAATTCGTTCACAAAGTGAACTCGATGATTGGTGATTTGCCGAATAGTAACTAGAGTTTCACTTATTCCTTATATTGAAGTGTTCCACAAATAATTTTTGTGAAATAATGTGTTTGGTCAGAAGAATTTAAATCGAGTTGCTCGTGTTTGATCATTAGCCCACGTGAGCTAATTTTGATGTAATTGATGGTGAAATTACATGACATGTTTCAGGTGATTTTAAATTATGTGAATATATGCATGATTATATTCGCATGTTTTATAAAATTCCATGGAATCAGCATCACGCATTTCCATACATGCACCTGCAAGACCTTGCAATGCAGGAGGAGTGCATGAGGTGATCTTTGAGAAATGGTTTCTGAGGGTTGACTAACAATAAAAATTATCTGGGAGGGTAGCGTCCATAAAATATCAATCGTCTGAGTCTCCGCCCAATTGATATACACTCTGAGGGTTGTCCACTAAAAAGATCACCTGAGACTGGCCCAAAATAATTATATTCCGAGGGTTGTCCACAAATAATATAACAAATACTTTGTTGAAAATAATGTTTCATACGCGGCTTAGGCAAGTGTAAGGAGCTCAAGTGAGGACTCGGGCATGAGTTGATCATGGTATCTCGGCAGGAATCAGCATTTTACTGGAATGCATGTTTTCTCATCAAGTATCGCATACGCACTTGTGTGTGGAGAGTTGTTCTCACTTAAGCGTGGATTCCACCATCGTAGCATTAGCTCACCCTCACGAGGATATTATTTGGCGATACAGGAGCATAAGCGAGGACGGCTCATCATAGAGGCCGAAGCTTGGAGAAGAAAGCCGGGTTGTGGCTGGGGTTCATTTCATACATGTATTAGAATGTTTTTCATTTTAATATATGTCAGAGAAGAGTAAATCATTAACTCTCGAACTATCAGATATGGGCTGTAATTATTTGGATGAGTATTAGTTTAGGGCCTGGCTACTGCTTTACTCACGATTGTTATATTGATTGTTAGGACAAAGTTATATACAAAGTTATATAATGTTTATGTACTAAGGGTAGAGCTCCTCGTACAAAGGAGACTCTGTCCGATTTTCGTGAGAGATGTCGGGTCACCCGACATTCACAAGCGTTTCCGCGGGTTGACGGGTAGTCAACGGACCCTCGGGATTTAGGGCGTCACATGTTGTATCCCAGATCATTCAATCACATTGTTTTCACATAAGATCTTAAGAAATATGAATTCATGATTATGTTTCTTCCACTTTGAAATACATAATTGTCGATCCATGAATACATATTGATGCTACTATTTATTTGTCAATATGATCTTACTCTTCCTCGATTCTCATAATTCTTATCTAGTTCTAGTAGATCGAATCATTCATAATCTTTTGGTAACATTTTAAGATAGCAAACATTATATATTAATTATGAAATCAGGTCAAATTGATATGATAGTAAAATATATTACTTAAAAACTCGAGGGGTTCCTACACATGCAAATTATTTTCACTTCCTTGTCAAGTCATATGCACATGTATGCGAATCACATAAGGTGTTATTTATTTTCATGGAGCGTATGTCTTTATGTATTCTATTTCAACACTGTACAGATTGTAGTTTAATATACTCACGTCCAACTATGAGTTCACTCACATACTCTCTTTATCAAACATCAAACCTAACTGTTTAGTGACTAACTATGATATTCTCACTTGCGATTAATATCACGAATCTTTAAATTAAATCAACATTTGTATTTAAGTCTTTACCAATTATCACCTAGATAATACCCGCTAAAACTGCCTCATCTAGTATACACAAAGTGACTATGCTTATTTGAGCCAGGTGAGTGTGTTAATCTCATTTGTCCAACATACTTTATATCTCATATGTACTTAACATATGTGTCTGCGTATGTTTCTATAAGCATCTGAGAATAAAAATATTATCATAAAATAATACTTATGAACATGCTAGAAGTACATATTCTTAAATACACTTTATCGTCTACGTAAGCCCAAAGACTCGATCATTTCTGAAGTAAGCTTCTAATAGACGCTGTTTAGAATGGATCTCAATTTATTGTGTTGTTATGTACTTCACCTTCACTCTTTCACACCATGTCTTATAAAATTGTATTTTATGACCATGTTTACTTCCCTTTTTTTACATGGAACTTAGTGGTCTTTAATATAAGTTATAGCAAACGACCATCACAACCGGATGACCACAAGCCTGCATCTTTCCTATTGATCAATGTTCAAGAATCTTTCTAACTCATATTCCTCTTCTGCACAATGGCTAATAACACTAAAAATTCAGCTTCCATTGTTGATAGAACTATACAGGATTGTTTCTTACTACTCTAAGATATGACACCATTGTTAAGTAAGAATGTAAATCCAAAGGTAGATTTTTTTTCATCTGAATCTCCTCCCCAATCAACATTAGTATAGCCTTTTAATTGCAAATCATTTCCTTGATAATACAATGAATAGTCTGTTGTACCCTGTAGATATCACAATATCCTTTTAATTGTCTTCTAATGTTCTTGACCTGGATTAGATTGATATCTACTAGTCATCCCAATGCACGACGAGCACGTACCTAAATTACACTAAGGCAGCATACATCGCTTCCAACCGCACTTAAGTACGAAACTTTGCTCATTTGTTCCTTTTCTTTTGAGGTTTTAGGACATAATCTTCGACTCAAGGTCTCACTTTTTTCCATAGGAGTATCAATGGGTTTACAATCTTGCATTCTAAATCGCTCAATAATTTTCTTGATGTATTACTTTTGTGAAAGAGACACCAATTTCTTTGATCGATCCCTTAAAATCTTAATTCCAAGGATATACTTCACCCATATCCTTCATTTCAAATTTGGATGACAACCATCCTTTTATTTCTAAAATGTATTCCTTATTATTTCCAACTATCAGTATGCCAACTTAATATAAAGACAAGATTACAAACTTGTCTTTCGACCTTTTAAAATAGACACAATGATCTTCTTCAATCATGTCAAAATTGTGAGACATTACTACATTATTAAATTGAATGTTTCATTGTCTTGAAGACTGCTTAAGACCATAAATTGACTTTAAAAGTTTGCATACTTTATGTTCTTGGCCTTGAATTATGAAGCCTACTTGTTGTTCCATGTAGATCTTTTTGTCCAATTCTCCATTGAGAAAAACAGTCTTTACATCCATTTGATGTAATTATAGGTTCATACTCGCAATGATAGCTAAAATTAAGCGTATTGAGGTAAATCTGACAACATGTGAAAAAATTTCTTCATAATTTATGTCTTTCAATTGTGTATACCCCTTTGCGACTAGGCGGGCTTTGTATCTTTCAATTGTGTCATATGCCTTACGCTTAATTTTAAGGATCCATTTATGTCCAATCGGTTTAAGTCATGTGGGTGGATCAACTAATTCTACGCTGATTTGTTTTCATTATTGACTCTATCTTCTCTTCATTTTTTAGTAGGACAATCAGAGCTCTTTTATATTCTTTTCGTTTCTCTTCATCTTATGGAGTAACAATAAATGCTTCCTTCACCCCAACTCCACGACGAGGAATCAATTGAAGATTTATCACTCGAGTACAGATTTATCAATTTCATGAAACATTCCCACTGACTAAAGAAAGGTTGATCCACTCCATGATGTGTTTGGGTGATTTTAGAAACTAATTCATCATTTCCTAAAACGCTCCCACTCGAAGAGAATGGATCCAATTCTTGTGTAGTGGAAACAATCTAGTCATTAGTTTCATACAATAATAGGTCTTCACCTATTTATCCTTGCTTAGAGAAATCATTCTCTAAGAATGTGACATCTCGTGATTCAAATTCAATTATGTTACCACTTTCTTGCTCACCTATGAAAACATATCCTTTAGATTGTTCACAGTATCTTATAAATATACTTTTTGTCACGCCCCGAATCCCGGCCCGACCCGACGATCCGAACTCGCTTCCGGACGCGAGACTCGGTGGATCGACCTTTTACCTGATTTTTTATTTTTAAACCGACCTGGTACCTGCAAGGGCTTTTCCACAACTATAATAAATTCTAAAATTATATCAAAAGAACTAACACCGAGTGGTGTCCACTCAATCATACATATAACTAAGTCCCATTTTTACATATACAAACTCGAACTTTAAGCACATTACAAATCGAGCACGTAACCTACATGTAGCGAACCCTTCCTGGGTGTGTTGGCCCAACAAAGAGGCGGAAGTTCCTGCATGTCTTCTCCTCGTAATTCTATAATGGATTAAACCCGCATAAGCTTTACGCTGAAGGGAAACATTTCTATACGTAAACATACATGCCAGATAATAGTAACAGTATCATCGTAATATTCGTGCATTCGCTGCCAATGAACTTATACAATTACTAGGCTGAAGGCTGCATTTCATGCTTATTTAGACTTTATACTTATCACACTCTGATCTTATACTTACCGTGATCTCCCGCAGGAAGCACAGGCAGCTTATGCTTATCTCGTAGGTCCTTGCGCAACGCATCGGTACTTCATATCTATCGCACCCGTGATGAGTTTATGACAGACTTTATGCTTATACCCATAGGGCTTATACTTTATGTACTACTGAGCTATACCCTATTCGGAGGTACCCGAGGTACTATAAGCCTGAACAACCAGACTGACATAGATATGACTGTCGTATGACATTGGGGTCCATAAATTCTGCACAGATCATACCAGATATATATAATTTATTTTACCGATACGAGTATCCTTAGGTACTACTGGATCTCACTGTTTTACTTCCACCAAACCACGCATATGTTAAAAAAGGTTAAGAGTACCATAGGTGGCCATCGATTTATACTTATTAGATCTCCTGTAGGAGTTACGTAGCATTCTTATGTAATCCTACACTTATAATGCATTTATGTTCATTCTGACTTCGTAGAGTTACGTGAGCTTCTTCTTATTCAGACTTAACAAAGCTTATTTCCATCTGGGACTCAGAGGAGTTACAACTTATTCTTAACTACATTGAGTTTATATTTCCTGTTCGAAGATACCCGTAGGTATCACAGATTACTTTAACGTGTACCGGTACTGCAGAGCTTATTCTTTGTCTTAATGGACCCTATTCTTTGGCATTACTTAACATGTACTCTGTTCCTACTGATCTTGTATACTTCGAGCTTATTCTGGTACAAAAGTACCCGTAGGTACTACACAGATTCATTATACGAAGGTACCACAAGCATTCACCGGATTTATACTTTATCGGTGCACTGGAGCACAGAGTACCATAGGTACTACAAAACAGATTATATTATCGATAATTAAGTACTGTAAATAATGTGAGTTTGGTACTATTCATAGGGCTGTGGAGCACCCAGAGGTACTACATCTTAATCAAAGACAGGAGTTAATCGGGAGACGTGAGTTAATCAGAGACAGGAGTACCCATAGGTACCACAGAACTAAATCAAATACAAGAGTACCGCAAGCAGTAATGGCCAAGAGAACTTAATCGTATACGTGACGTAACTTATCAGATAATAGGAGTACCCGTAGGTACTACATAACTTATACAGAGATACATTCAGATCTTTACTCTTATTCATTATTCAGTGGTCCTATCATATAATCTGTCAGACTACTCTAGACCAAGACATGAACGAGTGAAAGACACAAACACAATTAGTACCGTATGATATTATACACTTAAGGTCAGAGCACTAATAAGGATCGGGCTGAATACCGAACAGAGCTGATAACTTAATAGGACAAGAGTGCCGTAGCACTAATCAGAGTACCGAAGTACTAATCGTGAGTGCCGAGCACTAATCGGGAGTGGCGAGCACTAATCGTATCAGAAAGCACTAACGGAGTACCAAGCAGCTGGGCGGACAGAGTGCGTAAGCACTAACAGAGGCCCTAAGTACTAATCAGACAGGAGTGCCGTGTCATTTAATAACTGGTCTTAGGTGGTTTTACAATTATATGAGTTCAATAACTTACTATCTTATAATAGGCATTCTTAGCCACATTATGTGTTCATGACATATCGTATTCCATATACTGGTAAGGTATGATGAGCATGTAATCACACCTTATTCATGTATCCAGATTTTCATGAATCTACTTTACCAGAATTGAATCAATCCAATCGGATCGTCTAAATCGTTATGGCATTTTCATGCCAACTAGTCTGCCACCGATTTTACCGAGGGACAGCTTTGAAATATTTATTTTCCAGTGCCTGTCTCGATATTTGAGTTACTGGATCTTTATATCTTTAAATTTAAGGTGCTAATGGTTCTATTCTCAACCGGAATCAGCCCAATTTGGAGCACCGAATCTCAAGTTACGTCCTAAACATCCCTGACTTTCTGGAAGTGTTCAAAGCTTGAACCAGAATTCCGCTTGCACATGGTCCCACTTTGAGTGAATTTTTAGGCCACTTAGGATCAGGGAATCTGGAAATTCCTATTCTTTAAGTTTTGTTCTCCTTTGAAGCTCATTTTACGAGCCACTTGAATCACTCAAATCGACAAGAATGAGCAAGTTATGGCCAAAATAATAAAACCGGCCGAATTGGGAATGCATCAGGTGTACCGGCACACCTCAAAGTGTACCGCACACATCGCAAAATGGCCGTAACACAAAGTGTACCGGGTACATGTTCAAAGTGGGTCATATATTTCACCGCAAAAGTGCCCAAATGTGTGTTTTCTCCCATTTTTCATGCACTTTCATCCATGGATCACTCCTATACTTCCACACACATCAAAATCTAATTCAATTTCGAATCTCTTATACTCAAATCATTCTTCAATTCTCTTATCTTCTTTCAAAACCTTTCCATGAATTACTTCAAACCCATTCCAATATGGGTTATTATAACTCACACAAATCAAACTCAAGGGATTTGTTAGGGATTTATTAGATTTATTCTAAACCCTAATTCAATTACTCTCAATTAACTTTCATGACCATCCTCAAAGAGAGGATTTCGCGCAGCTTCAGGCCATATGGGGTTTTACCCACCTTACTTGCCATCATTATTGGGTTAAGATGAAACCCTAGCAAAACCCTAGGTTTGAGCAAGATAATCATCATACAAACCCAAAGATCCATGCCAAATCTCATAGAATTCATAATCAAGGTGAGTTTCCATACCTTTTTGGCTTGATCTTGGCTTGAATCCTCCTTCTTCCTCTTCTCTTCTTCCTCTTCTTCCTCCCCTTCTTCTTCTCTACGGGTTCTCTCCCAATTTGAGACCAAATTGGTCTTTAAATCCCATGGATTTGATAAGGCCATGTTTGGTCTCTAAATAAAACCCATTTTTAAGTTAACTTTCTTTATTTGCCAAATAGTCCTTCAATTCTGGCCATTTATAGTTCAATTTTTGCCTTCTAGTCTTTTCACATTTAGGACTTTTAAGCCTCCTTTTGGACCACTACAAAATTGTCCTTAAGTTTTGTAACTTTCCTAAGTCTCTCGTTTCCATGTTTAGCATTTAACTCACGAAACATTCAAATTAGGCTTACAAAATACCCTATACATGTCGAAAACGACTAGGGTATATTTCGGGGTGTTACACTTTTCTTTCCTCTTTGACCTAACTTTCCATATTTATGAGAGGAATTATGTACATATGCAACACAACCCCAAGGTCTTAAAGAACTTAGATCAGGTTTTCTATTAGTCCATAACTCATATGGAGTGGTGGTAACTGACTCTGAAGGCACACGGTTAAGTACAAATGTGGTTGTTAATAATGCATCACTTTAATAGCTGATATGCAAATGAGCTTGAGCCATCATTGACTAGCCATTTCAAGAAGCATCCTATTACTTCTTTTCGCAACTCCATTTTGTTATGGAGTGTACGTGATAGTCAACTGATGTACTATTCCCTTTTCATCACATAAATCATTCGAATCGTATCGAGCAAATATTCTCGACCTCGATTGCCCTACGTTTGATTTTTCTTATCTAATTGATTCTCAACTAAGTTCATAAACTTGATAAAGCAATCTAATGCTTGAAGTTTATGAGAAAGCAAATAGACATAATCATATCAAGTGAAGTCATCTATGAATGTGATGAAATAAACTACCCCGTGCCTAGCTTTTACATTCAGTGGTCCACAGATGTCTGAATGGATTAATTGCAAAGGAAATTCAGCTCTAGTTCCTTTTCCAAATGGTTTTCTTGTTGTCATTCCAGCCAAGCAATGTTCACAAGTTGACAACTTAGCTTTGTTTAGATTTCCAAATAAGCCTTATTTGGCTAATCTGTTCATTCGACTTTGGCCAATATGACCAAGTCTAGCATACCAAACCTCTACATTATTGTCATAATTAACAACTTAAGTAATATAAAAAAAACATTCATTGCTTTCGCCATGTTCAACATCAAGAACTAAAAAACCATCGAAGAAATAACCATAAGCATAATATTGTTGTCCTAAAAAAAAAAATCAATGCCTTGTCCATGGAAACGTAATTCAAAATCAAGTTTGATCAAACCAACACATAAACTAAATTCTAACGGATATCATAAGCAAATAACATGTTGTGTAGGAATAAGGTTTGGCCACTTCGCATGACTAACTTGCATGTCTCAATTCCCTTCACTTCAGCCTTAGAATTGTTTCCTACATATATCCATTTTGTTCCTTGTGGGATTCGTCGAAATTTCAAGAAGGCACTTTTGTCATTTGCTGCATTGTTCGTGGCTCCTGAGTCTATAGTCCACAAAGGATAAGATTCAATCAAAAAGACAGAACTAGAAACATAAATTGTACTAATAACTACAGAAAGGTCATTTACCTTCCTAGTTTCTTTGCAATCATGTGCAAAATGCCCCTTCTTACCACAATTATAGCACTTGAGCTTGGACATATGCTTTTTTTTTCTTGAAGAAGCTTTTCTTCTTACCTTTTCTAGATTGGTTGAACTTTTGTTTTTTCTTTGCCTAAGCATCTGTTTGACTCTCTTGCTGGTTCCCACCATGAAATTTACGCTTGCGCCATTTTCCACCATATGAACTAGAGCTAGCCATGTAGACATCAATACTTATCTTACTGGCCATGAGGCAGTCTTCCTCAAGCTATAAGTGACGCATAGTATTTTCTAAGGTCTTAATGTTTTCATTATAGGTCAAATGCATTTTCATGTGTTCCCAGCTTTGGGGTACTGAACGTGTGACGCCCCCAAACTCCGGAGTGTCTGACTACCCAACTCATGGAATCTATTGTGTCTCTCTTCAGAGACCCATAACTGCAAAATGGCCATCATCTACATCCTACTCATAAATTGTATATTTTATACAAAAATGATTTAATTATAATTTGTTCACAATTGTATTACTACAATTTATACAAACTCCGCGGTCTCTCGCCCAAAATTTTACAAAATACAAGATACACATCTTGGCCGCTGCCTCCCAAGGCCCCTGGATGCGTCCCATCTCCAAGCGTGTCTTCAGATTCAAAAGGGTCCCACGACCGGTGAGCAATGCCCTAGTGAAATTTCCCTACTTGGGTTACTTCCCCTACCTAAAGGTAAATGCAATGGCACACCAAACATTCAACACACATGCTAATATATCACTCATGCATATATTAACATAATTAATTCCATAAATCATGTTATTCAATTTACAACAATAACATAAGATTAAATTTCACATGGGCTACAGATAATCCGCTCATCTTGAACTGCCCATAAAATCACGATCAGTATGTTATTTTTTCATGGCAATAACAACATCACAATAATAAATCACACAAATGTACCAGGACTCCAAATCCACTCCAGGATTTATCTGGCCATCTTAAACTTTGATCAAACCCACCCGCCATCCGTGCCTCAACAAATCCCCATCAATTACAAGGCTCTTAAACAAAAAGTAAAGCAAGTAGGAGAAAAACCCCTACCTTTTCTGAGTTTGTCGAAACTCCCCAAACTGCACCACTGCAGGGGGGCCCTTTCCGCGAAAGAATCTCTGCTTCGCGTCTCGTCTGAGCTCGCCGGCCGATCGGCCAAATTCTGGGGAGAGGCGCAGCTCTCCCAGAAACCCACACTCTCCTCTCTTCCATTTGTTCCTCTTCCCCCTCTTCCTCCCAACCATTTCGGGTCAAGATCGGGACAAGAGAAAAGTCCTATCAATGCCACGCGGTCAAATTCCTATCGGGCCGAGATGATTACACTTATCCTCTTATCCAACCACTTGAGATTTCTCTAATGGCATGATGTCATGCCTTAAGCAGTCCCACTTGACCTCAAGCTTGACTCCAGATTCAGACCGACATCGTGGCGTTTCTCGCCACCCAAAACGCTGCAAGTGTCCTACATCCCCTGGCCTCGAAAAACGTGAAATTCTGACTGTCTCGAAATTCGACAAAATTCGACGTGGTAGCTAGATTTCATGAGACGATTCCAACGGTGAAATCCGTTTCGTCATCCGAGATCTAGAAAAATTCCGGATTTTGACCGAAATGACCATTTTATCCTTCCTTAGGAAATCTGGATTTTCCGGGGTCTCACAGAACGAATCATGGCTTGAACTTTTTGTTCATCAATAAGAGCATGACCTGCATCCTTAAGTTCACTTATCATATTTGACATTTGCCTCAAATGTTTTTTCATGTTGTGTTTAGGGCGTTTTTTGTAAGAGTCAAATTTAATGGTAAGTGATCTTAGTTTAAGGCGGACGCTACTCACCAGCTTTTCGCAGAGCCACACCACACGTCATTTGTTATCTCATATTTTATGAACTCCCTCATGATGTCATCATCCATGTTGCTCAGCAACGTGATGTGAGCTACGGAGTTCTTCTTTTTCTAGGTCTCATAGGCTTCACGATCCCTTCTATGTTGGGTCGTGTTGCCTTGCTCGGGTTCTAACATTAACATTTTTAAAACCTCAAGAGCTTCTTGCTCTTATAGAATGTATTGGATTTTCATACTCCAGATCTCGTAATTATCACAATTTAATTTTCACCCTTATTGAGTTCAGCTACGATGTTCTTAGCATCGGTTGTCATTTGTTATACTACAAGCAGTCAATTAGGCATTATAATTAATTCTCAAGACATACATGAATGTTAAATTAATTGTAAAGTGTCAATTGAACATAGGGCTAGACTCGAGAGTTCAATACGTTCTCAATCATCGTCTAAGGTTCTTAAGTTTAATTAACCACTTTGTAATTAATTGTTGTTTGTCTAAAGTCATTGAACTTTAGCTAATTTGTACTCAACAAATTTCAAACAATAACTATCAATAAATTCATAGCATTGCAAGGCAATTTATACAAAGATAAATATTATAAATGCGTCAAACTAAAGAAGTAAAAGTTAGCTATCACCGTCAAACATTTCATGTAATAAAAAATATATAAAATTACTACAATCTCATGGAATAAATAGGAATGAAATCATCCAATATGTTCTTTAGTTCCAAAGGAAGATCATACGTGACTTTTGGTAACTTGGAGATCCTGAGCTTCAGGTTTCTTCCTTTCCGAATGGGCACACCATACTCAAGACTGTTAGTCTTCCTTACAACCCAATTCATATATGCTAGGAAGAATTCCTTAACAAGCCTAGTGTAGGTTCTTTCATGTTCATTAGGGTAACTGTTCCATAGGGAATCAAGAATCCCTTGACGATTAGGTGATTTAAAGTATGATCTTAAAACCTTATATTTGTCAGTACTTCTCAACAATCCTCCATCCTAAACGATCTTTTGAATGAGACCATTAATTTCTATTACATGGTCCACTAGGCTGTCAAAGTCATCATCCTTGACATTCATCTCTAAGTTCAAGCTTTCCATTTCCTTTATCATATTATTTACTTTTGCTCGATGTCTCGAGGTTCTAATAGCCCTAACTACCCTCATAAGCCTTGGCATTGTCTATGGGAGGAGGAAAGAAATTAAAAAGAATTATTCTCTTTCTTCTCGTTATTAGACATTGAATCTAGATGAGATTAAAAGGTTTGAGACAATAAGACTCAAAACTTAGATATTCCGTAAACATGTAAAGGACTTGAATCAACAAATCTACATCACTTTTGATATAAATAAGTAAACTGAGGCTAATTTCACTCCTTTTTGTTTTGTTTTTTATTTTTATTTTTAAATATTTTATTCATAGCTTTTTGTGGAACAACCACCTGAATAAATATGTGTGGAACAAATCCAAAAAAACTTTTTTTTTTCTTTTTGTTTTTATATTTCGGGCACAAAGAATATTTCAAAAAATTATAAATCTATTTCCTTGGAAATGAATTACATAATCTTATCTTACCTTTCAGGAACACATCCTTTCTTTTGTTTTAATAAGAAAGAATATTTGTTATTTATTTATTTCTGGAAAAATATTCGAACACTATTTTTTTTTTTTTTAACTTTAGAACTATATCCAGAATTTATAAATAGATTTATCTCATCATTCATAATTTATTATTATTATTTGTGAAGAACTATCCGGAAGTCATATTATCTCCATATTTTATTCTACTTATCTATTTATCCAACCATTATTTCACTATTATAACACACATCTCATATCTGATCCGATCTTTATTTATTTATTTATTTATTTATTTTTATCTCTGATATCAAACTTAGCAACCCAATAACCATATATATGTTGCAACTATGGCTTTGATACCATTGTTCTGATCATCACAGTATACAAAACAATATCTGTCTTTACATATATATTCATATTAAACTTTCAATCACATTTTAAAATAAAATGAAAGTATAAATTTCACAGCGTATTTAACTAACCTTAATTAATCCACAAATTATTCGAGAGTCGAGACTTTAAGTGTATTTGTTTCCTTAGAAAGTTTTATAATGCAAAGTTAAATAAAAAATCGTGTTTTTCTCTAGTTTCCTTTCTTTATTAATAATATTACAAGACAAAATACGTTTCCACGTTTTTTGCTATTAATTAATTTTAAAAAAAATTTAAAATTCAAATTTACAAAAAAAAATAACTATCGGGTCAAATCGTGTGTGCCCGACGTTTTAGAGAAAAAACTAACATAACCCAAAGTAAAAAGCAACAAATCAAAAGTCCTTTTGGCAGAGGGATAATTACCAACCCAAACATGAATTAAATAATTTAGCTAAGAATCTTAAAAGGGAGAATGCACTTTAAGTTAGGCCCTGTTTGATAAAATGAAAAAATTAAGTACTGAAAAATAAATGCCAAAAATTGCCAATAATTTCATAAAGATTAACTGCATCAGAAAAACTATTTAATAAGTTACTAACAATCAACGTCAAGATAAATATATTGCTTGATAACTGTAAATGTCAATACTAATGAAAATTATGTGATTTATATATTTACTCCTTATTATCATTATTAAATTACATATTATCCAAAATAAATAGAGTTTATAATAATATTTTATTTTTCACTATAATTTATTAATTATTGTAAATAACATGTTTAAAAAAATATGTAAAAATATTTATTCTAATAATATTATCCAAAAAAAGACATAAATATGTTTAAAAAATAACCAATGGAATAAAAACTTTTTGAAACTATCCAAACTAACAAGAGATATTTGCAAAATATTATATTATTTATAAGGGTTTTTTGTTCTAATTTATTTTCATTTAAAATTTTTTTTGTTGACTGTATTCTACATTCCACGCAAGAGGCCTTACCTATTTATAATTTTCAACCGTTTTTCATTTAAAATTTTCAATTAATACTTCCTAAAATTTTGTTATCAAACATATTGAAAAATTAAAACCATTGAAAATTTTCATTTTCAATGGTTTGAACATTTTCAATAGTTTATCAAACATGACCTTAATCGGATGAAACACAATTTTCTTTTCACTTAATTCGTTTTATTAAAAGTTATTATAAAAGTAATTAAATCAACTCCACCCATCTAAAGATAGTAAGCAAAAGGGAATCTTCATTGTCATAAATGCATTGAAGCAATCACCTCATATAAGCTTACTCTAAATAAATTTCCTTAATGTGTTTATTTTTGTATATTCTATAATTTACTTCCAATTTTCTAAAAAATAATAGAAAAAAAAAATAAAAAGTAAGAAACGAAGCATTGAAATGGAATGAGTACCCACAGATGCATCATAAACAGACATCTTTTCCAATTTTGAATTTTCTTGGAGTTATTAATGGAATATGGAAACAATAATAATATTAATAATAATGGAAATTGAAAGTGAAAAACACTAACTTTAAAAGAAAAATGAGGATGTGAAAGATTAAAAATAGTCATTAAAAGTAATTAAATCAACCCCACGCATGCATCTAAAGATAGTAGCAAAAGGGAATCTTCATTGGTATAGGCTTACTCTAAATAGGTTTATTTAATGTTTTTATTTTTATATATACATTCTCTAATTTACTTTCATTTAGAGAAAACTAAAAAAAAAAAAAGTGAAAGATTTGGTGTGGACAGGGGAGAGAGTGATGTTCCAATATAATACTCAAACTAATGTATTCTTGTCACATAAGATCGAAATCACAAAAATCATAATTCACGATTATGAGTTTAAAATTTTTTTTAAATGAATTAAAATTAAAATTATCAACTACGGTTTTAACTTTAAAACTAAAATCTTAGTCATTAACTAAGATTTTTATTATTTTAAATAAATTTAAACCTTAGTCCTTAAATACAATTTTTGTACATAATTTTGAAATGAGTGATTTGATTAAGACCTTTTGAAAGCCTAATATAAATTTGACCCTCCATCAATTTTGACAAAAACAACATTCTTATTTTCTTACAAAAATAACCTCTTTTTTTATTTAAGATAATGTACATGTAAGAAATGAAAAATAACATTTTATCTAAAATAAGTTATTTTTCAAAAAAAAAAAAAAACTTGAGAAAGGTTAGAATAAAAAAAATTGAAGTATTTGATGTCCTTCTACCAAATATCTCAAAACTTTTGAAATATGTATAATTTTGGGAATTAGAAAAAAAAGTATATATATATATATATATTTGGGGACATCATTGAAATGGAAGGAGTACGTGTTTCAGAGCGAGTAGAGGAGCTAAGCGGAGACGAGAGAGTGGGGGATATGAGAAGTGTACGAAAATGTAACCGCCTAATTTGGACGCATGTGGACAGGCCAGTCTCACGCCTTCCTCGCCCTCACATGCAAAACGACGCCGTCTCTTCGAGGCCCCTACCTTCCTCTCTCCCTCTCTAGAGAGAGAGAGAGAGAGAGAGTCACACACACTCGCAGTTGGTAGCTTTCAGCCTTAATATTTTCACTCAGAGATTCCGCATAAAAGCTTTTCCTTTCATCACTTCATGCCCGAATCGTACGGTTTCTTCTGACCCACCCTCTGTCCTCTCGGTAAGATGCTTTCTCTCTCCTTTCTTCTTTCTTCTTTCTTCCTACTTCCCCCAGCCCAGCTCGCCATTTGTTTTTTCTTTCTCTATGAAGCTTTGGGACTGTTCCTGGTTTTCTTTTTCATGTTTGTTTGCTTGGAAAATCGCGGTATCAACTAATTTATATCCTGGCCATTATTAGTGTAATGGTTTCTCGACTTTTCTCTGGTGTTTCCTCCACTAAGACGTCGTTTGGCTGCCGAGAAAGCACCGGTAAAAGGCCTCACTGTACTGGTCTATACTCTAGGAGCTCCCTACGTTTCTTCTTTTTCTTTTTCTTTTTTGTTATGATTATATAAATTGATGGGTTCGTGCGTTTTAGGGCTTAGATTAGTCCCAGCAACTTTTACCAGAAGCCGTTCTTTTCTGTCTTATTTTATGGATAAAAATCATAAAACCAACAAAATGGTGTTCAGTGGAGGGAGGAACGCTGATATTCTCTCCTGTTACTGTGCAAGTGGGCCTTCAAATTTTTTTCTTTTTTCTTCTTTTTTTGATTATTTAAACTCCACATTCTCCTCCTCGTGTGAATCTTTCTCGAGCCCAATGCCTTTGTATAAAGCATCCAGCTTTTCAGGGGTTTTTCTTGTTCTATGCACTGCACCACTCATAACATTTCTGGGTTTTCTCACTTTTTCTCATTACATTTCTTGGGTTTTTCCGATGCAACTTGTAGTTTATGCTTCCGGGGCTGTTCGGTTTTTGAGCCTTGTTTTGTTTGTTGTGGGAGTCTTCTTTTTCAGCCACTGAAGATGGGAATGGGGCTTTGACTTTGTTGGGGTATTTTTCTTTATATTCCGAGGGTTTCAGCTTTTTATGAAGGCGGAAGTGGCCCATGGGTCAGTTTGTTTAATGTTGCATTAATTTCCATTTGTTATCATCTCCAGTTTGCCTCCCAAAAATGATATGGTTTCACATTTTCATTTATTTATTTGTTTTAAAATTTAAACAAAACACTCTTTTAATTATCTAGTTTGTTGAGAACCTGTCAGGAAAGATCAGAAAATTTTAAATTCTGATTTAATGTGCTGGGTCTCTTTTTCTTCTCTTGTTAGTTCAAAAGATGATATGATGGCATAATCTGAAATATTTTAAGGATTTTTTTTCTTAATGTTTGTTGGGCAATTTATTTATGTGTAAAGACAGGGCAAAAGCTCGCTTCTAACTCAAAAGACATATGATTGAATTAGGTGCATTTGAGGGGAGTTTTTTTTTTTTTTTTTTATAGGTTTAAATCTAATTTTGTAAACAACTATTTCTTTCCTGTATTTTCTCATCAATCAAACAGGCTATCTACCTTCTTATTTTGTTTTCTTTCTCATAATTTCTTTACTGTTTCCATTTTTTCTTGTAACTTTTCTTATTATTATAAATGGTTTATTAATAGGTTTGTAATTCAATTAAAATTTGATTATGCCCAAATGCTGAACACAGTAAGAACATCACAGTATGTGTAACTGTGCCATTGTTTTTTCAAGGGTTTTGGTAGTTTGGCTTTATGAACTCTCAGTTTTACAGAGTTGCTAATGTTTCTTCGGTTCTATACAGGAGTGTCGTAGCTGTTTGGAGTGAAGCTTTTATCAGACCCGTCCAGTTTCCAGGTAAAAATTCATAGAAGCTTTTGCTAAATTGAAAAGTCTGAATACAATTCTTCTTGCTGTTTAAAAAAAGTGGTCAATTGATTCTGAAATTGCTTTGTGAACCTTGAATGTTGATGTGAAAAGCTTGGCAGCTACTGCTGTATATGGGGCCCAAACCTTATTCTATTAGTAGCATGGAAATTTTTACTCCATAAACTGAAGCACTTGGTAGTGGGGATGCCTTTAACTTTCATAAAGAAATTTAAGTGGAGAAAAAACAAAAGGAAGATGTTTTAAAGGAAAAGGGGCTTGTTGGTTTTGTGAGTCATAAGACTCATAACAAGATTATTCCCTTTTTTGGATTTTTCCAAATATTTCATGCAAAAGAATGGATTTGAGAACTGTCCAGATTTATATTGTAATTTTGTTATCGGGCAACACCATTGAACCAATTACTGTTGCAGGGGCCATCATCAGGAGCCATGTTTGTTCCAAGACTAGTACCTAGATGTAATCCTATGTCTGGTTATCTGCAACCAGGGGTCAGCAATATTTTGCTTATCCTGTTCTCGGCTGATATAATCTGGCAAAGAATTTTGATGTTCGTATCCAGATGGAGTTGAATTGGCCTGCTTATTGAACCCTGCTTTGTCCATTGACCAAGCGTTTTATGTTTCGTCATCTTCTTGAGTTGATGCCTGGCGTCTTTTTTGGTTACATAGGTGTTTTAGGATGGTCTTTCATTTTTTCATTAGGTTTAGAAAAGGAAGAACATGGATCTTCCAGCCAAATTTACTAGAAAGGAACTGTTATTCCTCTTTGCATAGACATTAACCACTTCATCAATAGATTTGATTTTGATTTGAAATTTATTTCCATTCTGTGATAGAAGCGATATTAGTTATTTCCACTTTTCTCTGCTGCAGAAATTTTCCTGGAGTCCTGGAGGTGAATTTCTCTTGAATTGAGTAGTTGGATCCCATCAGCAGAAAGTAGAGCAGAATGTCAAAGTCAGCTCCAACTCTGAAAGCTTCTTATGCTCTAATCATATTCATATTATGCTTCTTCCATTCGTCTTTCTCAAGTGCAACCCATTCTGGTGACATTGAGTTGTTAATTACTCTCAGAAACTCTCTTGTCCAAAGAAGGAATGTTATTCCAAGTTGGTTTGACCCGGATATTCCACCATGCAATTGGACTGGCATAAAATGTGAGGGTTCTATCATTCATCGAATAGATTTATCCTTTTCTCTGTTGCCCTTGGATCTTCCATTTCCAAATCTTATAGGAGAATTGAGAAATCTGAAGTATCTTAATTTCAGCTGGTGTGCACTCACTGGTGAGATTCCTTCAAACTTTTGGAGTCTAGAAAATTTGGAGACTTTGGACCTGAGTGGCAATAGGTTGTCTGGTGTACTGCCATCAACCCTATCTAACCTGAAAGTGCTCAGAGAATTAGTGCTTGACGACAATAACTTTTCTGGCAACTTACCCTCCACCATTGGTATGCTCAGAGAGCTTACTGAGCTCTCAGTCCATGGAAACGCTTTCTCTGGGAATCTTCCATCAGAACTTGGAAATCTTCAGAATATGCAGTCCCTTGATCTAAGCCTCAATTTTTTCTCGGGAAACCTACCTTCCAGTTTAGGAAATCTTACAAGGCTTTTTTATTTTGATGCCAGTCGGAATGGATTCACTGGTTCCATTTTTTCAGAGATTGGAAATTTGCAGAGGCTTCTATCTCTTGATCTATCATGGAACTCACTGAGTGGACCCATACCAATGGAAGTAGGCAGGTTGATGAGCATAAGTTCCATGAGTTTGGGAAATAATAACTTAAATGGGGAAGTACCAGTGACAATTGGAAATCTGAGAGAACTTCAGGTACTTAACGTCCAAAGTTGCAGACTGACAGGGAAAGTTCCAGAAGAAATCTCTAAGCTGACCAACCTGACTTACCTAAATATAGCGCAGAACAGTTTTGATGGTGAATTGCCTTCAAGTTTTGGCAGGCTGACAAATCTAATTTACCTTCTTGCTGCCAGTGCGGGACTAAGTGGAAGGATTCCAGGGGAATTGGGTAACTGCAAAAAGCTCAGGATTCTAAATTTATCCTTCAACTCACTATCGGGTCCATTACCTGAAGATCTCAGGGGGCTGGAATCTATTGATTCACTAGTACTAGATTCAAACCGGCTGTCTGGTCCAATCCCCGATTGGATTTCCAACTGGAAGCAAGTTGAGTCCATTATGTTAGCTAAAAACCTGTTTAATGGGTCACTTCCTCCCCTTAATATTCAGACCCTGACTTTACTTGATGTTAATACCAACATACTTTCTGGTGAGCTGTCTGCAGAAATATGCAATGCCAAATCACTAGCCATATTAGTGCTATCGGATAACAATTTCACTGGTACTATTGAGAACACCTTCAGGGAATGCTTGAGTCTGTCAGACCTGTTATTGTATGGCAACAATCTCTCTGGAGGATTACCTGGTTATCTGGGAGAGCTTCAGCTGGTTACATTGGAACTGTCAAAAAACAAGTTCTCTGGCAAAATTCCTGATCAGCTGTGGGAGTCTAAAACCCTTATGGAGATTTTGCTCAGCAACAATTTTCTTACAGGTCAGCTCCCAGCTGCTCTTGCTAAAGTTTCGACATTGCAGAGGCTGCAGTTGGATAATAATTTTTTTGAAGGGACCATTCCAAGTAACATTGGAGAACTAAAAAATCTCACTAATCTGTCGCTACATGGGAATCAATTGACTGGAGAGATCCCTTTAGACCTTTTCAACTGTAAGAAGTTAGTATCCCTGGATCTGGGTGCAAACAAGTTTACAGGGTCAATTCCAAAAGCTATATCACAGTTGAAACTGCTCGACAATCTGGTGCTATCCAACAACCAATTCTCTGGTCCAATTCCTGAAGAGATCTGCTCTGGGTTTCAAAAGGTGCCCTTACCGGACTCTGAGTTCACCCAGCATTATGGGATGCTTGATTTGTCTTATAACCAGTTTGTGGGCTCCATTCCGGCAACACTTAAGCAGTGCATTGTTGTGACAGAGCTACTTCTGCAGGGCAACAAGCTTACTGGTGGCATTCCTCACGAAATTTCAGGTCTGGCAAACTTAACCTTGCTTGATCTGTCTTTCAATGGCTTAACAGGTCCAGCTATACCGAAGTTCTTTGCTTTGAGAAACCTACAGGGGCTTATTCTTTCACATAACCAGCTGACAGGGGGCATCCCTGTTGATCTGGGCTGGTTGATGCCAAACTTAGCTAAGCTTGACTTGTCAAACAACCGGCTCACTGGATTAATGCCTTCATCCATATTCAGCATGAAGAGCCTAACCTATCTATCTATTAGCATGAATTCTTTCTGGGGTCCAATTTCTCTTGATTCTAGAACCAGCAGCTCTCTGTTGGTTCTAAATGCCAGCAACAACTATTTATCTGGTTTCTTTTGTGACTTGGTATCAAATACAACTTCCCTTTCTATCCTAGATCTTCACAACAACACACTCAGTGGCAGCTTGCCTTCTTCGCTCTCCAAACTTGTTGCCTTGACCCACCTCGATTTCTCCAATAACAAATTCCAAGAGTCTATTCCATGCAATATCTGTGACATAGTAGGCCTTACCTTTGTCGATTTCTCTGGCAACCATTTCACTGGCTATGCACCAGAGATTTGCTTGAAGGGCAAACAGTGCTCAGAACTCCTACCTGTTTTCCCTTCTTCACGGGGCTACCCTGCTGTGAGAGCTCTGACACAAGCCTCTGTCTGTGCTATTGCAGCAAGCGCCACTTTCATCTTCTTTGTTGTGCTCATTTTTCTTCTCAGATGGAGGATGCTGAGGCAAGATACTGTAGTTCTTGACAAGGTAAAGGACAAGGTAGTGCTAGCAGTTGAGCCAGAATCCACTGACGGGTTGCTGGGCAAGAAGCCGAAGGAGACACCTAGCATCAACATTGCAACATTTGAGCATTCCTTGAGGAGGATGAAACCTTCAGACATCTTATCAGCGACTGAAAACTTTAGCAAGACTTACATCATTGGTGATGGCGGGTTCGGGACAGTTTATAGAGCCTCACTGCCAGAGGGTCGAACAATTGCTGTCAAAAGGCTCAATGGAGGACGCCTGCATGGTGATCGCGAATTCCTTGCAGAAATGGAGACAATTGGAAAGGTTAAGCATGAAAACCTGGTCCCTCTCCTTGGCTACTGTGTCTTTCAGGATGAGAGATTCTTAATATATGAATATATGGAGAATGGAAGTCTTGATGTCTGGTTGAGGAACCGAGCAGATGCAATAGTCCTTGACTGGCCAACCCGATTCAAGATCTGTCTCGGCTCAGCCAGGGGGCTGGCCTTTCTTCATCACGGTTTTGTCCCCCACATCATTCATAGAGACATCAAATCCAGCAACATCTTGTTAGACAGCGAATTCGAGCCAAGAGTATCAGATTTCGGCCTAGCAAGAATCATCAGTGCATGTGAGAGCCATGTAAGTACTGTTCTTGCTGGAACATTCGGATACATACCTCCTGAGTATGGACAGACCATGGTGGCGACAACGAAGGGCGATGTTTACAGCTTCGGGGTAGTGATTCTGGAGCTGGTGACCGGAAGAGAGCCGACAGGGCAGGCGGACGTGGAGGGTGGGAATCTGGTGGGGTGGGTGAAGTGGATGACTGCCAATGGAAGGGAAGACGAGGTGCTGGATCCTTACCTTTCAGTCATGACAGTGTGGAAGGATGAGATGTCACATGTGCTCTCAATAGCTCGATGGTGCACATTGGACGATCCATGGAGGCGGCCGACAATGCTGGAGGTGGTGAAGCTGTTGAAGGAGATTCATTCCATCGCGACTGACTGACTGAAACTGTAAGTGAAGCTGATGTTAATGGAGGAGATCAATCTTGCTACTGACTGAAAGTAAACTGTAAGTGGATAGTGACTATGATTACAAATATGTAGTTGATCTATAATTGAGAATCAGTACAGGTATGTAAATAAGTGATTTAGAGTCTGAAGGAACTGTGGTATGGAATTCAATATAAACATCCTCTGAAGTCTGTAGACCGCCATGGAAATGGGGGAGTTGCAGCTTCTCTTCTTATGTTTATAGGAAGAGGATGCTAAGTTTTAGGATTGTGTGTGTTTTTAGTTGTGTTTATAAACCATAAGTGCCAATTTGAGAATGTTTAAGGATACAATTCTCAAAAAATAGCTTTGTGGAATGTTCTTAAAAGTTTTTTTCCTCCAAATATTTATTAAAAATAACTGTCATCTACAAGTGTTTTTTTAGAATTAATCTGTCATTATTTTCTATATTTGTATAATTATTTCTAAAATGCTTTTGGAAAAATAATTCAAACATGTCAATAGAAAGCATCCGGTATTCAAGCAAAAATTATGAAATGTGTGTTTTGAGGATGGAAAAGGTTTTCTGAAAACAAAAAACTGTTGCCAAATAGGCAAGAAGATTGTGTAGTAGGCACTTCTCTTTCACTTGTATTTGTAGATGTCCATAGACTAATAAGACAGTTTTTGCATTTACCATTAAAAAAATTGTGAAATCGGATTAAAAGGAACAACTCCCAAAAAATTTGCAAGAATGACCTATTAACTTTGAAAGTGATGCCAAAAAAGAAAAAAACTTTAAAAGTCACGTTTCTTTTTACAAAAATGTCTTTAAAAATGTAAAGATGATTATCACATATGATAATTAACTATATAGGGATATTTTGTCCCAAATAGTGGTATTTTTAAGGTTTCTTTTATGTTTACATGCTTAACTCAGTTAGTAAAGAGTTCAAATTTTAAAAAGAAAAAACATTAAGAAAGGGGTCCTAAATTCAAGTTTTATGGGGATAATTTACTATATTGTAACAATGGGAATCTATTTAAAATGGAAAAATAGAGAAACAATTTGCAAATGTAACCTCTTACTTTCATAACCTTTTAAAACACCAATTTCTAACAAAATGCTCCCTCTAGGGAAGTTCTCCAGCAAACAGCCCCCAGCTTCCCCTCCAACCTTTTGATTTTGGATTGTGAGGAAGGATTTTGTTCAAGAGAAAAAAAGCCCTAAGTCTTGCCAACTCTTTCGATTATGGTTTCGAGATGAAGGATTTTGGTTCAAAAGAAAAAAGCCCTAAGTCTTGCCAACTCCTCTTTCGACACTGCCTCCTTGGGATCACAAGTGAGCAGTTCTCATTATTGTAGAGTGAGTTTCAACTACAGAGGTGTAAAACCTGGGTAAATTTGAATTTTTCCGAAACAAACAAAGTAGTTTATCACAACATGTTGCAACCCGGAATTTTTCTCATATCTCGTGATGACGAAACTGACCCTCACCGTTTGAGCTCATCTCACGAAATCTAACTACCCGTATGAATCCCCGTCGACCCGCATAGTTGGAATTTCGTTTTCTGGCCACGCCATTCTGACGACCAAAAGTGGGATTTTTTAGAAAAAAAAATCTTGAAAGTGGAAAATAATTTAAGTAAAATTCATTTAAAATAATTTGAACTTGAACCAGAACGAAATAAATCATTTCGGGGTAGAAACGGACCCGTACAGGTTATGGACATGTGGCATGACATGAGTCACTCACTCAAACTAAAGTGAGAGGCTTCGGACAAGAGATCCCATTTTTCATTTCTTGCTGGAGAAGAAAATACGTGAGAGAGAAAAGATAAAGAGAGAATCCAAGCTTCTCTCTTCGATCCTCGGAGTTTTGTCGGTCAGAATTCATCGAGTTAAGAGTGAAAATTCATCTACTAAACGAGGGCTACGTGTACATACCAAAAAGAAGGGATTTCACTGAAGATCCAAAGGAGGAGATTTCAGGAAATCAAATTTTTCGGGATTAGGAGGTGTTCTTGAGACCTCCTTCGGTTCTACTATGCTTTAAAAGGTATGGATTCTTCCTACTATGGTTTATTTCTACCCTAAGGGCTGTTTTGGTTCTATTTCCACCCTTAGGAGCTGTTTGGCTCTGTTTTATGTCCTAAGAGGTTGTTTAGCATAGGTTAAAAAGACTTTAACTCGCTTATGCCCATTTGTGGCCTGGCTTTTGTATGTTCATTCAGGTTAGTGGTATGTCCCAAAAGTGCTTGTGGACTATTCGATTAAAAGAAATTATTCTGATCAAGCACTCGATGCCCTAAGGGGCTATCTGGCATGGGTTAAAACGACATTAATTGCCATTTTGCAACCCCTTTGTGGCTGGTTTTGTGTGTTGATTTGTGGTTATGTGTAATATGTCCCAAAAAGTGTTTAGGGATTGTTTGGATTAAAAAGAATTATCCGAATTGTTAATTGATGCCCTAAGGGCCTGTTTAGCCTATTTTAAAATGACTTTAATAGCCATTTTGCGGCCCGTTTATGGCTAGTTTTGTGTGTTGAATTGTGATTGTGTGTAATATGTCCCAAAAAGTGTTTAGAGACTGTTTGGATTGAAAATAATAATCTGAACTGGCATGACCCGTTTGGCCTGGCCAGGCCGCTCAAGGGCCTGGGCTTGGGGCTGTGTGGGTTGTTTTGTGGGCATTATATATGTCACAATTGGCCTTGAGGGTGAAGGGTGTTATTACTTGATTGGTAATAACATGCTTGATAATTGTTGTTTGATGAATGTTGATATATATATATATATAGAGTATATATATATATATATATATATATATATATATATATATATATATATATATATATATATATATATATATATATATATATATATATGTATATTGACATTGGAAATAAATGATCGTTTTGGAAATTATATGCATGTAATATAATTGTCCATGATACATGGTTAAATATATGAGATAAATTGTCCATATGACATTCATTACATATGTGGCATGGCATTGCATACAATGGTACGTTACATTGCAAATGCACGGGAACATAACATTTCATGGGTGTGAGTGCATGGTTGATATCAACTCCACAATGGGTGATTGATGAATGGGCTTGGTACCGTTGGACGAAGTCCAAAAGAGTCACACTGTTGAACAAAATAGTAAAATTTTATGTCGGGTAATAGCAAGAAGGGTTAGATACTCCATCAGGTGAAAGACCCGACTTTGGGCTTGTAATACCCAACGGTAAAAGTCCAAAAGTGTTGAAGGCGTGTGGAAATATTACTCTGGGACCCCGAAAATTTGTCATTCCAATAAAAGATTTATGGTTTTTCTAAATGAAATGGATCATTAAGGTAACATCCAAAAAGCTTTTGGTTTATAAACAAACGACTTTGTTTGAATGATCATTGGATGTAATCCATCAATGACGGATTTTACCGCCAATACTGGCACGTATCGTGCAGTGGAGCCTGCAGTTGAGCCCTGCACATGAGCCTGCAAAGACTCCCTGCATGGTGCATGAGTGAGTCTCATCTCATTTCATGGCATGACATATAGAATTCCAACATAGAATTACATATCTTGCTTGAAATTGTAATGTGAATATGAAAATTGTTAAGTATGTAAGCATTGTACGCATCTCAGGCCGTAATAGCCCCTTGCAGGATTTACTCCCATCGGGCGTGGTTCACCATATATAGGATAACATTATAGGTGCGGGACTTACGCCATTAGACGATTCTCATCCAGGGCCGCAAGGGTAAAGAAAGCCAACATATGGCTTTTATAATTACTTTTGTAATTATTTTTGTAAAATAATTTGGAACAAATTATTTTTGGCATGTACTAATATGTAAAGAGTTGTAATTGAACTCATATGATTGGTTTTTAATATAGTCTTACATGTTTTTATATGAATGTGGGATAAAGGGGCCCAAGTAGGCTAATTTTCACTCATAAATGGACCCTGCGCCATTGTGTTATATCAAATCCCGATGGGTCAAGTGATTGCATCATATACGTGTTGATTGATAGCTTCTCGTACAAAGAAGATTCTGTTCGATTTTTGTTAAATTATGGATCCTGATGAATGGGACACACGAAGGGGTATCGAGTTACACGATATCCACCCTGGCTTCCGCGGTCGACGGGTGATCACGCGGACCCCGGATTGGGGCGTCACAAAGGAAGTTCCACTAACAAATAGCGTCGATAAGGAAAGTTGTTTGAATCAGTAAGGGGCCATGGAAATTCGCGGTAGTAAGGAGAATTTGTTGATGCTTAAAGAAAAATGATATTTGTTAGAAAAGGTCAGGTCCTTAGAGGAGGAGAAACGCAACCTGGAAGAAGAAAAAGGAAAAATGTTTTCTCCTTGGTAGTGTCCTTGTTTCTCTTTGCGGGTTCTTCTTGTAAGGTAATTATCATCTCTTGTTTTCCTGTCCTATTTTTATATGTTTTTGTGAGACCGCTTCCTTGTATTATTGATTTGTGGTTTGGATTATGGTTTGTAATTTTAAAATCACAAGTTTTCATGGTGCCTCAATACTACTGAGTATGTATTCTTTTTTGGTTGTTTTAGAACCTCATCAAGAATGAATCGGGACTCTTAGGTTCAGTTTGTTGCATCATGACCATAACCGAATAATTAAATTAGATATGAAGTAATTGCCGATTTGGGACTCTGCTTGGTTGCCCATAATGTAAAAGAAAGTCCTAGAATACTATATTCTACATTACTTAGGACTTGAGAACAAAAACTAAAATTACTCTTGAATAATAATAGATCCATTGTTCAACAATTAAAACTGTATGATTTAAAATGATTGAGGTTGAATTGCCTCATAAATCATAAACAGAGTTGAGATTGTTTTTAAGAAATTGAAGTTGATTGATAAAGGCACTAAAGGCTTGTTGGAAGACTAACTATCTTTCTCATACTCATCCTAATATAGCTCATGTAGTTAGTGTAATTAGTTAATTTATGAATGCACCATAGAAGAAAGGAAGTTGCTTATTGAATTCTTAGATACTTCAAGGTGGCAAATAGGAAAGGAAATTAGTTTTAAAAAATGAGAATATAGATATGGAACTTATATTGATGCAAAGTGGGATAACTCTCTTACTAATCAAAGATCAAAGCTGACCAAGTGTGGAAGCCAAATTCAAATCAATTTCAAGCAAGGATGAGGCTTTGAGTTAGGAATGAAACTAGAAGATCCTATGAAGATATATTATGACAAGAGTTAGCCATAAGAATTTTCTATGATTTTTTCCATCATGATAAAACTAAATACATGGAGATATATCGACAATTCATCAAGGAAAAAACTAGAAAATGGAGAGACGCGTGTTGCCTTTGTTGCTTCAAAAGGCCAACCTACAAATTCTCACATAAATGGTTGTCAAGTTCTACATTTCAATATATTCTAGACTAGCTTGGAATGGGAAATATATTCGAACTTGCTTGAGAAGTGTTGTAAATATGCATGCTACTATTTCTTCACATGTTGAAAATATGCAAGTTGATATCTCTTTCCTAATTGTATTGTTGATGTACACATCTAAGCTAACATGTAGCCTATAAATTCTTAGATAATGATGTCTGCATTGATCTAATACTTTTATACAAGCACACACACACAAATATATATATATATATATATATATATATATATATATATATATATATATATATATATATATATATATATATATATATATATATATATATATATATATATAGATATAACATGATTAGTATACCATACCAACAATATGGTATACTAATCATGTTATAATGTAGGAGAGACCAACAATATGTTGTAACATTGATTATTATTATTATTATTATTATTTTGTTCTTGTTGCTGGAGATGCTTTCAATTGAAAATAAATGAAGTAAAAAAGTCAAACATGGAATCAAAAGTGGAGAACCAATCACCTGAATCTATAAGCAATATTTTTGCTCCTTGAAATATTGGAATTCATAATTTTATAATTTTGATTTAAATATGTTATCACATATTATACTTATATAAAGTAATTCATGTTGGATTAGAAAAAATTTCACCTAAATACAATCAAGTTAAAAGTTGAGTTAATATAGTTAGTATTGTAACAAAACTAGTAGGTAATTCATATTAATTTTTTTGTAATTTGTTACTATTTTGCAGATTGATATTTCTCTTCCTCACCCAGCTTTTTTAAACAAAATACCCAAAAGATGAGTATTTTCTAGGAAAAATAACATGTTTATCCCATTACGTATAAGAGAAAAATATTTTAAAGGAAAAAAGAAAGTGCATAATGATCAATTGGAAAGAGTTTTCCTTTTAATAAATGAGAAAGAAAATAAGAAGAATAACAATAAGAATCAAAAGAAAACGAAAGAACCTAATGATGAAGATGTGATAAAGTTGGCACTTCTGTATTTGTTGGAGCATGTTTTGTTGGGGAAATAAGGTAAAAATGTGATAGATATGAAATGGGTTGCTCTAGTGGATAATTGGGAGGCCTTCAACAAATATCTATGAGGAAAAGTTTGTTATGAGAGGACATTATTTGGTTTAGAAAGAGCTTTAGCGAACCGAGTTTCCAAATTCTAAGATAAGAATAAAGAAAATTGAGAAGCTAGACTTGAAGCATATAGTCTTGTGGGATTTGCATATGCCTTCCAGATGAAAGGCCATGAGGCTATTCCACTTACTTGGATTGGGAAATATGCAACTCGTATCTCAAGGCTACCTCGAACAGCTCGAATTAGAGTGCAACTCGGGTGTTCTAAGGGCATCAAGTTGAAAAATTGTTTGCACTTCTAATGTAAGTACTTTCCACGGCCTATGAAATTATAAGAATACAATATAGATACATTATACTTATTTTGGACTAATAATTAAAGCTCTACTATAATAGTAGTTATGCTTTCATCTCAATCGTTATTACCTTCTATCGAGGAGCAACAATAAGACTATTGGTGCTATTTTGCATAAACGAGGGAACTGATAATAGAAAATTTGACCAATCATCCTGCATATCAAAATGCTGCCAGCATGAACTTACTACGAAAGCCTTCCAAACTAAAGCATATGTTTCATCACATCGTAGCAATGACAAATGAAGATAGAAATGATGCATATGTCCCATCAATTGAGTTAAATTCAACTAAAATTATGCTTTAAGGTACATATAGTAATCATATTTTACATGTTAGAAAGCGTTAACTCTTTACCTTATTCATGTGCAATATGTACAAAAATTATGGATAGGATTTGTGAAATTCAAAGAAAGCTTATAATCAAATTTCAATTATTTAAAGAAGGAAATTGAGGAACTCAACTGGAAGATGGATGAACTAAAACAACTTTTGTTACAAGTTAGTGATAAATTCATATTTTGAAATCTTCTAATATTTGAATGTTTTGTTTTTATGTTTTGATTAATTATTAATTTTTGTTTGGTCCATGCAACTTTTGGGAAAGATTTCAAATAAGGAAGGTGTGCATGATTATAGATTTACAACATCTAGCACAAAAGAAAATGACAATATGAATTATGATCTTCAACATTCAAATTTGAAGGGTGATGCATATAATGAAGTGGAGAGATATGACATTCATATGAATGTGAACATTGACATGAAACCTTCCATGGACCTTCAACTTCAACACCAACACATATCCATAGATGAAAAGGATAATGATGATCTAGCTATTGATATCGTCAAGCTATATGGTTCCCCAACCATGCCAAGTGAATTTTCAATCTATGTCATACTCCACCACCTTTCTTATACAGTCTTCTAAAAGAGACGTCAAATTAAAAAATCTCAAATTTTGAAAGATCCTTTTACATATCCAATGTAGAGAGAAATTGAGGAAAGAGATTGGATATTCTTCAACTTCATTTAATCCCTTGCCTTCAATCTCTAAAGAAGCATTAGAGTCCTTTCGAAGGTGGATGACTCAAGATCAAGAGTAAGCTATAAACAATATTAACTTGTACATTTGTGTATTTCATAACTTATTAAACCAGTAATGATCCATTTTACTTTGATGTTGAAGGTTTACAATTGACATTGACTTCATGTTTGTTGATTGACTATGGTTCAAGTCACTACTTACTCATGGTTCATGGCTTAATGACACGATACGTAATTAGTCATTTTTTTAATTGAGATTAAAACCAAAGTATGAAACTAATTTTTTTATTTTTTATTGTTAGCACATTGATGTTGCATCTTCTTCTTTTGTAAGCGGCTAATGTAAAATCCTCATATTTTCCCCCATAAGTTTACTTTTGTAGACAGTATATTTTAGTTATATATAACTTCAAATTCTGTTCTTATTTAAAAAAAAAAGTTGTAGTAATAAAGATTATGGTGTTGGTGATTAACTAATATATGTTTTCTTTTATATATGTAGCAAAATGCTCATTCAAGATGGAGTAAACATTGCAAAAAATGGAATCAATTTAGATTGCTTGAAGATGACATTATTGTTGATTATGCTAAAGGTTATCGACCTCTTCATTCTCTTAAATGGTCTGATGTCAATACCATGTACGTCTCAATCAATGTTTGGGACAGTCATTGAGTCCCCATTGAACTACAGCTTTGCCCCAAGCAACGTCCAAGAAGTCGATAGGTTCATCACCTCTCGAGTCCCCATCATAAAGGCTTAATACCACGATGATGCGCTTTGTCCCTGAACTCGGGAAGTCATACTTTGATGAAACGTGATTTTGATGAACCCCTTCGCCAAGCAGCGATGACCTTTCTATCCCTTCCCGCCTTACTGGCCATGAGTGCCTGGACAACTTACGTAATCCATGCAAGGTTCTAGTCAAGTTTAACGGCTTGAAAACCCATTCGTTAGGTGCAAAAATGTAATGTCGCACCTGAAGGCTCGTTGTTAACTTTGTTCCACTCACTGTCGACAAGCATTCGCCCTTCAACACCATCTTTAGGGTCGCGTGATGTGAGATTCGCGGATGAAGGGGCTTTCCTCTTCATACCACCAAAGGTTAAGTTTCTTAACCCCACAAGGCCAAGTCAACATAAGGGGAGACCAACAAGCCGCTAAGACCTGCTATGCACTTGATCAGCATAAAGGCGAGACGTCAAAAAAATAGCAACGAATGCTCGAGGCTCGCTTTGCCAAACGGGATTAATCTAGGGTCGTCGAGCCACTATAACTGTATTCCCTGTTTGGCCCCAATAGGTCCGAGAAGGTGAGCCTAAGAGCCTCTGTGACACCCCAACCTGGCACCTCTATGTTAGGAAAGGGTGTCACGAAACTGTAGACTTTAACATTGACTAACTAAGCAATTCTAAAACATTCCTTAAAATATAATCATATAATTTAACATATATTACAAAACCACACTATCATACCCCACTATTTGAGAAGTTCAAAATATCACTTACATATTATTTACAAATCCTTATCATTGTACCTAAAAGTTTATATACAACATATTACTCAGAATAAAACGTTAAATAGAAACAACACCTATCGTTAAGGTGGCCCTTGATGTTAATGTGGAATGTCCTGTTCTCTAGCCACCTCCTCGGTACTTACACGAATAAACACCCGTGTTAAGCATAAAGCTTAGTGAGAATCCTTACGCATGGATGGCCACTAACCATGATCATCCCATTCTAATATATATATATAATCATATAAACTTGAAAGTTGCAATAATTCATGAATTTGCCACAATTAACTAATTTAATTCATTATGTTACTCTCATGTGCTATGCTAACTTCTTGTGTTTTATCTATCAAATTCCATATCATTTTAGTCATAGTATTAATGACTATTTAGGTATTTTATATTTCCATTATATTTTACAAATTACTTCCTATGTTTATGATTCATGTTTTATTTATCAATATCGTTTTATCTCTTTTTACATGTTCTATGCATGCATATTCCAAAGAAGTGAATAAGGGAAAGAGTTGTATGTACCCGAGGGTACTATCACTGTACGAGACAGTGATCTCTATCTATGTTTTACTGTATGACCCAAACGGGGTCCATGTCATCAACCCAAACAGGGTCAACTATATCTATATGCTACAACAACTGTATCTCTAATAAGCATGCCCATCTATCTGTTTACCTGGTCATAAGCAAGCAATCAGCTTTATTACTTTGTCAGTACAAATCTCATATACATGAATAATTATTGTTATCATGTATGCATATGAAATATTCACTATCCATTATTCTCATCTTCATAAAGAGTACTTTCACATATCTCCTATCATCATATGAATGTATTCTATGCTTCTTTATAAAGCAACTATACATGTATTATCTTTTTTTAACATGGCTAGAAATCATGTCTTTTATTATTCCATTCTATTTATTCCATATTATTTAGCATTAAATCATATAACTTTTAAGTCCATTTCTTTATCTCGCTTAGCTAAATTATATTGACTTATTTTCATACAAAACCCTCTCCACTAATACTTTAGGAGTATATAAGAGACATTTGGATGTCTCAAAATCCTATAGGAAAGGACATGAAAATCATTTCCCAAAACAGGGTCCGACTTCACCTAATTTTCCAAGTACAATGAGTTCGAAACCTCAATATGCTTCCTTCATGCACATTGTTCCACTATGAATCTATTTTACTCAAAAATTTGAATCACTCCAAATTAATCATCCAATTTTGAGCACCAAAACTCAAGATATGTCCTAAACAATCAGGACTGCTCTATTTTCAAAACAGAACCAGTAACTGGTCTTTAGACCCAAATTCGGGGGTCTTAAAGTCATATTAATACTTTAAGCTCTCCTTGGAAAATATGGTCACAGGTCTTAGATTTCCTCTCAAATTGGAATTTCCTAAAACGGAGTACTCTAGACTAAGTTATGGCCAAATAATTCACTTAGGGTTTTGGGGAAATTTTGACAGCATCTCCCCTAAAACCCCAACATTTCATTTATATAAAAACTCCTCAATTGAGGACCACAAAACAAATAACAATTTCCAACAACACGAACCACAATGAATTGATCTTCAAGGGAGTCCCGTACCTATTTCTTGGTCACCTCAAGCTCTAACTCTCCTTTCCTTATTCACTTCTCCTCTTACTCCTTTGCTACACAAACCCGAATCCAGTGGTAGCAAACGACGGAGGAACCAAATTTCAGCATGGACCGGGGTTTCCTTTTTCTCTCCCTTCTTCCTCTCTTTCTTTTCCCCTTTCTTTTCCTCATTACCAATCGGTCATACACAAGAGAATAAGGCTTAAGCCTTTCTCTTCAATTCTTTTGATGTTTCTTAAGTGTTCTAGAATGGGGCATGTGTCCCATTCCCATTGGTTCACTCCTCTTTGATTATTTGGTCCTCCTATAACATATAAATAATTTTTTATCTCAAACATTAACCCACATTCTTCATCATTTATTCCCACTATGTCCCTCACATGACAAAAATTACTTCATTCTACCCTTTGGTCTTTAAAATTAATTTTATTTATATATATATATATATATATATATATATATATATATATATATATATATATATATATTCTCTCTCTCTCTCTCTCTCTCTCTCTCTCTCTCTCTCTCTCTCTTTCTTTCTTTTTAATAATCCTTTAATCATGCATTAAACTACTAGGGTTAACTTTGGGGTGTTACAGCCTCACTCGCCCAAGTTGAAGTTGATTCCATGTTGTCACTACTGCGAGAGTTCGCAAATGTCTTCACTTGGTCCTACGTTAACATGCTTAGGGTTTTGCCTACCGTGGCTCAACATCGACTAAACCTTCAGAAAGACTGCAGGCTGATCAAGCAAAGGTTGAATCGGTTTCACCCAACGCGCCGAGAGGTTATAAAGTAAGAAGTGGACAAGTTCCTCGCAATAGGCTTCATCAAAGAGATTCAATATCCTGAGTGGCTCTCAAATGTGGTGGTTGTCCCAAAGAAGAACGACAAATGGCGAGTTTGCTTTGACTATACTAACCTAAACGATGCTTCCCCGAAAGACACCTTCCCTTTGCCTTGGATTGATCAGATTATAGAAGTAACAGCTGGCCATGAGCTCTTATCCTTTCTCGATGCGTACTCGGGCTACAATCAGATCTCGATGTATCTGCCTGATTCGGCAAAAATAGCATTCATAACTTCGTACGATATGTTTTGTTATAACATGATGCCTTTTGGTCTGATGAATGCAGGAGCCACATACCAGCGCATGAAGTCCCCGTGTGTTCAAGCCTCTGTTGGGAAAGACCGTGGAGGCATACTTTGATGACATTCTAGTAAAGTCGAAGTCACAGGGAGATCATTTAGGCCATATGTAGGAGGCGTTTTATCTAATGCGACAGCATCGGTTACAACTAAATCCAACAAAGTCCGCATTCAGGGTTAGTTCAGGGAATTTCTTAGGATTCCTAGTTAGCCAAAGAGTACCGAAATGGCTCGACCCAACGAGTCATTACTTAATGTAATCGTGATACGACAAAGAAAGAGATATAGTTCAGAAAACTCAAAGAAAATTCAATTTTTCTCTCGAAAAAAGGTAAAACTGTAATTTCAAATTTTAAACCGGAAATTTTCTAGGATCTTGATGACGAAACGAATCCGTGAATTCATTCCCACGAAACCACGCGCCCCATCGACTTTGTCTGATTCGAGACGTTTAATTTCACTTTTCATGACCGTATCAGGTGACACATGGCATGAGCATATGGATGCCACATGGCACCCTAGGGGAGTGACACATGGCATGATCCATGTGGTGTACTTGTGTGAATGGTTCATATTGAGCCATGGGTCAAAAGAAGGAAATAAAAGGAAAAAGAAAAAAATCAAGAAAATTAAGAAAATTTGTGGAGATGGCAAGTGGCTAAGGAGGAAAGTGGGGGGAAGTTTCCCCCACTTTTTTTATCAATACGGGTAGGAGAAAAAAAAAGGATGAGAAAAGAGAAAAGGAAAAAGAGGAGAAAATGAAAAAATGAAAATTAAAAAGAAATGGGAATGGAGCAAACAAAAAGAATTCGGCGGGATAAGTGGGTGGATAAGAAAGAAAGAAAAAAATAAAGAAAATAGAGGAGGAGAGGAAAAATAAGAAAACGGAATGCAGAGGGAGAGGGTAGGAAAAGGAAAAGTTTTGTTTCTCTTCTAAGATCTACTGAGATCGACCGTCTGCCATCGAGCAAGAGACAGTTCATCTACGACAAGAGCTACGTTACTAAAATCTAGGAGTTTCTCGGGTTAAACTCCAAGAGGTAGAAAATTTTCCTACTTGATTATTTTTAGCCTAAAAGCCATTTAATGGCATTGGTTTTCTTCAAGGTCGTGACTAGCCATGTGATTTAGACCCAAGATTTTGGGACTGGATATTGGAAATTTTTGGGACTGGTTCCGTACAATTCCAGACTGTGTTGAGATTTGGTTTTGATCTAGAGACTGATGTCTTCGGGTTTTAATGTGTGTTTTGATATCATAGTGATTCAGTGACGAATGGATCCACAAATGGTTCATAGTAGTGAAGGGACCGAGAGGTGCCCTATTTTTATGGGTCCAAGATTTGGGCAATTTTGTGTGTTGTTGCTTGATTGAATAACATGCAGTGTGTAAAAAGATCATGTTGATATATGCTCTTTTGTTGGATGTGAATTATATGTAAAAAAATATAATTATCCATGTTTTGGTAATGTTGCATGTAGTTTGCATTATGCATGTAATATAACATAGCATGAAATGGCATATCTCAGATTTACATACAGGAGATCGCGCTAAGTCAGTGTGTGTGCATAGACGTTATTCACCATTTCTCAGGAATATGTGTGAGCCTTAAATGGAATGACATCCAAAATTGAGACTCTACTTGCATAACACTAAATAAACAACATACGTGGTTAGGTGAAGCAGGTGGGGTAGATCCCCAGGTGAAATAATTCAAATTTTATTCTTGGTTAGACATATGTATCATCCAATGATGAAAGTGTGCGAAAGTGCTCGAAAGCTGCATGAAGACTACTCTGAGACCTCGAAAAATTCAAGTACCTACAAAAACACACGGGACTTGGTAAAAACAAGTGAATATCGGAGTTTGTCCAATGGATTTTGACTTATAAAACAAAAAGCTTTTGTTTGGAAAAAAAAAAGGTCATTTGGTGAAACACCAATAACGGGTTTTCACAGTTGACATTTCATGTGTGAGGGAGTCGATCAGGACTCAGGTTATGAGCATAAGGAGTCTCATCTCATGCATGACATGATATATTCCATATAGGATTGCATTTTTTGTGTGGAATGTGGTTTGATGCATGTGTGCCATTGCATGTGCATTTTAGGCGGGAGTGGAGCCCTCAGAGGGAGAATTTTCTACTATGCATCGTCACCCCTCGTAGACCCCCTTCGTGTATAGGGAGTGTACAGGGAGACAACGCTCCGAAGAGGCCGTGATTTGCAAAGGAGGTCGACATGTGGCCTTGAGTAACATTTTTTTTTTAAAAGTGTTTTGTATAAAAGGATTTTTATAAAAATTTTTTCGACTATCAGAGCAAATAGTCAGGGGTATGTGTAATATGGTAAGAGGATCGTGGATCGGACTCTCAATGTGGACCGTAATTATTCATTTTTTTTCTTCATATTTTATATTTAAATATGAATGAATGGGTCCCATGAAGGGACGTATGGAAGTGAATGAGTAACCTGTCTATGGGTAGTCGGGTGGCACCGGGTCCTGGTGACTAAGACTGAAGTGCCACCCACCTACACGCAAATCCACAGGTTGATCTGCTGTCAACCTGACCCCCGAAAAGTGCCCTGGGGCATCACATAACCCTCAACATGTTTAGCTACTCACTAACAGATTCATCTCTGTGTATTCCCCGATCGTCTTCTACAGCCTTCACAACCTAAAAGAGGGCATCCCCCAAAGAGGGGGTGGGGTCTTAAATGCTACCAAGCCCCTTCCGTTCACCCTATTGGGAAAAAGAGCATATCGCCCCTATCACTATCCCAACCTGTTGAGGGAGAATGTAACACCCCGTCCCGAGATGGTGTGTACGCAGATGTAACTTCAGATGCATTCAAGGGCTTCCTTAATTATTTTAGTGCCATAATAGAATTTTTGAAAAATCGTTTAAGGGGGTGAAATTATAAAGCTTTCAAAGAATTGTGGTACTTTGCAATTACGAAAGTGGGATGGGCGGAAATCTCAATTATGGAATTTTAAAATGATAATAATAATAATAAATTACCAAAATAGTTTGGTGGAAGTCCTCGAAAAATTCTCTAGATCTCTGATGATGAAACTGACTGGTGCTCTAAGTTCAGTCCCTCGCGAAATCTAGTAACCCAGAGCTCGTTAAATCTCGAGACGCCTTAATATTTTAATAATTTCTAGGCGACAATTTAGAGTGAAACTTAAAACTTTATTTAAAAATCTCAAAACGATAAATATTTGTGTTAATATTTAATTACGATAAATAAAATTTTTCTGATAAATGGGACTCAAGAAAAATAAGAATAATAATTAAAGAAAAAGAATAATAAAAAAAAAAAACGAAATCAAAAAGAATAAAAGTCAAATGGGAAAGTAACGGAAAGGAGACGCAGAGAGAGGGCGTGAGAAGCGATTTTTTTTTTTATTTTCTTCTTCTTGTTTCTTTCTATTTACTAAATCGGGATTCTAGAAGCTGCCTGGAAATAGGCGCAAACTGATTCACGCAAGAGAGCTACGCATAGGTACCAATATCTAGCCTTTTGTCAAACTTTAAAAGGTAGAAAATTTGCCTATTTGTATTATTCCTGCTTCCCAAAGGTTATGTAATGGCTTGAAATTTCTTAAAAGACCGTAAAAGTCGTAAACTTTAGTCTCAAAATTTTAGACTGAAGCTTAGGAATTTTTAGAAATTTTTTGGGACTCGTGTTCTGACAATGTGGCTGAATTTCTGATCAAGTATGGCCAATTTGGATTAGAAATTTCCGTGGAGTGTAGTCTTAGACAAGCTCTTACACTTTCGTAAATGTTTCTGATTTCTTTAGACCTCTCTATGAAAAGTTCCTCGAGTAAAAAGTTTGCTAAACAGATATAGTTTTTATGGGGCATTTAATGCATGGACATTCGGGTCAATTTCACATCATATTATCGATGTCCATATCTTAATGAGACTAGCACGTAAAGTTTCATAGGAATCTAAGTCTGCTCGATATAGTCACTTTGAAAGCCCCGTGTATGTTCTTTATGATTAAAACATTAAATCGAGGCATTTTCGTAATTTGAATGAATTATGTAGGCGATTTGAGTATCCGACGAGAATCTAGAGCGCTGACAAGATTCAAAGAAATAGTGAGAGGAAGGTGAGTACTCAAAATCGTTTTTTAAACGAAAGTGTTTAAATTACAATTTTGTAAAGTGCTTTGAAAATATATATTTATAAAGCATTTTTTTTACCTCCCAATTGTTACTCGTAAAAGTTTGATTTTTATTTAAGAAATGGGCTTTGGCCTGGTTTAGCAAAAAACCCCAGATGGCACAAAATAGTTTCCTACGATGTATTTTGATTGCATGGTAATGTTATGGATATTATGACTAACTATAATACCGTCTCGGGTCGGCAAATCGGGGGTTAGATCTAGCATATATTTATATAGCGAGCCAGCCTCCCCGCACATTCGGGCATATAGTGGCCATACCGACTTAGTACATAGCGATGAGGTGTTGGTTCCGAGGTTCCACCGAGCATTTTCGTCCCGAGGTTCCATTATGCTATAGATCCCGCCTTGTTCATTGACCATCTTAGCCTGCAGTGTTCCGGGAAGTTCACTACCGATGCCGTTCGAGGTTCCGAGGCATCACTTCTAGTGGTATTTCGTAAATGGGCCATGCTGGTTGGTACTTGATTTACAGATAAAGACTTTCGATATTAACCACCACCGAAACGCCAAGAAATGGTAAAATAGCTTTTCAAAACAGATTAAGAAGAAATTAGTTTTTGCATCGCAAGAAAGGTGAGTCGCTTTCAACAATAAATAGTTTTCGTATCAGCTAAATGGTTTTCATAGCAAAACTCAGTTTTCATGTTCGCTTTTACAACCATTTTTGCATGCATTTTCATATCGGGAAAGCAAATAGCGCATAACAAACATTTAGAACTTATAAGATCACCGAGCCCGCTTGCCTACGCTTCTCGCTTTTAAAATAATTTTTCAAGTGCAAATAAGCCGAAAGACCTTTCCCGTGATCCTCTACCCCCAGACTCGTGTCGTGATTATATATAAGATAAGGTGTAAATTAAAACTAGTAAAACTTAAAATGTGACATTTTTGTATATGTAAATATCTTTTTGTAAAATATGCATGCATGGTTTGAGAAAAACGCGCTATGACATAAACTTAGTATTCTGATCGGGATCCTTATCTTATATTTTTACTTATGTAATCGGGAAAATTTTTTTATTATCAGAGCCGACATTTGAAACATCGGGAGTGTATTTTGCTTATAATGTGATTTTGTATTGCTTGACCAATTGCAAATGCTTATGTCACGATTTTAGCTAAATCTAAAGGTGTGATTTTGATAGAAAAGTGAAAAAAATTTTATAACCCACGCTTCAAATACGTTTCAAAAGAGTTTTAACCCGCTTAGCTCATGGTAACTCTTGTTAGTCGAAGCCGAGTTTGTCGGAGGTTACCGTGGAGTTGCCTGCAATTCCCGCCTACCAGGAAGCGGGGGTCCGTCAAACTGGTATCAGAGCGCTTTAGGTGCGATAGTTCGCCTCGCTTTTCCGTGACGCTTTTCCACAAGATTTCTATAGAATTGTTTTTATAATGATTTTTCCATTGCAACCTACTGCTTTGCTAAACCTCGCATGCATCAAATATTATAAAGTGTCACCCGAATATTTTAACCTCGAAATTCACAAAGATTATGTCTAGACGAGGTCGTAGGAGGTCGTATCTAGGACTTCCGCACCGAGGCACCCACTAGAGAGATATGTCGAAAGCACACCCCTAGATCCGAAAATGCTTCAATGAATCACTGGCCAGAACCATATTAATGTGGTCGTGCACCCAGCATGCAGACTCTCACGATGGATCGTGCCATACGTGATAGTTACACCAAATTTAACCTTCGTACACTGAGCCTCCAAAAGAGTGTAGGCATGATAAACGCTCTAATAGGGGTTAAAACTATGTGATGAGGCCCAAGCACCCGCAGGCGTGGTACTTATGGTTAGATGTGGTTAGCTTTTCTAAATTTATTAAAGGCACGGACACAAGGTCCTTCCACTCCAAGACGGGGGAGGACAATGTTTCGTGTTTACTAGATACAACAAAGCAGCAAGCAACAATGTTATGAAAAGCTTCTGAGGCTTCATCAAAAGGTAGGAAAGGATTAGCTTAGTTCTAACTCAGTGGGCAAAATAGACAAGAAGAGAGTGCCCGACACTAGCCACCTGCACCCTGGCAATTTAGGGTGAAAAAGAAAGGAAAGAAGTGACCGCGCATGGGAGGCTCGTGATCTCCAGGAGCAAAGATCTAGCCATGGATCCGCCTCAACGTACCAGCCTCCTGGGGATAGATCTTCAGATCATCTTTCCATCAGGCCCTACATGTCGAGGAGACATCTCGAAGAGCGTGATGAATATGACAGGATGTTTCCATCATGGCACGTGAAGGTCACTATCCGAGGACCCGGCCCACAAGCAGTAGTCGCAGCAGACCTCCGAGGTAGGTACACAGCATCTACCCTGTGCACCGGTCCCAACAGTCGGGTAGGGGTGGTTTAGGGCAGAGGTGGCAAGAGACAACACCCTGCAGAGGTCAGGGTAGGGTGCAGAGGCGCAGGCAAAGACTCATTAGCCGTATCTCGTAGTGGTACTGCATCGTGCCTTCTGCATTTACAAATACACAGAGGCGCATGCATCACCAAACGTGATTACTCGGTATGATTTCAATGCGGGACGATCACATGTGCATATATGTGCATCGTGTGGACCCGTAAGCCACTCATTCATTTATTTCCGCATTCTCATTCACCGAGAGGCAACCGATAGAACCTACTATAGATGGTCGTATGGTGGTTTCCACTCCAATGGGGATACTATGATATCCGAAAGGATAGTTCCAAGTAAAGTGCATTGCGATCCGTGCACAAGGATTTTTCGCCAGACTTCCTGATAATGTGCCAGTATCCATGATTTCGATATAATTCGGTATGGACCGTTATCCGTGGCATAGAGCCACCCTTAGATCAAGGTTATGTTAAGGAAGTGAGATCGGGTTCACCTCGCAGGAACCGTGACGTGATATTTTGGGAATGTAAGAGAGATCGCCCCTGGGCCCCATTAATGCCACGACCGCCTCGAAAATGCTTCGGTGCTACCGCTGTGGTTATTTTGGCATTTGTAGTGGATAGAGACAAGAGGTGGGACACTACCGGAAGACATCCCCATAGTCAAAGAGTTCCCATGTCTTTCCGTGACAGATATTTCGTGTTTAATTCCTGGATAGAGAAATTGAAGTTCGTTATTGGAACTAGTTCCGTGGACGAGCCGATATCCATTCCTCCATACAGAATGGCGCCAGCAGAGTTGAAAGAATTGAAGGCACAATTAAAGCCGAATCAAGGCAAGCCAGGTACTTCATCCGACTCCAAGCACTCCTCACCGTGAGCTCCGCCTCTTCAGAAGAAGAGCATGGAAGCTTACTGGGCTAGGTATAGAACACCATAGACAACCTGAATCTGCACACACACAAATCCGCATCCGCTCTCAGATAGATGAGCTATTTGACCAATTGCATGGATCTCGTATATTCTGCAGATCTACCCCAAGGTCGCTACCACGCCTGAGTCCGGAGAATGATGTTTCTAAGATCGCCTTCAAGACGTGATACCATTACCACGAAGTTCCTGGGGTGATGCCATCTGACGACTAATGCCCCAGTTGTGCTTATGGATTTGACATCAGGTATTCAATCCGTATTTAGATAAGCTTTGTGATCGTATTCATTGATGACATTCTAGTGTACTCAGCAGCTCAGAGGGAACATGCGTAGCATCTCCGCATAGTATCAAGCAGATTTCCTGTAGAGCGCTATACGCTAAGTTTAGTAAGTGCCATTTGGTTGGACAAAGTAGCTGGGCATGTCATTTCTGGGCATACATTAGTGTGAATCCTCGAAGATTGAAGCTAGTGAACTGAAGCCACCCACAAATGTTTCGGTTCGTAGTTTCCTTGGATCGGTGTGCTATTGGCAGAAATTTGTCGATGGATTTTCGAAGATAGCAACCCCATGTGGGACCAATCTATTGAAAAGGATCAGAAATTGCTTTGTCGACACCGACAAAGATAGTTTTGGAGGAGTTGAGACAGAGATTTACAAATGTAAACAAAGATTAGCACCACCGTCAGAGCGACTAAGTATGTGGTATATGCTGATGCCTCCAAACAAGGGTTAGGGTGTGTTTTTGACGTGTGATGGTAGAGTGGAGGGGCCTTTATGCTTCCCCGCTTCAGGCTTAAAGAAGCACGAAAGGCAACCACCCTCCGACCCATGATTTAGAACTAGCGCCAGTGGGTTTTCGCTCTAAAGATCCGGGAGACATTATCTATACGGTGTTCCTCACAAATATCTCACTCGATCATAAGAGCTCCGCAGATATCTTCACCGTGAAAGAAATTAACTTACAAGTAGCTGGTCAAGGGTCGAGTTGATTAAGGATTATGATTGCACGATAGAGTACCATATCCAGTGGAAGGCCAAATGTAGTGGCCGATGCCTTAAAGCCTGAACTGAGGGTTCTTATGCTTATCTCGCAGATGATATCTCCCATTGTTGATAGAGTTGATCTTGGGAGTTCGGCCAGGTGTAGCCGATACAGTGGACACTGGCTGGGCATCATTTTATGTTCGTCCTCTTCGTGGATCAGATCAAGGGAAGGTCAGGCGGTGTTTCAGAGATGATTAAGTTGAGGGCAAGATATCAGGGTGGTAGAAACCAGAGTTCCAGATCGTAGACGATGGCTGCAATAGTTAGAGGGAGTCGAATGCGACCAAAATAGGTGAACCAAAAGGGAAATCTTTCGAAGAGGCTCACTCTTCAAGATATGCCATGCACCCCGTAGCACCAAGATGTATCATACTCTCGAGGGAGCATTATTGGTGGAAGGGCATGAAAAAGGAAATTGCGTGATTCGTGATCCGCATGCCTAACCTCGTCAGCAGTAAAGGCAGAAAGCACCGTAAGCCCGCAGAAAGATACGTACCCCTTCCATTCCTTCGTATGGAAGTGGGATAAGATTATTATGGATTTGTTAACAAGCCCAGAACGAGACAATGATGCCATAAGGGTGATAGTGGATGTAATTAAAGAACCGCCGCATTTTCTCCCGCTAGCAATGACGACCCATCGACAAGTCGCTCCAATTATATGTGGATGTGGTGATAGTTAGGATTACATGGTGTTCCTCTATCGATAGTCCTGCATCGGTGACCCTGTGATTCACATCCAGATTTTGGTCCAGTTTACAGGATGCCATGGGGACTCGATTGCACTTTAGTACATCTTTCCATCCTCAGACTGATGGTCAGTCAGAGAGAATTATTCAGACACTAGAGGATATGCTTAGAGCATGCGTGATAGAGTTTAAGGGAAGCTGGGATACGCATTATTCATGGAGCTCGCTTTACAACAATGCTTATCAATCCAGAGTAGGCATGGCTCCATTTGAAGTATTGTATGGCCGAAGTGTCGCACTGATGCCGGGATGAAGTAGAGAGAGGAGATCGATAGGCCCAGTTAGTACAGACACCTAGATAAGATCCGTATCATTCGAGACTGCACTCAAGATAGCCGTGACGTATGTAAAAAAGTTATGCGACAAACGCCGTAGGATCTACAAATAAGGTAGGCGATAGGTCTTCCTCAAAGTTTCCCTGAAAGGTGTCCTCGTGATTCAAGACGCTGTGAAAGAAGCTGAGGCCCATATTAGGCAGGCCATATGAGATTATTGCCGCAGTGGGACTAGTGGAGCAAATAGATTAGACCTTCCTCTAGAGTCGTTTGCTGTTCATAATGTGTTTCATGTATCCACGCCTCCAAGTACGTTCCTGCATCCCTCCCATGTACCAAAGATCAAACAAGAGGAACTAAAGGATAATTTGACCTATAAGGAGCAGCCAATGCGTATAGTATAATTTGTAGAGCATTTTTAAGGAATAAGGTCATTCCTATGAATAAAGTTTTACTGGGAATCATGGGATTAAAGAGGTTACATTGAGAGTCGAGGCTCGGGAGCAGCGCAAACTCAATATCCCCGCTGTTCCGACATGATTCCTTTATATTAGTTTTGTTCATTCTATGGTTCCAAATGTTCTTAAGGAGGGAGGATTTGCAACACCCCGTCCCGAGTGGGTACACAAGATGTAACTCAGAGGCAAGACTAGCTTTCTCCCCTTAATTATTTTGAAGGCTATAATAGAATTATTGAAAATCGTTTAAGGGTGAAATTATAAAGTTTTCAAAGAATTGTGGCACTTTTTCAATTAAGGAAAGGGATGGGTGAAATTCAATTATGGAATTTTAAAAGGATAATAATAATAATAAATTAAAATAGTTCGCGAAGCTCTGAAATTCTAGATCTCAGAGACTAAACGGATCAGGTTGCTAAATTCGGCTCGCGAAATCTAAGAACTCCAGAAAGTTTGAAAGTAAATTCGAGACAATGGAATATTTTACGACTTCTGCGCGACTCGCTAGAGCTGAAACCCAAACCTGATTTTAAAAAATCTCAAAAACGACGTAAATATTTAAAGACATTCAATTACGATAAATAAAATTTTCCTGATGTAAATGTAATTAATTCGGGACAATAGAAATATTTATCTAAAAAAATAAAATAATAATTAGTTAAAAAGAACAAATAATAAAATTAAAAACGAAATAAAAAGAATAAAATAATCGGGAAAGCCGACTGTGCCGGGAGATTAAGAGAGAGGGCGTGAGAGGCGATTTCTTTTAGCCTTTCTCTTTGCTTCTTTCTCGCATTTAATACAAATCGTAATCGTGTGCCATCGAAGAAAAGTGCAAAATTGGATCACTGCCAAGAGAGCTACGCATGTGCACTAATATCTTAGCCTTTTGTCAAACTTTTAAAAGGTAAATTTGCTCATTTCTCATGTTATTTCGCCTTTAAAGGCATGAATGCATTGGAATTTTCAAAGACTGTGAAAGGTCGTAAACTTTAAATCCCAAAATTTTAGGACTGTAGTTTAGAATTTTTAGAATTTTTTGAGATCAGAACGACAATGTGGCTGAATTTCGGATCAAGGAGGCGCTTGGATTGAAATTTCGTATGTAGCTCCGGACAAGCCCACAGAATTTTCGTAAATGTTTCGGTATTTTTAGACTCTACTTAAAAGTTCGTGAGTAAAAAGTCATTAAACAGATATGACAAAAGATGAATGCTGCATTGCGACATTTCGTCAATTTCACATCATATTATCGATGTCCATATCGAATGAGACTAAAGACGTAGCTTCTCATGCTGTAATCAAAAGCTTCGTTCGATATACTACTGAAAAGCCATGCCAGAGTGTTTTACGGTTAAAACGTTTAAACGGGCAAGATTTTCGTAATTAACGAACATGTAGTAGCTACTGAGCATCCCATTTGCAAATTCCAGAAATACGATGCCATTCGAAAGAATTAATGAGAAAAGGCGTAGTACTAAAATCATTTTTAAACGAAAGTGTTTAAATTATACCAGAAAGTCGCTTAAAAATATATATTGAGTAAAGCATTTTTTTACCTCCCAATTGTTATACCTCAATATAAAAGTTTGGATTTCGTATTTAGTTAAATGGGGCTTGGCCCTGGTTTAGCACCCCTGGGATGGCACGCCAGCCTCGTTGTCCGGCGATGTATTTCGGATTGTTCATGGCAATGTTATGCATATTGTGAATTAACTGAGTGCATTGTTTTGGTTTCAAGAATCGTGTTGGGATCTAAGATATATTTATATAGTTTAGCCGCCTCCGCACATCAGATATGGCTAATACCGACTTAGTATTACAATGACGGTGTTGGTTCCGAGGTTCTCTCAATCGAGCATTTTGGTCCCGAGAGGTTCCATTATGCTATATAGATCCCGCCTTGTTCACTGGACTATCTTAATGTAGTGTTCCAGGTTCACTAATGATGCCGTTTCTCGAGGTTCCGAGGCAACACTTCTAGGGTATTTCGTGAATGGGCCACAAAGTGGGTTTCCGTACTTGATTTTACAAGATAACACTTTCATATATTAACCACCATCGAATTAAAGCCAGCAAAGCAGTAAATAGTTTTCAAAACATTTCAAGCAGTTAATTAGTTTTCGTAATGTAGCTTTTCGTGCCAGTAAAACAATTTCAACAATGTAAATAGTTGTATCAGCTAAATTGCCATAAAGAAAACTCAGCTCGGGCAAAACATGCATAAACTATTTTTACGATTATCGGAGGTACAATAGCATAACAAATACTAGAACTTATAAGACTTCCACCGAGCCTCGGGCTTCGTCTGGCGCTTCGCTTTAAAATACCTTCGGCGCAAAATGGGCCGAAAGACCTTCCAGATCCTCACCCCAGACTGTGGCTAGCATTATATATAAAGATAAGCGCCAGAATTAAAATAAAGAAACTTAAATGCAGGACATTCAGATATAACATTTTGAAATATGATGCATGGTTTTGAGAAAACAGTGTCATATAAACTTATATTTGATTTAATCTTTATCTGAGAGGTTTGTGACGAGCACCCGCAGGTCCTTATTATCAGAATAATACTAAAGCACATGCAGCAGGTATTTTGTTTTATACAGTGGATTTTGTATTTTGGCTTCGACCACCGTGCGCCGTTATGCCGCCTGATTTTAGTTAAATCTAAAGGTGTGGATTTTGATGTAGAAGTGAAAAATTTTATAAACCCACATTTTCCAAATACAGCCTTCAGTTCTAAACCGCTTTGTACCTGCCAGAACCCTGTTAGTCTGTTTCGTCACGGAGGCCACCAATGTGGAGCGCCCACAGATTTCCCCGTCACTAGGAAGGGGGTCCTGGTCAGAAGACTTACTTCGTACTTAAATACCTTGGTAACCGCCGTTAGCACGGCGTTAGTAAGGTCAAACTCTGATAACAAGCAAAGGTCGGTGTATTTCGCAAGTAAGCAGGCGCATGAAGTTGGAAACCAGATACACCAATCCTTGTCTATCAACATGGGGCTCTAGAATGAAAGAAAGCCGCTCTGATACTCAAGCCCACACCATAAGAGACTCACCGGTCCCTACTCATAGCTATACTCCATAAACCAAAGCTCACGTGGAGGCCACCGGGCGCGGTTAGAGTTAACCAGTTTGACATTAAGTACCACCCAAGGAGTGCAACCCGGCAAAGGCAATGATACCTTATAGTTGAAAGGTTAGAAGTGTAGGCCCAAGAGCTTGGAAACGAGTTATGGATCCTCGAAACTAGCGGATCATCTAGGACAAAGGGCGGGGGCGCTAGCATGGTCTTGCGATCACCGGATGGATTAACTATCCTGCAAGCAATCAAGCTCTCTTTTTTAGTTTCCAATAATGAAGCCGGGTAGGAGGAAATCCTTCTCGGGCTAAGGTTGGCCAAGCAACTCTCAATCACAACCTTAGAACTTTGATGCGACTTCCGATTGGTGGTGTCGCAGTTATAAGGAGAGTACAATACCAAAAATGAGAGAATTGAGCAATATTTGTAGCTAGTTCGGCCCTTAATGGATGGATTTGAACTCTTCGAGGTGGCTCAAGTCCCCTGATCAAAAAATTAAATGGCGGACGCCCTCGCCAATTTAGCATCTAACGCTCTGTACCCGTGTAGTGTAGAATTGGACATCATGGACCATCCATCCAGATCCAGCACAACAGTTTTCAAAACCAACCACCGAGCTAAGCAATCCTGGATGTCCCCCATCTCTGATTGCTTGAAAAAAGGGACTTTACCCGAGAACAAAACCAAGGCGGTCAAGGTAAAGGCCCAAGCAACAAGATATATGTTGATAAATGACGAGTTGCACATGCGATCATTCTTTGGCCCTTACCTAAGGTGCATACCTTAAGGGGAAGTTGAGCGAATCATAGAGCAAGTCCACCAGGGAATTTGTGGCACGCACATTGACGAGCTCCCTATGCCACCGAATTATGACACAGGGTTTCTACTGACCTCCAATGAAGTAGGAATCTGAGATGTTTGAGCGCAAGTGTGATGTATGCCAGAAGGTCGGTAATGTCATCCATGTGCCAGCTACAACACTCCACTCTGTGTCGAGTCTGTGGGCTTTTTATAAATGGGGCATTGACATTGTGGGATCTTTGCCTTTGGCTACTGGCCAGCAAAAGTTCTTATTGGTGGCCACTGATTATTTCACCAAGTGGGCAGAGGTGGAAGCCTATGCACAAGTCATGGCAACATAGCTCATCCAATTTGTACAGAGGAACATCGTGTGTCGATTCGAGGTACCACACTCTATCGTCTCAGACAACGGCCCACAGTTCATCAGCAAAGCATTCCAACAGTTCTACACCGAATACGGGATCAAGAATATTTACTCGATGCCTTAGTATCCTAATCAAATGGTCAAGCCGAGGTCACGAACAAAACATTGCTCGCTTACTTGAAAAAACGATTGACGACGGCAAAAGAAAAGTGGGTAGACAAGTTGCCTATAGCACTCTGAGCCTACTGCACGACTATGAAGCAACCTACCGGGGAGACACCATATGCCTTCACATTTGGTGTAGAGGCATAGATTCCTATTGAATCCAGACTCGAACCCCTCCGCATAGGGGACACTTCCGAGATCTCGCAGGCCTTCGACAAGCTTGAAGAGAGAGAGAACGAGCAGCCATACGAATGACTGAGTACCATCTCCGAGCTACTCGATAAATGGAGAAACATATCAAACCCAAATTAGGAAGGACCCTTCATCATCGTCAATGATGGTTACAAAGGAGCATACAAAATACAATCACCAGTGGCGTAGTGGAACCTTGTCCCTGGAACTCCTTTATTTGAAAAAGTATTTCCAATAGTCCTCTAGCAAACATGTGTTATATGAATCGTTTGTCTCGAGAATGAACAAGTGTCAGATGAATCAAGCTTTGTCCCAGAATGAACCGTCCCGTCTCTCACAACAAACATTAAGCCCCGGTTACTCCGAGGCGGAGGCATGGCCACCCCAATAAGTGAAATGAGGATGATTCCTTATGTTTACACGCAATCCCAAAGCCATAGGGGGCCCTAGGTCCCCAGAATGCTGCATCCCATTGAGCTCTACTTCTCCTAGAGATGTTCTCCGTGAGATGACAATCTCCATGAGATGTTCTCCATGAGATGTCATGCCCCTCGGGTACTCTGCACCCAGAGGACCCTAGCCTTGACAAATTCTAAAAGCCTTATAGACAGAAAACCTCCTTGAGATAATCTTTGTGAGATGGCATTTTCTTATTAGTAAAAAAAAAAAAACAAAAACAAAAATGTAAATAAGACATTCAAAAGCAAAAGTGCCCAAGACAAACCCCCTAGGCTAATCATGGAACATTTTTAGTAGCAGGGGGGACCGAAGGCTCGAGTATGGTGGGAGGCACCTCCTCCGAAATAATCTATTATGGCAGTTTCAGGCTCACCATCTCGCTTCTGGCCTAGGAAGTTCCCGTAAGAATTTCTTAATGTGGGCTATAATACACTGAAATTAACCTAATTAGCTCGGGTCTAACAAAGGTGAGATATATGAATTTTAATCGGGCCTAATACGGGTCAAGTAGCGTGTCGGCACGGTCTGCCCGTAATGAGGGCCCGCGGGTCGAAGACCTGGCAACAGTGCTCAGCCCCCTCCCTAACCCTAACGATACACACATTCACTCACATCCGTATCTAAAGAAACCTCCTCTCGTGAGTGGCAATCCCGCCAGCCGTTGTTTTAAACGGGCGGGATAAAGGAGAAGATCTCAGTTCGTGTTCGCGAATCTTCGCTAATTCCACGTAAAGCATGATGGATTCCAAACGTACCGGACCTATTTAATTTCTCCTAAGTATTGTGTTTTGCTCTCTGGGAACTATATGTATGATCCCCAAGCATGCCATATGTTCATGGCCCACATATGGTATCGAGCCTACCATAGTTGAACCGAAACATGCTGATTAGGTTTTGTTCGAGAGTGTTTTATCAGCTTTCAAATTTTAATATGAAAGTTAAATTTTATTACATATTTAATCACCGTCAGGATCAGAATATTGATGGCAGTGACATCACGGGGAGGAGGTTTCCGACGCGGCTTCGCCACGCGCCACATCGCCAAGATCTAGGGCGCCGACGGCGCTGCGGACGGCCACTCGCGTCTCGCCTGAACCGACGCGCCTCGCCGCCACAGAACGTTGATGACGCCATGCCGACGCCATTGAGGCTCAGATCCTACCGAATTTACTACCCCACCCGACAATCTCCGCCACCATTATTATTTTCATAACGTCTTTTCATTAAGGTAATTAATTAATTACTATTTGAATTACCATTATTATTTTCATAACGTCTTTTCATTAAGGTAATTAATTAATTACTATTTGAATTGTCTATTAATGAATTGAACAGTATAATTAGCATGACATGTAATAAAAGATATACACCCTGTTCGTCTGGGCATTACATATATAGTGAATGTGATACATAAAGTTTATATCCTTGCAAGTGAGATTTTCAAGGATTCACTGGGTTGTGACCACCAAAGTGCCACTTGGACTGGTTTGCGCCACGCCCTCATGGCCAGGAAGGATGTCTCCTGAAGCTTTATTATGCGATCAAGGCCTTAAAGGAGGTGATCTTGTGTTAGTTCACTGAGGGGTACATGTGGCGTACAAAGCCGAGAAACGACCGTATCGGAAGGCTCACCAAATCAAAGGCGGTGATTTCTACCGAAAGATTAGAATATGTTCTCACGGCCATGGAGAGTGCAACCGCATGTCATATTTTCTCACCTTAAAGGTGATTATGTGATGATGCATGTAATCGTATATTCACATGATGCCTGGTCAGAAGCTATTTTGTCTGTTTTCCCTTACCACTTTTTCAAAAACTAAATTCCATTTCACCCAGGTCCCATCGGATTGAACTTAAGAAATGGAAGAGGATGAAATCTAAGACTCACTATAGGAAACAAACGAGAAAGCCGATGTTGTGTTTCGTGGAGATGTAATCTGATTCTAGACTCGTTTAGATTAATGTTGAAAGACACACTTTTATGTACTTTTTCATTTGTGACTAACTTAGTTTCTCAGATCGTGTTTGGACAAGTATGACTACTCTTGAAATCAAAGCCAATGTTATTTCTTTGTTTCGATTCAAATAAGGTCAAAAGTTATATGTCCAACGGACGTGTATCAGGTTTATCTCCCAATGACATACATCGCCATACTATTGAAAAGGTTGTTTTAAAGGCAGACCATTTCCAAGGGAACATTCTTAGCATTGTGGCATAAAACCAAGTCAGCCATATTCTAAGGATAGAGTAGAAAGGCTGATAAAGGCTAACATCATGCATGTTCTTAAAAATGACTTAGAGACATGCGTATACTGTTGTAGAGGTAAAATGACCAAGATAAGAAAGAAAACTGCAGTCCGAAGTTCTGACTTGTTGGAGGTCATTCACACCGAGCATGGGGTGGACCTTATACTAAGAACCTTGTAAAAGAAATTCTTTATTTCACTTCCAATGGTTATGACTCTATTCTCATATGGTCTCTGTACTGATTAAAAGAAAAGTTGAGTCTCTCGACGTCTAAGATTTTTCGTGACTCAAGTCAAGAAACAATGGGAAAGTCATAAAGGTTAAGAGATCCTGACCGTAGGTGGAGAGTATTACAGGTTACATGGCGATGCCGATACCTTAAGGGCCATTCGCCAAATACTTAGAGGATTCCGATAGTGGCCTCGCCTTTACTATGCTGGGAGTCCGGAAAGCAAAATGGTGTAGCCGAAGGCTCATCGCACTCTTATGGAAATGTGGTAAGGAGTATGATTAGTAGGGACAAATTTACCCGGTTTTCTGTGGGGGTGGAGCTTTGAAAACAAATTGTACATTCTAAAATCATGTACCTACAAAAGTTGTTCCGCACCCTTGAGTTATGGATCGGGCTTAAGCCTAGCTAAAACCATCTTAAGGCTTGGGATGTCCCGCTAAGTGAAGGTTGTATAATCCAACATTGGCAGTCGGGACTCAAAGAAACCACTCTGCTACTTTGTATCTTACCCTGAACATTTGAAGGGATATCTATCTATAATCCCAATGCACAAGAATTGTGGAATCACAGTGCCAAGTTTTAAATACGCACAAGAAGAATGGTCACGTATTATCAGATAATGTTAGACAGCTGTAATGATATAAGATCTTTATCTACTCCCATACAGATAATTGTGGGGACTCCCACACACCATATCAACCCGGCTGAGGTTCGGATCCTGTTGTTGAGATAGCTCCTAATGAAGTTCATCAAGGCTCTCAGGTGTAGGATGTGGCTATTGCTACTCCAGTAAGGAGATCCATTAGGGAGAGACGATCAGCTATACCACCGGACTATTTAGTATATATAGGAGAGCAAGACTGTCGATACATTCCGCCTGCGGGCTCGATCCAATGACTTATGCGTCGATTCTTGTCCTCGAATCGTGGTCGATGCAATGAGAGATGAACACCCATTAGGCATAATGGAGTTTGGGAACTTGTTGAATATTACCCGAAGGTCATAGAATCATCGGTCGGCCAATGGGTGTATAAGACTGGGGTGACTGATGAGCTTAAAAGTCATCTATTTTTAGTCCATTTTCTGCTTGATTTTAATGTAAAAGGAATAATTAAGATGCAGTAAATATGAAGAAACTCAACAATGATACTGGTGAAGTATAAAAGAAAGAAGAAAAATGCAAAGTGGAAAAATGCAAAGAATCGCGAAGTAAAACGCAGGAAATAACAGGCGTAAAATGAAAGCAACTGGCTAATCAATAATGTTGCGCTGGGGTTTACACACCAGTTTATGAGGTCGCGACATCAGAAAATTCGATGCAGGTCGCGTATTGTGGATCATAAGATAAAGTACCGAGGATTGAGCAGAAACATAAGAAGTGATGTCACGACAACATCGTAATGTCGCGACAAGGGATGGAGGTCGTGACAAAAGAATCGACTTGAAGCTATGACATGTTTACAAGGATGAGCTAAGTTAATCGGTTGTTGTCGCGATGCAGGATCGGGCAATGACAATCGAAGCAACAAAGTGAGGCCTAAAGACATAAGCCGATGTCACGACAAGATATCGAGGTCGCGATACGAGACTTGCTCGCTTGAAAGTCAGAAGAATCGAATCGGCTTGTCGCGACGTGAGATTGATGTCGTGACATCGTGAAACCCGCTGAAACCTCCGTGACCGCAAGCCGATGTCGCGACAAGAGATCGATGTCGCGACACTACGAAGGACCAGTTCAAAGCTGCAGAGCCATGAAGTGATGTCGCTGGTTAAGATGCGAGGTTGATGTCGCGACATCGTGAAATCCAATGCCTTGAGAACTGTAGAGCCATAAGCTGATGTCGCGACAAGAGATTGATGTCGCGACATCAAGAGCAATCAATGGAAGTTTCTTGTAAGTTTCCTCTAGACCGACGTCAGCGACAACAAGAAAGAACCGCTGAAAGATACAAGTGGCGATAAGATCAAGCATGCAAAGGATCGCTGATGTCACGATTCGAAGCGCATTGATGTCGATATCGTGAACCCCAGTTGAAACCTGCAGATCCTTAAGTTGATATCGCGACAAGAGACTGATGTCGCGACACCCGAAGACAAGTTGAATGCTGCAGAAGAATTGAGCTGAGGTCGCGACGTGAGATTGATTTCGCGGATATCGAATACCGCTTGAAGACTGTGATAATATTTAACCGAGGTCGCGATGAAGATAACGGCGTCGCGACATCGAGAGACTAATTGAAACCTCGCAAAGAGCGTCGGCGGTCGCGACGGAGATCGAGGTCGCCACGCCGTAAATCATCTGAAACTCGCGAAGGGCATGAAGTGATGTCGCGAAGTGAGATTGATTTCGCGACATCAGGAATACCAGTTGAAATCTGCAAGGGCAAGAAGTGATGTGGCGACAAGGGATTGATGTCGCGACATCAAGAACACAAGTTGAAGGCTACGGCGATTTGCCCGGACGCCGCTGACGCGGAGATCGATGTCGCTGAAGATGGATGATGTCGCGACAAGGGAGCACGAAGCTCGCGACCAATACACACGTGGCTAACCCAATTTGAAATCCACAAAACCGTGATCGATTAGGTCATTCAACCGAGAAACCCTATAAATACGCAGCCTACCCAACTCATAAGAGTAGCTTCGCGGCGACTAATGCACGCAGAGGTCCTGGTGTGTCAAGGCTCATTTTCTTATTTTTCTTTTAGTTTTCTATCGTTTTAGTTTTACCGTTTTCTTTTACGGAATTGGATGTTATGTTTTTGAAACGAGGCTGAATGCGAAATTCCGTTCTTTCAGTCTCTGGAATCTTTGAAGTTCGAGACAATTTAAGATTCGAATTTCCCGATTTCCATTTACGATTATTCTTATGATCGGAGAGAATCTTGTAGGGTGTAATTCGGTGGTGAGATTGACTTCCATTAAGCGAATGCTATAGTCGAAATTATCTTTCTGTAGTCGTTTCCAGCTGACTCTTGAATTTCGATTTATGAATTTACTTATGTTAGGTTTTCTTACCACGTCTGAATATCGGTTTCTTATACGATTATAGATTTGTCTCATTGCTACGATTTGAAGGGAGGCCCTACGGTGACCACCAGAGAAGAAGCTGATCCTAAAGTTATGAACAATTGCTTGAATGTATATTAACACGCTATTTGAGATCTAATGAGCTTTGCGAGTTTACTTCGATAAATCTCTTCTCACTTGAAATCAAGAAAGAGTTGAATGGAGTTATCAATTTAAACAAGCGAGAGTTCACCTGTATTCGAATAGTGAGGCCGTCAGAGTGTTAGGCGAGATCGTAGGAGAAGTCTATTCCTAATTTTGAGAAGAACATCTGGAAGTTGTATATCCTTGCTTGTGGAAGTAAGCTTGGGAGCTAGGTTTGGGTCCATAAAATGGGTATGAAGTATTTACGAAAGAAAAATGCCGGATTAAAAATCCCTTTAAAAGTAATTATCTCATTCCACATCTTGAAAGAATCGGAAAAATTAGATAATGAGAGTAATGGAGTAATGGAGAGATCGACTTCTTGCTAAACGCCTTGGATAGATTTTAAAACCTGAAATATTCAAGAAGTTTTATCGGTGGTCAACTCTGAGAATTAGTACTTCACTTATAGCGGTATACTTGATGTGTTCTACGAAGATAATTATTCAGTGTCCATTTGTTTTCTTAACTATTCTTTATTCTTTATTCTTTATATTCCAGTTTATTTGATTGCTCATTTACTTTACTCGTGTTAGTATAATTTCCAGCTTCTTAAGCAGTTGGATTCCAATATCACTTTATGGTCGAATAGTCTGACTTGAGTAGTAGGGGTAGTTGATTTAAAGTGCTTGAGATCTCTGTAGGATCGATATGCGAGACTTATATCCATTTTATTACTTGTCGACTGTGCACTTGCGGAGTATATCGAGGCCAAAACCAAAATTGAAAATGATTAACTCACAGGAGATTTTTGGTCTTATGAGTTTATGGTGCGGGTTTAGAGTTAAGATAATAACCGCTTTGGTAGTATTACAAATTTATAATTGTATAAGTGTTTTTAGTGCAGGGTCATCAAGTTTTTATGGCGCGATTAAGGGATTGAAAGAATTTAGTAAATCAATATTCGAACGAAAGAAGAAATACTAATTTGGACATTTTGAAGAAAAGACAAAAATAGCTTACTGACAGTGGTTATTTTTAGCAGCTAACAGCTGGCACAAACCATATTGAAAATATTTGTTGACCAAACTAATCCTATTAATGTAAGTGTGTTTTTTTTTTCAGGGACAAAAAATTAATGCATAGGAAATAGAACACTGATCTGATTCCAGCAGACACAGAATTAGAGAGGACACTCAGAAGTTTGAGAAAGATAAAGAAGGTGAAAGCTGACCGCAGCGGATGAAGACGGGATCGGGTTGGAAGTACATATTGGAAAGCTGGGGCCTCCGATCAGCGTCACGATGGGAGGGACTTGGAACTGATATCTGGGAAGAATGCTCGGCCGATCGGGCTGACTGCTTGGAGTTGATCTTTAATAATTTTGTTGAAGCCGGCGCGATTCTGATGGTCAGCGGCATCGGTTGCGGTGTCATCCGCGAGATCCAAAAAGCGAGCACACAGGGAAGATTCCTCGAGGATGGCTATCACCGGTGAGAAGTGAATGAGGGTGAGACCAAAAAGAAGTCAGAGTACAAAGCATACATTCCCCATTCTCTCACAGAATCTGGCCCGGTACATGGTGAATCCTTACCATATGGTTACGTTGATACTTAGAGAGCTAGTAAAGGCTACTTAGGTATATTCTTCCCCCGGCCCTCACCCGCAGCGAAGGGAAATCAGCGTGTTCAGCCGGGGGAAGATGAGAGCACATGTGTAACTTGGAAAGATTCGAGTTCTTGAGAAGATGTCGATGCATGGGATAGATCTGAAGACTTCGGATGGACATTGTATATCATGCCTTGAATGATATATCTAAAGGGATCATTGATGCTTCATGGTGTGGGCATTCAAGCGAAAAAGTCTTTGAAGAAGCCCAAAAGTGATTGAAGACACAGTAGATGTAATATAGAAAACTCATGCAGGCTTTCGAGAGGAAGCAATGAGAGGAAAGGGGATCATGGGTAGAAGCAGATGTGACCATGGAAGCGAGTTGGATGCCATTATGCGCAGGTTGGACAAACGAGGAAAGGAAGACACCGCGCTCATGAAATAGGACGATTGAAGAGGTTATTGAAGGGAAGTCTTGAGAGACTCTTGAAGAACAGATTACATGATCTTTGAAAAGGTTAATTATGCGGGTGAGCGAAACTACCATTTGAGCCCGATACCTAACACGCCGGCCTGTATCACTTCCGACAACGAGGAACAGTGAGAATTTCTCTTATGGTGGAGGGGGCTCCTGAGGCCCGAGGCATGGTGGGAACCCTCACGGGGGTTATCAAGCGGCTACGAGTTTGTGACAGCTGAGGAAATGAACTGAAATGAATATCGAGGTCGGAGAGGAGGTGATCTTTTGAAAGAGCGGTCTCTGAGTTCATGGGGATAATAAAAATTTGTTTAGCCTCCGTGAACAAAGTTTGCGAGTTGGAGCGGCTTTGCTACCAATTCTATAAATTTTGAGCTACCTTGATGCATCACTGAAGGACACGGAGACACAAGTAGGGCGGCTAGCCTTTGAACCTGCGAAAGCGGAGGAAAGATGCCTTCCCAGTGACACGGAAGGGCCAGAAAATTCATGGTTGTGCGGCTTAGGAATGGAAGGGAGTTAGAAGATGAAAGAAAAGATGGCAATAATAAAAGTAGCAAGACCGAAAGGGAAGAATCTTTGGAGAATGAAAAGAAAGAGTAGAAAATAAGAACATCCAAGGATGAGCACTGGATTCCGTTTCCACGAAAACTGCGGAAGTCGAGAGATGGAGGAGGCGGTTGCAAGGTTCTTGAAAACTTTCGGAAGCTGGAGATCGAGTATCTTTTCTTTAGTGGTCTTTCGGATGCCACTCACATGCAAAATTTACGAAGGACATGCGGCGAAGAAAAATAGTAGAGGAAGGAATAGTGAATCCTCACTTTGCCACTTGCGGTGCAATATCAGAAAAGAACTACCGGTAAAGATGAAGGACCCGGGGTTTCACCATTCCTTGTATTGTTGGAGGAATTGAATTCGGAAGCTCTGTATTCCGGAGCTAGTATCAATTTGATGCCTCTTTGCATTTGCCCGAAACTAAGTTTGGGGAGCATCCACATTCTTTTGTTACTCTTCAAATGGAGACCCGGTCCATTGAGTAAAACTACAGGAGTCATTGAAGATATGCGGTCCTTTGTTGGAAAGTTTGTTTCCCGATGAACTTCATCATTACGGACATGGAAGAAGATTCCGCAGTACCCACGCTATTGGAAGACAATTCTAGCTATTGGTGCCACGATTGATATGCAAAAGAGTTCTTATCTTGAGGGTTGGAGAATAAGGCTGCTTTGTTTTAACTTGATCAAAAGTATGCAAAATATAGACGAGAGACAAGGAGGATTCTTGATATGGCTGATTTTGTCTATGCTTCAACCACGATGTTACTTGATGAGTTGTAATATAAGGTTTTATCAATGAAAAGAGATGATTCAATTATCTGAAGATGTACATTACGAGATTTCCATACAGTTTTGTCTATAGAAAGCATGTTGAACACCGAAACAACGAAATGTGATAGGAAAATATTGAAAAGAAGAGAAACTCATCGAGAAACCCGGTCTGAAGGGCTAGTTTTGAAAAGAGTTGCCATGTCATCAAGTATGCTTACTTAGGAATTGCAAGAAAAACCGTTGATCATTTCGGCCCGGACTTCGGTGATGCGAGAACAAATTCTTGAAAATATTAAAGGAAGCATAGGAATCGTTAGCTGGTGGTGAAGAAATTTGAAGGGTATCAGTCCATCAATTTGCATGCATAAAATTCTGCTAGAAGAGACTTGAAACCATATGTAGAATTAGGAGAATTTGAGATCAGTGATGAAGGAGTAATGATCGAGAGAAAGGAGGTACTCCGAATTCTTGAGATCTTTGGTTTATATGCTATTTGAACAGTCCTTGGGTGAGCCAGGTTCATGGTTCCAAAGAAAGGGGTTTCTTGTGATCGAAATGAAAAAATGAATTGATTCAGCCAAAAACGATGGCAGGTGGGGTATGTATTGATTCTGAGGAAGTTGAATATGACCGAAAAGTCATTTCCTTTGCCTTTCATTGATCGGATGTTGGACCCGAGGTTAAGCAGGACACCCTCACTTTGTTTACGGATGGGGTACTCGGGATCTGATCAGTTGCTTCTATTGCACGAAGAGGATCGAGAAGACCACATTCACATGCCATATGGTACCTTTCTTGTATTGAAGGATGCCATTTGGGCTATGTAATGCTCGACTACATTCAGAAGTGTATGATGTCTATATTCTCGATTTGGTTGAAGAAGTGATGGAAATTTTTCATGGATGACTTTCTTGTGTATGGATCTAGCTTTGATCGATGTTTAAAACAATCTGGAAGCAGTACTTGAATGCAGAGACAAGCGGCTAACTGAATTGGGAAAAATACCATTTTATGGTGACGGAAGGTATTGTTCTTGGGCATAAAATTTACGCTCTTTGGACTGAAGTTGACCCGATCGAGGTATCCATTATCAAAACTCTTGCACTTTTTGCAGTAAAGGAGTAAGAAGCTTCTTGGGGCATCTTTGGATTTCTGGGAGATTCATCAAAACTTTTCAAAAATACTTAGGACCAGCATCGCAGTTCTTGGAAAAGATACAAGGTTCAATTTTGATGACTCCTGGATGCTTTTAGAGAAATCAAGATCGGATTGGTACAAGCACTATATTGGCTGCACGGGAATGGGATCGAGTTTGAAATAATGTGTGATGCCGATTGATTTTGCTATGGGGTGTGTTGGGGCAAAGAAAGAGAAGAGTGTTAGGGGCCATATACTATGCTGATAAGACCTTCAATGACCTGAAAGCTACTCAACAAGCGAAAGAGATTACTAGCCATAGTATTTGCTTGTGAGAAAAATTTAGGCTGATATATCTTAGGATCCCGTGTAGTAATTCCTGCGATCATGCGTGATCAAATATGATGTCAAAGGGAAGCTAAGCGAGATTGATAGGGTGGAGTGCTGGCACATTTGCGGGGTTTGATTTGAAATCAAGGATAAAAGGGATGTGACAATGTGATAGCGGATCACTTGTCGAGAGTAGAAAAGAATGTGATGAAGAAGAAAGCGTGATGTTAACGGAGAACTTCCCGGATGAGCAAGCGTTTAGGTTTCCTTCCCGACTTCCATGGTATCTTTGATATTGTAGATTATCGGCTTGTGGAATTAATGCCTTGGTCGGCTACCAGCAAGAGCTTCGAGGCGACCGGCGGGTATTATATTTGGGATGACCCACTTTATTATTGAGGAGTCAGCGACATGATAATATAAGAAGATGTGTGCGGAAAGGTGAACAAGGCAACATTTAAATGAATTCCATGCATCACCATATGGGGACATTTTTACGGAAAGAACTGACTCTGAAGATACTCAGTGAGGATTTTATTGGCCATGATCTTCGGAGATTGTGTAGAGTGGGATAAGTGTGTGATAGATGCCAAAGGATTGGAAATATCGTGAGGAGCGAAATGCCTAAAGGTATTATGGTGATACAAATTTTGATGTTTGGGAATAGATTTTATAGGACCTTTCCACCATCATATGGAAACCTATACATACTACTAGTAGTAGATTCACGTTTCCAAATGGGTGGAAAACGATGGCTTAATCGAGGAATGATGCTAATACGAGTTGTGAGTTTCTTGCCGAAAAGAATATTTTGAAGCGATTTGGAACACCGAGAACTATCATTAGTGATGGGGGAGCCATTTGCAAACAAAATATTTGCAAAACTAAATGGCCAGTATGGGATCAAGCATGTAATGAGTTTGCTTATCATCCACTGAACCCGATGGACAGCGAAATTTCTAATAGGGGATGAAGAATGCTTGAAAAATTTGTGAGCTCAGCGAGGAAAGTTGGTCTTCCAAACTTGAAGATGCACTTTGGAGAAACTACGGGTATACAAGAACTCCGTTGGAATGTCCCATCCTGAGTTGTTTTTGGCAAACCATGTCATCTACCTCTTGATTAGAGAATACAGAGCAATGTGGGCCATCGAGAAGTTAAATTTCGATTTTAAGTGCAAGGAAGAAAGATTGCTCCAATGTCTGAATTGGAAGAGCGAGAAATGAAACTATGATAATGCTAGAATATACGAGCAAGACAAAGAAATGACATGATCGGAGAATTTTGAAAAGAGTTGACGAGGAACGAGTTACTAGCTGTTCCAATTCTAGGCGAAATTGTTTCGGGAAATTAAAATCCAATTGGAGTGGACCATACACAGTGGTATCAAGTACTACATTTGGAGGCGGTGACAACGGCGATAATGGAAAATTCGAGGTCGATGGACTGAGGCTAAAGCATTATCTAAGCAGGAAGGGAAATGAAGATTTCCATTGGTTCTTGAGGAAAAAAAGAAGAGGAGTACCCTGGCAATGAAGTCCAGTAAGGACTCCAAAGCGGCGGCTAATGGGGAGACAACCATAAAGTTTAATTCGATTTTAAGTTTTGAAATATTTTTGATTCTTTGAAAATTAGATTCGATTGTTTTTATAAGGATAGATTTAATTTTAGAAATCGATTATAGTTAATTAGATTTTCTTGAATATTACGGTGAGCACGCAAGGTTTAAAGACATGAATGTGAAATGACTCACAGTGGAGTTCAGTGACACGAGAAAAGTCACCACATGAGGAAAGGGGGTAGCAATCACCATTGATTCTGTAGATACATTTGAATTGCTTTTTAAATCTTTGCTTGGAGATGCTGAAGAAATGTCTGAGGGTTAGGAACGATAAGAAAAAATTTTTTTGAGATCATTGAGTGAAGGGCTTAGGTCGCGTGAGAAGGTTATGTTGCGACATCGGTGATGTCACAATGAAAACATTGATGTCGTGACACGATGCGAAAGAGCGACTTGTAGTATTGAAGGAAGAAGGTATGGAGTCGACACCGCTTTGTGAAGTCGCGGCCAGTCAAGTTTCAAAATGGAAAAGGATGTCACAACATCAAACAATTCTTAAAAAAAACCTAGTTATGTCGCGACATACTAAGTATGTCGCGACATAACGACAGTGCCCATTACTCACTTTAAAAGCCCAAATTGATGACCTCCAAATAAAGCGAGAATTGAAGTCGACGTGTTTTTAATAGACGATAATTAGCCCACAAACATTGATTGAATTGCAAGCTACATTGAAACTTTCCTCATTCCTCCAGCCCATGGCTATTACCTTCTTCCTCATACGAATCTGACCTGAAAACCTGGCTTTCCAAACCTTAAAAAGCTTGTCTTAGATTTCCAATGGCTGGAAATTCCCTCTAGTCCACAACCTAGACGAGATTATGAGGAACATGAACAACTAGGAGGAAGAAACTGGCAGAAAACGGTTAGATAGAGATTCGTCGGGAAGAATAAGGCCGGGAGAGGTGCCATCGAAACGCCGACTCAGCGACTACGAAAAGAGCAGAAAAGGAAAGGAAAGATGATAGAAGAAGAAGAGTAGAAGATTTAGGTGTCGAATGGCGTACTCAGTGGAAGAAATATTATGCTAACAAGGGGTTTGTCGCAGAGAGGAGATTCAAAAACCCTGTTACTCCTTTCAAGGAGATGATAGAGAAGAGAGGATGGGAGAGTCTCTGCGCACACCAAAAATCAGGGTATACAGCATTGGTAAGAGAGTTTTATTCAAATTTAGTAGGAAGGAAGGATGGAGCGGTTTATGTTAGAAATTAAGGTTTCATATGAAGCTAAGGCCATCAACGAGGCCTATGGCATGGCAGTGCCTGACATGGCTCAAATTGGCTTGGTGGAAAAACCGATTTTGGAAAGATTGCTAAGAAGCTCACTAATGGTAAGGTACTGATTAAACGAGAAGAAGGAAGGCGAAACGAGTGAACAGAGGAAGCCTCACGAGGAAGCGAAGAGTATGGTTTCACTTCACGGCCCCACATTTTGGTTCAAGGCTTATGTGTGCCGCAGTGAGAAACAGTATGTTCTTTGTATGCCATCCTAAAGGATACAAGATGATATAGGAGTTGTCATAGAGAATTCTATCATGAAGGTATCATAGAGGGAGCAAGAGGTCTTATTATCACCCGGCAACAATCAACTGTTCTATGCTTGAAGAATTTGGGGTGAAAGGAATTTAAGAATCGAAGAAGAAATACCGGAGCTTCACCGCTCATGACGGAGTTAGCAAAGGACGAAACCCGGAGAAAGAAAGGGGAGTCTTGGTAGAAAGCGGATCAAATGAGGCGAAGCCCGGAAAAAGGAGACTCGAGGGTTGTTGATCGGAGCGGAGGCACGGGAAACTCACTATAGCTTGATGATTATATGTTTGCGAGTGATGAAGGCGGGATGAAGAGCGGCCCAAATGGAGCTTCTCCATCCCTTAGCGGTTCTCCTCTATGCGACGAATTTCCAGCATGGAAAGCCGAGGAGCCTGAAACAGGTTCGATCTTTGGAAGCTCTCGATGCCATACGAAGAGAATAGATGAAAGAGAAGAGTGGAAACTTCTAGAATTTAAGAAGGCATTTATGAAAAGAATTAAAGAGGGCCAGGTGGGAGGAAGAGCTAAACGAAGAAAGGAGCATGAGGTGGAGCTACGGCGAAGAGAGCAGCGAGTGGGGGAGAGTGAACGAAGGAAGACGGATGAGGAAAATTTTGAGACGACAAGGGGAAGAGTTTAAGAAGAAATGAAAGAGATCCGCAATCACATTCTGAAACTCAAACTCAGTCATGAAGCTTTTTATAACAATCGATTTAGAGCGTGATTCTCGACTCCTCACGTGATAAAGAAGAGATCTGAGCAAAGCCAAATTTGGGAGAAAATCAAAAGTTCAAGTTTTATACAAGTCTCACATAGAAGATTTTGAGAATATAGATTGGATGATAGGGCAAAGCAAAAGATACAGAATCTACGAGGCTAGAATGTTTGGAAAACTTAGATCGATTAACAACAATCTTGCAAATTCCTAGAGGTTATAGTTGAAATGGAGAATACAATGAATGAAGCTTAGGAAAGAGCGAGGATGAGTTGAACAAAAGGTTGGTCTACCTAATGAGATTTTCATTGAAACAAATGGAGAAGAAACCCGAAGAGAAAGAAGAAAGAAATGAAAATTCTGAATTCAGCCCGTTTAGGTACATTAGACTAGATCCCCCGACATCTTTATCTGGCTATTTCAAAGAAAAAATAGACCTTCTCCACACTTTAGCTTTCATCGCCATCCTTATCCCACGTCTGCGTGTATCCAGCCAGGTTGCAAAATGAATCGAGAAATAAAATAAAATTTGAATTGAATTGTTGTGTGCTATTTTGAATTTGTTTGTTGAAATGTTGTGTTGCTTTGTGGATGCATGATTAGGAAATTTAAGTAAATTAGTTCGAATACATCTTTGAGATGTCGTAAATTTGAATTGAATGAAGCGATTAGATTAGAAAAATTTGAAATGCGAGAAAAAATTGCGGAATAAAGAGTGAAAATGAATCTGAGTTTAATTGAAACCTGAGTTCAAAAAGTTACTTAAGTCTAAGCGATAAGTCCAGAATAGAGGAAAGTAATACAATAGAAGGAACAAAACATATTTTTGAGTTTGTGGGTATGAGTGATAAGTCGGAACTTTGTTAGATAATAATTAATTTAAATACTCACCAGCAAAATGAGTGAGAGTACTCTATGGTTAGTCCATATTATTCCAGGCAAATTCTAGAATTTGTTAGATTATTGATTGGCTAGGAAATCCTAGGTGATACGGTACGGCAAAGAGATGATGCGAGGCCATTCTTGGATAGTTTGAGCCATTCTAGCCATCCACTATTCATATCTTTGATGCATATCACAGTAGTTCGAAATTGAGCCATAGCTTATTTTCAAAAATAGGCAATGGAAACCCGAACTCATCCTAAGAAATCAATCCTTCAGTAAAGAACCTATGATTACCTAGGAATTCAAGGAGGAAGAAAGAAATGAAGTTTGGGAGAGTATATGTTTTTGAGGAACTCAAAAAGGGAATGAAAAGAAAGGTGAAGCGGAAAAGTATGATGAAGAAGAACATAGGGATAAGTTTTATCTTGTGGCTAACTCTCTTGAACAATTAAGTTCTTGGGAGTACATTTCAACACCTAGTACCCTAATGCCATCTGGTATGGGAGCTACTAACCCAAAGTTCGCTAAGAGTGTTAGAAAGCCTAAAAAGTTAAAACATTGCACTATCCCTGAATGATGACAAACAAAGGAATTTTCCCAGTGGAATTACAAGTGAGAAATAGGGGCATCTGATTACGGGTTGAAATCAAGAGATGTCCCAAACATGAAGTTTAGGAGTTTGATAGAGAAACTACAAGAAGAAAGGGCATAAGAGGAGAGAAAAGGTTCGGGGTAATCTTAACCTAAAAATTCCTTCCATCCTACCCATTACCGGGCCCTAGCAATATAAGCCCAAAGGGCGATTGATCTTGAAGGCTGAAATCACCTACATTAGTGGAGATCAATATGAAAAACAAACCTATGGAATTTGGAAATATAGAAACAATCAAAACTGCGAAGGACTTTAGGGAGTTAAATTACTCAGTATGAAAATGAGAAAGGAAAATAATCTATTATTCAACGGGATCGATGATTATGTCGTTTGTAAAACAATTTCAACGATTTAAGTTTGTATCTTATAAAGAGTAAAGCAACCTTAGCTGGGACTTGAAGCTAGATGTACGAGAAAATAATGCATACCTTGTATTTTGATTAAATTGAATGCCCTTTGCGAAACAAATCGAGAAAAATGTCTTAAAAATTTTCTTTTATTTTGTTTGAGAATGAACAATTCTTCTTTCGCGCTTGAGGACAAGCAAAACTTTAAGTTTGGGGAGTTTGATGAGCTTAAAAGTCATCTATTTTTAGTCCATTTTCTGTTTGCTTTTAATGTAAAGGAATAATTAAGATCTGAGAAATATGAAGAAACTCACCAAATTTGTTATTGGAAGTATAAAGAAAGAAAGAAAATGCAGTAAAAAAATGTAGCAACTGGCAGTGTAAAAATGCAGGAAATAAGCGGGGCGAGAAATATAAATGACGGCAAACTAATGTTGCGGTTTTGGGGTTTGATCCGATTATGAGGTCGCGACATCGAAAGGAAAATTGAAGGAAATTTGATGCGGTCGCGACGGGGATCCTGAATGGCGGCGAGGATTGACGAGAAACATAAGAAGTGATGTCGCGACAACATCGTAATGTCGACAAAGGTTGTCTTCGCTGACGAGGGATGGAAGTGGTAATGAAAGAATCGACTTGAGCTATGACATGTTTACAAGGATGAAATTTAGGATTAAGGGAAGGCATTGTCGCGACGGAGGGTGAAGTAGCGACAGAAAGCAACAGTGAGGCCTCAGACGCGGCGATCGCCAGCGTGAGATCGAGGTGGCGACATGAGACTTCTTTGATTGGCGTAAGAGGTAGGCTGTGTCGCGGCGTGAGATTGATGTCGTGGCATCGGGAACCGATTGAAACCTCCAGGCCCAAGTTGATGTCGACGAGAGATCGATGTGACACTACGAAGAACCGGTTCAAAGGCTGCGAGCCATGAAGTGATGTGCGACAAGATATTGATATCGACATCGAGGAGCGAGCGATTGAGCTGTAGAGCCATAAGGCGATGTCGCGACAAAGTTGATGTCCGGAGCTTCAAGAAGCGATCAATGGAAGTTTGTAAGTTAACGCTGGGCGATGTAGCGACCAGCAAAAGCGTGGAGTTGAAAGATACAGTGATGACAAGATTGAAGCATGCGGTGATCGATTGATGAGATTCTGATTGATGTCAGCGACATCAGGAACGATTATTGAAACGCATGCGGATCCTTAAGGCGTGTCAGCGTGGCGATCCAGCGACACGAAGACAAGTTGAATCTTTGCGAGAAGGAGGTGAAATTGAGAGTCGGCGGTGAGATTGGTTGCGACGCCGAGAATGCGATTGAGCGCGGAGATGTTGAGCCGAAGTGGCGACAAGATAAGCGATGTCAGCGACATCGAGGAAGAGACAACCCAGTGAAACGCAACGCCGGCGAAGTCGTGACGTGAAGTTGAAGTCGCGGCGTGAAATCATCGGTTGAAACTGAGCTGGCCCAGTGATGTCGCGGCGTGAATTGGTTTCCGACGCCGAGAATACGGTTGAACACCGCGAGAGGCGAGAAGTGATGTCGCGACAAAGTTGATGTCGCGACATGGGTTCTAGTTAGAGGCTATTTGGTGATGTCGCTGACGTGAGGATCGATGTCACGACATGGATGATGTCGCAAATGAGGAGTTGAAGTCATGACCTGAACATTCTTTCATGACGACCACTTGGAAATCCACAAAAGCGCATTGGGATTAGAGACTGACGAGAAACCACATAAATCTGTGACTACCCATTTCATAAGAGTGGCAGCGACAGAGCCCAGTCTTTGGGTGGCGAAGGCTAATTTTCTTTATTTTTCTTTTTAGTTTCTTTTCTTTTCTTTTCTTTTCTTTTCTTATCTCTTCTTCAATATTGATGATTAGAGATTGGAATTAGATTATCGTTTTAGTTTCGTTTTCTTTTGCAGGTTGGATGTTGTGTTTTTGACGGAAGTGAGAATCTGGAAATTCCGTTCTTTTCAAATTCTTTACTGGAATGTCTTTGAGATTGGACAATTTACGGTGAATTTCCAGATTCCATTCTGATTCTTATGATCAGAGGAATGTTGTAGGAACAATTCGGTAATTGGGAATCCACGGCTTAGCATTAGCGAATCTTATGTTCGAAAGTATCTTTCTGTAGTCGTTTCCATGGCTCTTGAATTTCGGTTTAACCAAGATTTACTTACGGTGTTAGGTTTCTGTTTTCGATCGAATATCAGTTTTCTTATGCAGTTATAGATTTGTCTCATTGCTCTGATTTAAGAGGCCCTACGGTGACCTGAGCGGAGTCTAAGAGTTATGAACAATTGCTTGAAGGTATATTAACCTGTATTTGAGATCTAATGAGCTTTGCAAGTTTACATCGATAAATCTCTTCTCACTTGAAATCAAGAAAGAGTTGAATGAGTTATCAATTTAAAACAAGCGAGTTCACCTTGAGTCGAGATAGTGAGAGTAGATCCGAGTGTTAGGCGAGATCTAATCCAAGGAGAGGGTGATCTATTCTAATTTTGAGAAGAGCATCTACGGAAGTTGTATATCGCCGCGGCCCAGATGGCTTAGGAGCTAAGGTTTACAGTCCATAAAATGGGTATGAAGTATTGCAAAAGAAAATACCGGATTAAAGGAAATCCCTTTTAAAAGTAATTATCTCATTCCTGTCTTGAAAGAATCGGAAAAATTAGATAATGAAGTAATGGAGTGTGGAGATATCGGCTTTCTTGCTAAGCATGGGCTGATTTTAAAACCTGAAATATTCAAGAAGTTTATCAATATTAACTACGAGGTGGTACTTCACTATAGCAGTATACTTGATGTGTTCTCTGAAAGATAATTATTCAGTGTCCATTTGTTTTCTTAACTATTCTTTATTCTTTATTCTTTATATTCCAGTTTATTTGATTGCTCATTTACTTTACTCGTGTTAGTATAATTTCCCGACTTCTTAGGCGGATTCAATATCACTTTATGGTCCGAATAGTGCGAGCTTGAGTAGTCGGGGTGGATGATTTAAAATTCTTGAGATCTGTGGGATCGATATGCGGACTTATATCCGTTTATTACTTGTCGACCTGTGCACTTGCAGAATATCAGACCAAAATCAAAATTGAAAATGATTTACTCTAGGAGACTTTTGGTCTTAAACGAGGTTATGGTGCGGTTCAGAGTTAGATAATAACCCTTTGGTAATTGTCTGTATAATTGTATAAAATGTTTGAGTGCGAGGTCAAAAATGGATACAAAGGAAATATTGAAGTTTAAAGCGGGTAGTAGCCAAGGTTTCACTCGGAAGGGTGGAGCTGCGAAGCAGCCTTTCTCGGTCTCTTCTAAGATTCTTTCGGAGTGATCATGGCATTAGTTGCTCATTTCGATGGAGTTACCAGGATGGATGTTAAGCGCCTTTCTCAATGGAAACCTTAATGGAAAAGTTTATGATGCAACTTGAAGGTTTGAGGCAAATGATTCGGGTACACTTGTATGGCGAAAAGTCTATTTATGGTCTCAGTAAAGCCACGAACAATGGTACTTAAAATTTCATAGTGTTGTTACTTCATATGGTTTTGTTGAAGACAAAGTAGATCCAATGTATATCTTTGCGGTCGATGGGAGGAAATTCATTTAAACATACTTTCTATGTGGATGATATCGCCGCTTTGCAGCGATGACCTTGGTTGCATGAGACAAAGCGGATGTTGTCAAAGAACTTTGATATGAAGGACCTTAGTGAGGCATCTTTTGTCCTGGGAATTGAGATTCATAGGAATCGTTCTCGCGGACTATTGGGTTTATCTCAGAGGGCATATATTGATCGTATTTTAGAAAGATTCAACATGCAACAATGTAAGCCAGGAATTGCTCATGTCTGTAAAGGTGATAAGTTGAGTCTGTCACAATGTCCTCATTCAGATTTTGAGAAAGCCAGAATGAAGAATGTACCTTATCTTGGTGCACTTGGGAATTATTATGTATGCTTTCAGTATGTACTAAGTAGGAATATTGCCTTTGCGACGAGGACTTCTAAGCGAATCTCGATCGAATTCGGGACACGATCATTGGGTTCTTTGCCCGAAAGGTTATGAGGTACTTAAAGAGACCAGACTATATGCTGATTTACAAACATGTTAGGGACCTCTGACTAGTTGGGTATTGGTTGAGACTTTCTTGTTTATGGGGATGAAAAAGAAGTCAACAACGAGGTTACATCTTTAAGTTAGCGGGAGGTGCGATATCATGGAAAGTGAAGCGAGAAATCGATAGCCTACACCATGCGAGCGGAGTTGTAGCATGCTTTTATTACTCGGGCAATTTAGCTCAGGAAACCTCATTAAGGAGTTGGCCGTATTTAATTTTGTGGATAGGCCCATCGGTTGTATTGGCGATAACTGCGGTGTTGTTTGTTAAAAATCCTTGAGAGGTCTCAAGAGATTACAGCATATGGAGGTGATGCGTATAAAGGAAAAGTTAGGCCGGTGACATTGCAGTGGAGCACATTTCAACAGATGATATGATTGCAGATCCGCTAACTAAAGGCCTTCGCCCTTGTATATTTAATCGACATGTCATTAACATGGGCTTAGGAGTATCATGGGATACTGTCAATTAGTGGGAGTTGTTTAGTTTTATGTTGCTCTTATGAAGTTTGTATCTGATTTCATTACATTTTTGTAATATTTGAATATGTATCAACTCTTTTGCATTATTAGAGGTATTTGTGAATGTAGATTTATCAAGTTGAGTACATATGGTGTTGAAAATCTCGAGGCATTATTAGCCAAACCTTGAGTACGGGCTATAGGGCATTCTTGGCATTAGCCTTAACAATTATGTCTTGTTACACATAAAAGTACGATTAAGCTATCAAAGTAAGACATATCCGGGTTCGTTGGAGCATGATGGATGATACGGTGGCCAACATTTAGGTTTTGTGACAACAAGGAGAGAATTTGGACTAACAAAATGGATAACACATGAAGTATCCTCATTATGGTATTGTCCATTTAACACACTCTGTATTGAATTTATATCGGTAGAGTTGAAAACGTGACCATGGAAGGCTCTGCGTGTGAGTACATGCGATTCTGCCATGATTCGGTCGAGACTTTATGGGATGGGATTGACTATTAGATAATCTACGAACCCGATATGAGGTGCGCACAGGTTCTGTTTCAATTAATATCGCCCAAGTGGGAGAATGTAAGAATTTATTAATGTGGGCTATATGAATTGAAATTAACTAAATTAGTTTGGTCTAATAAATGTGAGATATATGGATTCTTAATCAGTCTAATATGGGTGGCTAGTGTGGGTTGAGTACGGCCGGGCCGTAATGAGGGCCGAGTGATTAGAAGACTCTATAAATAGTGCTCAAGTCACTCCCACCCAACCACTAATGATCGCATTTTAATTCATCCAGGATACAAGAAAACTGCCTCGTAGTGTGATCTATTAAGTAGGTGTTTTGAAGGGGATAGGGGAAAGATCTTGAGATTGATGTTCACGGATCGTATTAATTCGCGTAAACATGATCGTTCCATCGAGTCTGTGAATCGACAATTCTCTCCGTTATTATGTTTTGTTTTTCATGCTGTCGTTGATCACGGGCATCTGTGTTCGTAGCCCTCTGAGTTCCTTGGCTAGATAGGAAGGGACGATACCAGAGGACTTCTTTCGTAGAGCGCTAACTGTTAGTAGTGAAAGCGTGCATTGCCGATTTGGAGCTTTGGTCGCAGTGGACTCCCCAAAGACTCTACACCACCGTGTAGAAAGGCACACTCGCCTTAAGCATAGCCCGCCCAGTAGCCTAGGTCATACTACTCATCGTAGAGACCGGGCTGCTTCGCTTGGTAGTTAGCTTGCAGTTCGGTAAGCACGCGGACCTTCTCAGCCTCATAAAAGGAGTCCTTTATTTCTAGTTATCCGGTGTGCTCTCGACGAAGGCGCTCGATCTCAAGCTTGTGAGCTTCACGAAGCCCATCGGTTTTGAACTGATGGAGGCTACATTATAACATGTTGGAGAGCTTTAGGCTCACCACCTCAGCCTCCAGTTGGGGGACCTTCTTAGCCTAATTCCCCAGCACGTTGTGCGCCTTATGTATCGGACAGCTTCCAACGTAGCTTCGACACTTCCTCTTCTAGTTAAGGAACCCTAGACTCGCCTTAGACCTTTGAATATAGGTCCCGGGCCCCATCTCACATATGAGATAGACGATTGAGTTAGTGTTGTTGGGCATCACAGTATTTGACCATGTATTCACTGAAAACGCTCATCTACAATGCATGCTATCAGAAACAGCAAAAAAAAAAAAAAAAAGATAGAAAACAAGGGGGAGAGTTACCAAAGCAGCCATTTGAAAGGGAGAGGAGTCCCTCATAAGATCTTAAGCCTTCCTCGTCACCGCTTCTCTGTACACGAAACCTAGTGCAGCGATGACCTCCTCCTCAGGATCCTCAAGAGTGTCTCTTCAGACAAATGGCTTCCAGGAGGAGGAGACGAAGCGTCAACCTGGGTAAGGCGTTGAGTGTCATGGCTCTTCCCTTTGCCCTTACTTTGTGTCGGCGTCGGCAGAAGGCGAGGATCGAATATGGATAAACGGATATATCGATAAATGAATTTTATGGAAATATAAGAAATATCGGTGGATATTTTTACAAAAATATTAGTTATTAAAATTTTTCATATTTTAATTATATAGATTATGAGAAATGATTCATATCTTAATTAAGGTAAATTGAAATCAAATGGATTAATAATTATTAAATTAAATATGTTATATTTAATATATTATTCGAATATTATTATGTTAAAGAAAAAATTATTTATTTGTTTTTGTTATTATTATAAATATTATGTAGATAATGTAGGAGATTCAAATATTATATATTATAATTTTAAATTTTTAAATGATATTATTTTATTTCTTTCTTTTCAAATTAATATTTGATTTAAAAATATTATAGAGATTTATAATGTAAAATAAAAATAAAATAAAATATTAAAAGGGATTATGAACAAATTAAAGAATAAAAAACGTTTGTATTTATATATAATAAGTGTAATTAATGAGCAGTAGTGGAGATTAAACTGGGAGCGTTTTGGGTGGGTTGAAGCCGTGAAACTTGATTTTTAAGTATTCCTTGGCCCAGGAACAAAGGAAAAAATCAGTTTTTGGGAAAAAATCAACTGATTTTTAACTGATTACCACGTCTGAATTTTTAAAGCCGCCCAAAACCGATTTTTCCACGATAAATCTGTGAAAATTCCTATATTTTGTTCCCTGCTCGGGGGGAGGGGGGGACACGTGGCCCTCCACAATAGTTATTCCACCTCGATAGATGGGGCGACTGCTGCTCTACTATAAGCCTAAGTAGTCGGAGATGAAGTGGTAGTTTGAGAGACAACCTCCTTTGGCCGAGGGGTGCCTAAAAAGCCTCCCTCGGTCGCAGGATAAAAGATCTGCCTCCAGGCTCAGACGACCACGACAACGGAGCCTGTTGCCATACCTCACTTGTGCCATCACTCGCCAACTCCCTAGGCCTCTTACGTTGCTCCTACAACTCACAGCGAGGAGGAGAAGGGATTGGGAAGTCATCAACATAGCCATGGACTCGGTCTACTCGAAACATCGGCTTCAACGTTGGTTTGAATACAAGCAAGGAGATGATTTCTTACGTTCTCAGCTCGAGCGTTCCCGAACTTTCAAAGTGGGCTGGGACCTCTGGAACGACGAACTCTTAGGACTAGTCAAACACCTCTTAGAGATTGTATGAAGTCAAAAGGAATCTGAAGTCCCTCACAGAGCTCGGGAGGTTGAGCACCTTAACCTGTTAGTCAAACTAGGAGGGACTCAGGTCATCAACAGCCTACCCTCGACCTAAGGTGTCTGCACGTGAACGGACATTAGTTAGGAAGAAATTATGGAAAATACATAGAGCATACAGAGTTCCTAGGCCTGAACTGCAGCAGGGTCAGTGTTTACTAAGAAAACTCTTGAAGCATGGGATCTCAGGCGCATCCCCAAGTTCGAACAGCAGCACGTTGCCTTGTGAGAAGCTATTGTTGTTGGTGTTCAACAAGTTGGTAACCAAATGCAGAGGCTTAGCATCAGCGTCTTCAGGTTATACTTCCCAAGGTTGTGCTTGATAGTGTAGGCGTAGAACACCTCCTCAAACAGATTAAGTCATACTTCTTGTTCAATACACTGACACCCAAAAGAATTCGGATGATGTTCACGTGAACATGGACAGGGGTGAATTAAGGTAAAGTATGGAACTAGTGGACTAAGGGAGGAGGGAGGCAACCCTCACTGATGTAGATCTCCGGCCAATGAGACGGGTTCATCACCCTCGATCCTCATCCGTGGGACCGCAAATTGAAGCCCCGAGGTAGAAAAAAGATACCCGTACTTGGGAGGAGGAGAGTGTCTTTTGGAAGGCATCCATCTGAGAATCCTAACAGGCTTGAGCCAAGTGAGAACTCTGTCAGCGTCCTTGCATGAAGGAACCTCCCCAAATACCCCGGAAGATGAGGAAGACGATTTTCCCCTTAGAGTTCCAATGTGCATTCCCTCACAAGCATCCTATGAGCCTCTATGCCTACCGAAACAATGCATGGGGAGACAACCAAGGGAACTCATCAGGCCAAAAAAACTCACCCAAAAAAAAAGGGCACCTTTTCTAACTTACAATGTAGGTCGATATTCAAAAGGAAACTGTAGGGCGTAGATCACAGGACATGAAGGGGCAAGATGAAAACAGAGAAAGTAGAAACAAGCAATGCAGGACAAGCCATTAAGTTGGTAGGAAAACCCAGAAGCAGAAAAGGGCGATGCTTAAAACCAAAGGTTCGGTGGTATGGGCGGAAAGTCAAAAGAAAGGCATTTGATACACTGAACATGTGGGGAGGACACGCCAAGTCTAGGAGCGAATCAGGATGGCCACCTGTAGAGTGGTAGCGAACTGCAATGGTGACTGTGCACGACACTCAAGGCACCGGCCCTAATAATTTGGCATTTGGCAGTACACAGGTAAACAAAAATTTATTGTCATTCCAAACCCTAATGGAATGGGATGGCGCTAGGGGCTACTGGAATGAGATAAGTTGCAATGCACCTGCCCCGCGTGTGATTAACCCTAATATCTATATGGATGACCCGACTAGAGTTCGATCACATGGGGAATAGCTTGAGCTCAGCGGGATGGAAGAATGGGCAAAACCTCAATCTAACCACCACGGGTGTTAAGATTGATGAGGTGTAGCGACCTCTGAGCCCGACCCGACCCGATTGGCGAGTCCGAATCGAAACCCCGGGGACGCTCGTTTAATTCTTTTTATTTTACATTTTATTATGTTTTCTTTTCAAAAAATGTTGCGACCGAATCCTGAAACATTAGGTTGGCGGATCAGATGAGTCCGAGTTCACTTCGACGTTTTCAATTATCTTGTCAAAACATTTTCTTTATTTTATTTATCTTTAGGTTTTCGATTTGCACGGAAGCATTTTCAAATGGCAGACCCACAAACATTCACTTTCTGCATAATTACAATAGAACATTCTATATGCACCAAATGATATACAAAGCAAACATTTCTTTGGAGTTCAAGCTATTTGTTCACAAATTTTTCCATGTTGAAAAGAAAATGATAGCCATGACGGGATGTACTGCGTGTGACTAAACTGTATTATGATCTTGTCTTTATTCTTGTCTACTCGAGCACAACGCTAGATAAAAAACTATACGTTAAGCATTTTCATGCTTAGTGGTTCTATACATTTCTATTTCAATATTCAATTTAACTTGGCATGCATTTAACATTAAACCATGTCTATTATATCAACATATACTCATGTTATTCACTTTCGCATGCTTTCATTTTACAATTCATTTACTATATCCTGACATGCATTTCAATGCAATAATTCAATTTATGAGATTTAAGCATATACATAAAAGTACTCATTTTACACTCGTTAATGTTGATTATTTCACTTTTGACTATTGATTCGCATTACAGTTCCGTTTGATGAATCTGCCCTTATTATCGTTACGTAATGTGGCACATTTAACAATTGGTCTCCCGTCACTTGGCGGATGGCGGCCGTTTGGTACACCCAGGCATGGTATCGGCGCTTAAATGCCATCACGCCATCATGACAAATGCCAATTGGTGCATCCGTGATGGGACATTTCTTCAATGCCATACGCCATCATGGCGGATGTCGATTGGTGCATCACGCCAAGTGGGACGTTGGACAATTTCAGGGTGCCTTTGTGACGGATGTCGTTTGGTGCATCCCGTCAGGCGGTTCATTCGGTATATCGATTCAATTCAAGATGTCAAGAATTGACCGATTCGTTTACAATTCAATTTATCATTCACATTTATTCGGTTTTCAAATATCACATTTCAATTCTATATTCACTTTCGTATTATCTTTTCAAAGATATACTCAATCTATGTACTCATTTCATATACTCATTTACGTACTCATTTCATATACTCATTCATGTACTCATTTCATATTTACTTGGTAAACTACCAAAATACTTGAAATAAGAAAAGAGTCAGAGAACAAACCGACGCTGTCGGATCTAGCTTCCTTCTCTTTAATCTCGGTCCTAGGTTAGGCGATCATCACCCTTCCCTAGTCAATAACAATCATGCCACTCTTAGTGGATAAATCATTCTTAAACAATTTTAGTGAATTACAAGTTTATTTTCTTTAACAGTCTTGGGTTAAGACACTAAGTCTGCACATTTGGATTAAGCCACTCATTTCATACGGTACATTTTTCACTTAGTTTTATCCTTATTTGAACCCCTGTTAATCATTTCTTAGGGTCCCTAAACATTCGAGTGTCTGAATCACGGGACTTAGCAGTCTCAAAAAACATGTCAAAGCAATTTCTTTGGAAGTAGAGTCTGGGTGCACGTCATCCATTGCCCGGTGGGTACCGGTATCGGTTGGTACGTGCGGTACCGCCTACCTTTGCATCATGGTGCCGTTACCACTCTTCGATGCCGATACCACCTACGGGTTTTACCCGAATGCGGGATTTTGCATTTCTCACCCCATTTTCTTCCACAAACTACTCAATTCATCTCATATCAAAACCCACCCATGGAATCAACTCCAAGAAGGTGGTTTAGAATCAATAACAATCCCTTTTCCTCCAGGGTTGGGGCTTTTCCCAAGTAAAATCACAGATGAGGTTAGGGTTTGATTCCCTTTCTTACCTTGGCCTTGAGCCTTCCTTCTATGTTGCTTGGCCTCTTAGAGACGAGAAAGTGGGAAAAGGATCGCAAAGCTTGATCTCTTGCAAACCCTGGCTTTCTTCTCCTTTTCTCCTCTCCTATTTTAAAAGCGTGATTTGCTCAAATGAGCATCTAGACCAAGTTTGGTCTTTTAAATCCCTTAATAAGTGTAAGGCCATGTTTGGCTACACGCATTCTCATTTTCATTTTCTCATTTTTTGTCTTAAGTCACTTAATCTTCATAAAGCCTTGTTTGGCCTGATAAATCCAAATTTTCCATTTTATCTTAGGTAAATTTTCGGGTTCAATCAATTTTCATTTGGCATATTATATTTGCCTTTGGCTTTTAGACATATAACCATTTATTCAATATTCATTTAACAATTCCCGGAAATACCCAAGATGCTTCAATTTATACCCGGATTATATAATAATTTTTATTATAAAATTATAGGGTATTTTTGGGGCGTCACAACTCTCCCCCACTTAATAAAATTTCGTCCTCGAAATTTACCTTGAATAACGATTGAATCTGCTTTGCCGCATCGGTTTCTTACTTTTAGTAAGCTAACCCCGGTCTTGTGGTTTCTCCACAACACTTTGACTAACGAAATCTTCTTGTTCCATAGTTCTTTCACTTCCTGAGCCAAGATCTCTATTGGCTCTTCTTCATATGTCAAATCCGGTCTAAGCTCAATTGTCTCCGAAGAGACTACATGTGGCAATTAGATCGATTCCTACCTTAGCATGGACACATCAAAAGCGTATGGATATTTTCCAATTCGGGAGTAATACCAAACGGTATGGACCACCACCAGTTACCTCATATGGTAGAATCATCTAGGAGCTCGGCTTTCTGCTTTTCCCAAATCTCATCACCTTTTTCCAAGGCGATACTTTCAAGAACACTTTTTCACCGATCTCATATCGAATATCTTTTCTCTTCATGTCGGCATATGACTTATGCCTGTCGGTGGCCACTTTCAATCTCTCTCTAATCATTTAACTTTCTTGATCTCTTGTATCCAAATCGGGCGATCACTTTTCTTTCTCTGATTAGTCCCGACCTGGCGGTGTTACACATTTTCTTCCATATAAAGCTTCGTAGGCGCCATTCCCGATACTTGATTGAAAGCGTTGTTGTACAATTCAGCCAAAAAGGATGTGTCGATCGACTACCTCATAGTCGATCGCCGCAACTCCTTAACATATCTTCAGAATGCGGATCACTCTCTCAGTTGTCACGTAGTCTGCGGGTGGAGCGTTATCTTGAGAAATTGGGTGAGTGCCCCGAGGCTGCTTGCGAATTTTCCCCGAAATCTCTAGAAGTAAACCTCGGATCTCAGTCTAAAATAATGGATCTGGGGAATCTGTGTAAGCAAGACGCTATTTCTATGATGCTCTGACTCTGCTTCTTTGTCAATGAATAGTCGATTCTCAGCAGTAGGAAGTGGTGACTTGGTCGTCAGATTAAATTTGCGACCTAGTAGTGTATTTCTCCACAATCGATGGTAACCCCTGACCACAAAATCCATGGTTATTCGGTCCCATTTCCACTGCGGTATTCGATGAGGCTATGATAATCGAAGGAACTTGATGCTTTGCCTTTACTCTTTGACACACCGTATGGTTACAAACTCACGATACATCTCTTTTCATTTCCGGACCCTTAGGAATGACATTTTTGAATCTTGATACATCTTTGTGCTGCAGGATGGATAGCAAAAGATCCTATGTGCCTCATCAAGTATGGCTTTCTTTAATTCCTGATACGTTGGGTACACATACCTGTCCTTATATCTGAGGATCACATCTCCCTTTACTTTGAGCTTCGGTTTCCTTACCATCTCGTCTGTTTCATTATGGCATAAATTTTCTCATCTTTCTTTTGTGCCTCTAACTCGATTCAACAAATTCGGTCTCGCTATCAATTCGGCCCACTCGCATGCCATCGTCGTGAATGGGCATTCCAGCGCTCAGGCGTTTGCAGCGTCTTTATACTTTCGAAGCATCGACCACTACATTAGCGACTCGTTGATAATCAAATCATAGTCATAATCTTTTATCAATTCCATCCATCTACGTTGTCTCAAGTTAAGCTCTCGTTGTGAGGGCAAATACTTAAGACTCTTATGATTAGTGTAGATTAAGCATTTTTCTCCATACAAATAATGTCTCCAAATTTTTTTTAGCGCAAATCTGATTGCGACTAATTCCAATCATGAGTGGGGTAGTTCTTTAGTATGGCTTCCAATTGCCTTGAAACATAGGCTACCACTTTACCCTCTTGCAGTAGGACACATCAAGTCCATTTAGTGACATCACTAAAGATCACACATATCACGCCCGATTCGGTCGGAATGACCGGATCGAGCCCAGGGATTCGGGGTGCGAGACTCGAGGCGGGACTCTTTACGATTTTTTTTTTTTTAAAACCAAATTATACACGTAGGTATGGCCCGCATATTATAATAGAATCAATAATGACCTATACATTTACCAAGGTCCCATTTACAAATACAAAACTTTACACTTTTCGATTACAAATCGAGCACGGAACTTTACATGTAGTGAACCTTACAAGTGTGTGTTGGCGGTGTATGGGATGTTCTTGGCGTCTTCTCACGTACCTACGAATTAAAAACCAGTGCTAAACTACGCTTAGTGGGAAACATTTCTTATGCATATACATTAACGCATAAAGTAATAACGGATAATATAAATTTCATTGCATTTTATATTATGAGCTTATCTAGTACTTCTTTTTATAATAGTCTTAAACATTTGGATCTCCGTAGAATTCTGAGATCTTATTCTCATTCGAACTTATACTTAACGGGCTTTATGTTTATTCGGGACTCCGTAGGAGTTACAGGCTTATCCTTATGCCCTACGGAGTTCTGTATTCGAAGTGCCGTGGAGTATCGGCCAAGAGAATACAGAATAATATCTAGATAATGCGAAGACTTATTCTTATGGGAGTATGTATTTTACAAAACTTATCTTTAGTCTTGGAACTTATCTTGGTATTTGAATCTTATACCGATATTCTGAAAGGAACTTATACTTATCTTACGGAACTTATCTTGGTGTTCTGAACTTGGACATGTATTTCGGATCTTATACATGTCTTCTGAGCATATGCTTATCTTGCAGACTTATACGATCTTACGGAGCATATACTTATCTTGCAGACTTATCACGGTCTTGGGAGCTTGGACATGTATTTCGAGATCTTATACATGTCTTCTGAGCATGCTCTTATCTTACGAGACTTATCTTTTGATCTTACAGACATATATACTTATCTTACGGATCTTATCCTGTGCGAAGGTATCATTGAGTACAATAAGTCGGAACTTCATCATCATGCGTATCACATACGAGTCGGATCGGACGTATGCGGATACATATCAGGTATGGACATTTAGTCGTAGCGAGTCTGGATCATAACGGATACATATACTTATTTTTGCGGATTGCGAGAGGTACGTGGTACTACGAACTTATACTTATCTTACGGATGCGAGTACCCTTAGGTACCCTCTTGGACTTATACTCGTTTTATCGTCACGGAATTGCATTTCGTAGGTACTCTTTGGACTTATACTTATTTGAGGAACTTGTGCTTGCTTTTCTTGTCTGAGAGTACGAGTGGGTATCTGAACTTATGCTTATGTTCTTGAGACGGGAGTACCTTTGGGTACTCACAGACTTATACTTGTATTGCGTGCGAGGTACGAGTGGGTACTACGAGAACTTATCAAATACGGGGTACCGTAGGTGCCACGAGGAACTTAATGGGTTACGGAGGTACGTAGGTACCACGAGATTTAATGTCGGATCTGGGGTACCCACTGGGTACTACGGAACTTGATGAAATACGAGGAGTACCCATAGGTACTACGAGAACTTAATCAGTCTGGGAGTACGTAGGTACTATAGAACTTAAGCGACGGGACTGTCGAGGCGGAACTTATTTAGATACGGAATTGCGAGTAGGTACTTCGAGGAGCTTATGCGACGGGAGTTAATCGAAACATAGCATTCGGATGCAGGATTGCGGTAGGTAGCCGTAGCAATCGGATCTGAGGATTGCAGTAAGAATTGCTGCGGTCTTATCAGGCGGGGAGCACCGGGAGGTGCTCATGCTTATTCGGGATCTTGGGTGCTAGGAAGGTGCTACATAAATTGGTGGGACGGGTACGCGTAGGTCTTTACGGGCTTGCTCGGATACGAGAGTACCCAGAAGGTACTCTGAGCGAATCGAATCTGAGTACGTAGGCCTCTGAACCTCTAAGTACATTCGGATCTTTAATCTTATTCTTTATTCGAGTCTTATCCATATATTGTTTGACTTCCCAGGCCGATGTCTGAGAAATGAATTAAAACCATGACACATTAAGTACCTAGAAGATACTATACGATGCCGGAGTAAGTAGCATAACGGACGAAGTGCCTTAGCACTAATCGAGTACCAAAGTACTAATCGAGGATGGGAACATATCGGGAGTACCAAAGTACTAATCGGGAGTCTTGGGAACCTTAATCGGAACGAGTGTTGTGTTACGTAATAAGCGGTCTTAGGTAGTTTTCTGATTATATGAGTTGGATGGCACATACTCTGCCTGTGGGCATTCAGCCACATTATGTGTTCATGACAGTTGTAATTCCGTTAATGGTCACGTGTCGGTTCATTTTCAAATTTCATATCGTATTATTTCATGAACATCTATGCATTTGCATTTCCTACATTTTTCATGTTACTATTACATACGGCATTTCACATACTTGCACAGTATAATGCCTATGTATTCACACATCAATCATGTATTCTATTCCTCGATGAATCAACTTTACTTAGAAGTTCGAATCAACTCACATCGGATCATCTAAACTCAAGTTATGGCATTTTCATGCCAACTAGTCGGTTTACCGATTTTCCCGGGGGACAGTTTGCAATATTCATTTTTCCAGTGCCTTGTCTCCATATTTGACACTAGTTCTTTGTACTTCTTTAAAGCTAAGGTGCTGAGTTCCTATTCAACTGGAATCACCCAATTCGAACCTTACAGGAACTCAAGTTCGTCACGAAACAACCTGGATTTACTCCATGTTAGCGAGGTGATGCAGGAATTGGCTTGCACATAGCCTCACTTTGAGTGGATTTTCGACCACTTAGAGTCAGAGATTTGATGATATTTATTTCATATGGATGGTTTTCCTTGAAATACATTTTAATTGGCCTTGAATCACTCCATCGGATAAGAAATAAGGAAGTTATGGCCAAAATACAGCGAGTGGCGGGAATGCGGAAGCAGTGTCTTGGAATTTATATTGTCTAACATGTACCGGTACATGTGTAAAAAATGACGAGAATACAATGTGTCTTAGGTACAAGTTCAAAGTGTAGAGTACAAGTCTCAGTGCCGGAGAATGTGTATTTTCTCCCACTTTTCATGCACTTTTCCATCGACCAAATTTATACTTCATATACACTTCAAAATCATTTCGATTCACCTTGGAATCTCTTTTCTGTCAATTCATCTTTCATTTCTTATCTTCTTTCAAAAATCTTTCCATGAATTTCTCCCAAAAATCATTCAACATGAGTTATGATCCATCCTCAAACCAAACATGATGTTTGGTGGAGTTTTATTCTAAACCACAATTCGATTACTCTCAATTAACCATGAATTCATCCTCGAAAGAGAGGATTTCATGAAAAACTCATATGCCATATAGGGTTTTACCCACCTTACTTGCCATCATTTTGGGTTAAGATGAAACCACAGCAAAACCCCATGTTTGAGGACAAACTACTAACCCGACGAGCATGGCAATTCATACATAATCTCTTAGAATCCATAGCGAGTTAAGTTCCATACCTTTTTTTGGCTTGGCTCTCCTCTTCTCTTCTCTTCTTCTCTTCTCTTCCTTATACATCAGGTTCTCCTCTTTTTAAGAGACAATTTGGTCTTAAATCATGGATTTGTTAAGGCCATGTTTAGCTGAACAAAAAACCCATTTTTAGTTTTAGTTTCTTTATTTGCTTTTGGCCTGCTCTTTCTATTTATAAATAAACTTTCCTTTTCTTGTATTTTGGCCTCTAGTCTTTCACATTAGGACTTTTAAGCCCCCACTTTTTGGACCCGATTACAAAATTGTCAGCAATCCTTGTAATTTCCAGTCTCTCATTTAGTGTTTAGCGTTCAGTATTCTTGAAACTTTCAAATTAAGCTTACAAAATACCTAAACATGTCGAAAGCTGACTAGGGTATATTCAGTGTTACATCACATATTCTTCTGTGAGTCATTGAGTAAGCAGGAGCCTAGGTTAAGAATGCTTTTAGCTTTCAAAACTTCTTTGACATTTTCACTCCATTCAAATTTCACTTTTTAGTAGCAATCTAAGTAAGTCGGGTGCAATCATAGAAACCCCTCAGCCAGATCTTTTGTAGTAACACGCGAGTCAGGAAACTGAATACGTAACGATACGTAAACCAGAAGAAAATCCAATTTTACCGAAAATAAGGTAAAATCGTAATTTAATTAAAAATCAGAAATTTTCTAGATCTCGGATAATGAAGCGGACTTCTCGGGTTGAAATCGTCTCCACGAGAATTTAGTTACCATTGAATTTCGTTAGATTAAGGTGGTCGGGATTTCACGCTTTTTTCGAGGGCGTGGGGTGTCGGATGGCAGCGTAGCGAATAAAGAAGATGTGCGTGGCGCTCAGGTGTGACACTTGGCGTAAAGGGAATGGCTCGCGTTGAGCCGCATGGAAGTGATTCCATGGCTCACGACCAGGCCATGCCAAATGTGATGTCGTAAAGATGAATTATAAAATAAGGAAAATGATGGAAAAGGAAAGTAGTGCGATTGGTTTGAGAGGAGAGGAGGAAATTCACCGTGTTTATCTGCATGCGTATAATGATTCAAAAGGAGGGAGAAAGTCACGGAGAAAGAGAAAATGGAGAGAAATGAGGAGAAAATGAAGGAAAATGAGAAGAGAAAGAAAGAAAGAAAAGCGAAAGTAAAGCGAAAAGGAAGGAACGTGGAGAGGAAGAAAAGAAATGGGATGCGAGAAGGCTTTGTTCTTGATTTTAGAAGAAACGTCTTCCTTCTCTAGATTTATAGAGCGATCAGGCCAGTCGGATTGTGAAGACAAGAAGGGAAGTGTTAGCGGAGGGACAGCGTGGACTCGGGTTTGGGAGGTTTCTTCAACTTCCAAGAGGTAGGATATTTTCTTACTCGGTTTATTTTTAACTAAAGGCTTTATAATGGTAGGGGTTCAACATGGGAGGCCATGAGAAGCCATGTAAATTAGTTCGAAACCTTGGGACTAAGAATTTATGGATTTCATATTGGTTGCATGTTTGTAGAGTTAGGGTTTTACTAGGCTGAAAGTTTCTAGATGTTGTGATTTGTTGATGAAGTAGTGATGAGCTCTGGAGCAGGATTGGTTCATGTTTCTTCAGGCGAGTGAGGTACCGCATTGAATGGTCTGATTGGTGACGGTTGTGTTATGGCTTATGAATAACATGCGGTCATGTGGAAATGTTATATTGATGCATGCTTTTTGATGTATTAATATGTTTTGCATGGAGGTAGACTATATGTATAAATTATAATTTTCCATGGTTTGTAAATGTCTCATGTAGTGCTCATTCATGCATGTAACATGAGGAAAATGCATTGGCATCATGCATTTCATATGCACGGTCACATCGCGTCAGGTCGGGTGTGGGTGCGAGTCACCGGTTTTATTCATCGGTGTTGGTGAGTGGAGTCGTGAACTCGGAAATGGGACAAAGTCGAGGTAGAGATTAGCGAGTGTGTAAATGATCAGTGATAAATTCTACGTGTTTTGGGGCGGCCTTGAGTTAGGGTGAATCCCACGGGGTGAAAGTCCCACATATTATTCACGGTTAGACATGAATCCTGGTGATGTAAGTTCGTGAAAATGTTGAAAAAGGCGTGCGGCGTCCTCGGTGTAAACCTTACGAATCAGTAGCCTGAAAATAAAGGAAAAGAATCAAAATCGGTTTTGATAAATAAATTGGAGGTTTTGTGGTTGGATCGGGGGTGTGTGACTAGTTTTATTTCACATTTGGCATTCCAGGTGTGAGGGAGTCGGTTGGGACTCAGGTGGTGAGCATGAGGGGTTGCATCTCATGCATGATATAGACATTTCATATAGAAAATAATTGTATGAAATGTGATTGATTGTTTATATATGCCATTGCATATGCATTTTAGGTGGGAAGTAATCCTTGTAGGAAAATTTTCTGCGGGCTTTGCTCATAGTCGTGGGACCCCGCTTTCGAGTCTGGGGTATCAGGGGACCAGTGCGCGATGAGGTACTTTTTTGAGAAGAAAGTAGAAATGTGGCTTTAAGAAAATATTTTGTAAATATGTATAAATCTTTTTGTAGAACAAACATGAAACTATGAGAATATAGTTGATTATTTTTGTTATATGGTATGGATGTATGGGCCCATGTGGCTGTTGCTCGGGTATGCGTGCCGTGATCTGAGATGTATAGAATTTCCGCGAGTTGGCCAGACAGATCAAACGGACTGAGTTTTGGGGCGTCACGCATTCCTTGAGTGGCTTCCGTTCAATGACCACTTCTATTTTCTTTGGATCCTCAGTTCCTTCTTTTGATACAATGTGCCCCGAAAGGACCTTCATTTAACGAAAACTCACACTTGCTCGGTTTAGCGCCACAAGCGTTCTTTTCTGAGAATCTCTAGCTATAACACCCAAAGTATACCTAGCAGTTTTCGGACTTGTTTAGGAGTATATTATAAGCTAAATATGAATTTTGAAATAAAGTAAGAGACAAATGAATAATAAAGCCAAGGGTAAATTAGTCATTTACCACTTAAGGACTTAAGTGTCATAAGAAAGATATGTAATGGAAAAGTTTAGAATGGTTTTGGAATAAATTCATGGAAAAGTTTTGAAGAAAGATATGTAATGAAAGATGAATTGAGTAAAATTGAGATTAAGTGTCATCTTATGACACTTAAGTCCTTAAGTGGTAAATGACTAATTTACCCTTGGCTTTATTATTCATTTCGGGTCTCTTATTTTATTTTGAAAAATTCATATTTAGCTTATAATATACCCTAAACAAGTCCGAAAACTGCTAGGGTATATTTCGGGGTGTTCTGACTCTCCTCAACATAGAATTCGTCCTCGAAATTCATACTATCTTGCTATGCATTCTATGTCGAGTCCTTTCTTTTCGTATCTTTTACATACGACTTTTCTTATACTTCCTTTTCATTCTATTCTCTATGTCATGTCTATATCACTTCATTGTCATCTATACATAACAAGGTTCATCCACATTCAATTGACACTTTTCTATACGTATCCATGTCTATCTTTTATCATATACTCTATCTAGACTAAACTGTATACTCTATCTAGAATAGCATCTTATACTCTATCTATGTTTAGTATTTATTAGGAAACACCTAAGCCTTTGTCTTATCTGGCTAGCGTCGCTGTCGGATCACGTCAGAGCCGAATGCGGATCCAGAGGCAAGTACGGGGCGCGATCACTATCTATACTATGCGGGACTCTAATTATTTGTTCTTTCTCGAGTTGTACTTGTGCACCTTAGTATACAAGCGATTGTAATAACAAAATCATTTACATATCTGAAGAACTACCACCAGGGTGGTGTCCATGAAATCTAAACACATATCTTGAGTCCCATTTACATATACATGTACATTTCTAATACAAAACATCGGAGATTCTGCGGAAGCGTGGCGAAGGTGAGCACTATCTCTAAGATGGCTGCTCTGCGTGTGGGATATCTGGCCCCTCTAGCCTCCTCTTCGATTACCTACGGATTTGGGCTGCAGTGCTAAACTAAGCAGGTGGGAACATAAGCATTGACAACCACCAATGGCGGTATCCGCAGCTTATACATATGCATTTCCATATATCTATACATATTCATATAACTTTAGTGCTATCGTCTCATTTCTATTGCATGTCAATCTTTTACATTTACATATTCTATGTGTTTGGCACATCTCTAATATACTTTTTCTTGTATTCCTAATTTACATACTTTGCATCTTCCTATACTTGTCATGTGTTCATCTTTCACGCTTGTCATATGTCTTTTCAATGTTCCTATTCTTTTTCAGATTACATATCATGTCTCTAGTCTATGTTTTTTTCATCTTTCGGTTCTATGATTTATTGCATTCTATGTACTATTACATATATCATTTCTTATCCTGTACCTATATTATGTCTCTTTCCATGTAATATTTACATCCCATGCTATACTATTCATTTCTTACATATTGTTTTATCATATATTTTCTTATCTGTTGTCTTGTCATATCTTTGCATTTTGTTTCATATTTCTATATTCATGTCTTTATTCATTTCATATACTGTTTTCCTGTTATACTTTTCATTCTTCATTTTCATACTTGTACTATCGTATACTTCATATACATTTGTACGTTCTTGTTTTATCTATCATATACTTTGTGCTTTTGTATACTTTCTGTACTTTTCTTGTGTTTATATACTTATTTCATATCAAGTTATCTTTGTCTTAGCACATTGCATGGCCCATCTACATACTTTCATCGCGCCATGAGGCTATGCTTCTCATATCATATCATATCATATACTTTTCATATACATTGCCTTTGTGTATACTTTTCCTTTTCTTTTATATTCATGCGCAGGAAATGCCGAAGCTTGGTCGGGAAATAAGCTGGGTGTGCAGAAGGAGTCATATCAGCACAGGCAGTGATCTGCATGCATATTGCAGAAGGAATCTTATCACTGTACGAGACAGTGATCTCGGTCTATTGTGGTGACCCTTTCGGGGCCACGATCGACCGGATCTATGTCATCGACCAGACGAAGGCCTCGATATGCGTCTATATATGCATTTGTAGCAAGTTGTATCTTCCACTATGGCGTACTATCATCCCATTCTTAGGGTTCTAAGCAGGACAATCGAGTTTATTACGTTTTTAAGTACATATCCTCATAAGCATGAATAACTATTGTTATGTAATTGCTTATGCAATATCTTATCATTCTCTTTCTACGTATTCGTTCTCATATCTGTGTAGTTTCATATTCACGGTTCTTATATATCTCTATAATACATATATTCATATCTTTTTCTATCATTTAGTTTTGTCTATCATATATCATGAATGCATCTATGCACTCTTGTATTCATATATTCATATATATCTTTATCTATTCATATCCCTTTATATCATTTATGCATCATATCCTTTATACGTTTCTATCATGATTTAGTTATTCTTGTACTTTCTATATTTCTATCATGTATGCTTTTACTCATTCATATATTCATATATATACCTATCATTTGTGTACTTGTACTCATTCTTATGCTTTGTCATCTTTTACTCCCCTCGTTCTTATCATTTATGCATTTCTATCATGTGTTCCTAGCATGTTCCATCATATTCATTTCGGTATGTCTATCATATATTCATATCATTCATATCATATTCATGTATTCTTATTCCTCTATGAATCTACTTTACTTAGAAATTGGAATCATTCCAATCGGATCATCCAAACTAAAGTTATGGCATTTTCATGCCAAACTAGTCGATTCTGGAATGTACACTTGGAACAGTTTGTAATACTCATTTTCAGTGTCTTGACTCCATAATTGACACTTATTCTTTGTACTCCCTTTAAATCTAAGGTGCTAAGGGTTCTTCTCGGCTAAGATAAGCCCAAATCAGACCCGAAACTCGAGTTATGTTACAAATGACTGGATTCACTCTGATATCAGTGATGCGAGGTGAAGCGCACGTAGCCCCACTTTGAGTGAATTTGGGCCACTTAAGTCGGAACTGACGATCTTAATTTACATATCTTAGTTTTTCCTTGAAGTCTATTTTAATTAGCCCTTGAATCCTCCGTCCCAGTCAAATGAGCAGGATTAGTAAAATACTAACATTGGTCGAAATAGAGCCAAAGGTCTGCATCTGTTCACTTTGTACCGGTACGGGTTCGGGTTACAGGCTGTCTGGGTGCGAGGTTCAAGGTGTGCGATCCCTGGGTCCTTAGAAATGCCTAGAATGTGTGTTTTTCTCCCATTTTCCATATGTTGATACGAATCAACCCAATGCCTCCATAAACACGTCAAAACCCTCCAAATTCATCTTGTAATCTCTTTTACACTTTCAGAATTATCTTTTCATTACACACTCTTATGAATTACATTGAACTTCGAGCATGCTTCCACAATTCATCTCTTATCTGAGGCCTAGGTTTTACTCAACCATCTTTAAGAAATCTAGGGTTCTTATCAAAACTAGAACAATAACAAACGTAATCCGTATTTTTTACATAACATAGAACCCCAAAACACATGTAATGGGACCTCTAGATCTTCTCATAACAAAACCACTAGAAAAGCAAAGGGATTGTGATTATTTCATACAATCATTTTAAGGTTAGGTTTCTCACAGCCCAAACCTGAAACATAATCCATACAAATCTATACAAAGTTTCATACCAAAAATCATAGAATCCATACCTTTTTGGCTCCTCCATCTTCTTCCTCTTCCTCTTCTTCTTCTTCCTTCCTCTCCCCTTCTCTTCTCTCCTTCTCTACGGTTCTCTCTCTTTGGAGACCCCAAAAATATAAGATATTTTGATCCCCACCTTAAGGCCATGTTTGGCCAAGTCAAAACCCATTTTTGCTTTTAACTTTCTCATTTTTATGTGAGTCCCCATTTCTCTCCTATTTGCACCCTAACTTATTAAATTTCTATTTTGTCATCCCATCTTTTAAGTGTCATCTTATGACACTTAAGTCCTTAAGCGGTAAATGACTAATTTACCCTTGGCTTTATTATTCATTTCGGGTTTCTTATTTTATTTCGAAAAACTCATATTTAGCTTATAATATACCCAAGCAAATTAGAAAGCGCTGGGTATGTTAGAGTGTTACAACAGCGCAGAAGGTGTGTGTCATGACTTTCTCGATCTTTTGAATACACAAGAATGTCATCTATGAACACTACGACAAGTGATCACATACGGTGGAAAACACGATTCATTAGGTCCGTGGCCATTTGGAGCATTTGTCAGGCAAAGCGGCGTCTGAGGAACTCATAATGTCCGTATCGCGTTCTGAACGCTGTCTTATGCACATCCACATCTTTAATTCTCAGCTAATAATGATACCCGGATGCAAGTCGATCTTTGAAGATACTTACCTTTAGGTTGGTCAAGCGAATCATCAGTGCAGGTAGCAGGATACTTTATTCTTCTGATTGACTTGTTCCAATTATCTATAATCCCGATACATAGCCAGAAGTGTACCATCTTTCTTCTTAACAAAAAACACGGGGAGCTCCCCATGGTGATACACTTGGTGAATAAATCCCTTTTCGCAGGTTCTTGCAAGCGCAATTTTCAGTCCTTTAGCTCGAGTGGAGCCATCTATACGATTGTAATGGATCAGGTGTGGCTTTGGTACAACGTTGATAGCAAACTCAATCTCCCTGTGGAGGCAATCACGGCAACTCTTTCGAACACGTCGAAGAGTGCGCGATAGGGATATCGGATGCACTAGGCCTTGCCTTTCTTGTATCATCATAAGCGAATAGGCTCCACATCCTTCCGCACCATTTTTTCTTGCGGTGTTGCGGATATCACATTAAGAGGTGGTTTGACCTCTCACCGATGAAAATTACCTTCATCCTCATTCGGTGTTCTTAAGGTCACTCTTTTCATTCTACAATCGACTATTGCTCGATTAATGGGATAACCGATCCGTCCCGATATCACATGTAGAATTCTCTGAAGGATAACTCTATCAAGTCTCCCATAAATTCACATTCTCTTATTCTGATAGGACAATCTCTATATACTTTATTCACAATAACACTATGTCCGAGCGGGTTCGTCACCAAGATGTCATACTCGGTTTCACTCCTCGGTAAATTACCCAAGTTGGGTATGTCAGTACATATGAATGGGTTGACCCTGGGTCTATCAATGCATGCACAATAGTATCAAAGATAGTGAAATTACCGACTATCACATTCGGGGTGTCGATATCTTCCACTGCTTTCATTGCATATGCTTTGGCTAGGGCACAACCATCTTGTCTAGCCAAAGTCTGTGTCCCTTGTCTCGGAACACTCGGTGATGCAACACTTTTGCTGCCTTTCTGAACTGATGAAACATTGCCCCCAGTTTGGGGCGCTGTGAAGGGACGTGCCTGAGTGCACTCTCGTATTTTGTGCTCCATGGATCCACAACCCAAGCAAGCACCAGTCAATCTCCAACAATCTCCCTTGTGCTTTCTTCCACAATGGGAACAACGAGAAAATCTTGTCCCTCTAGAGGCACCTCTTGTGCACTTGCAGTGATGGCGCCCAGTGGAATGAGTCTCTGGTGGCTGAGCGTAAGGCACTGGAACCTGTGGTCCATGAATTTCTTACTTTCTTTGTTGATGAACACTTGGTAGTCCGAGTTTTTCTTTCCTTGTCTTCTATCTTTCTTTCATTTCCTCTTTCTTTTCGTTCCACATTTAGGCACGTGGTGATTTTGGAGAAATCATCATGGCAAAATCCTGTGACATGGGCCCGAATGTGGTCACTTAGGTCGTCTTCAAACTTACGGCACTTCTCTTCTTCACTTACTAGCATCTCGGGAGCATACTTCCTCAATCGTGTAAATTCTCTCATATATTTGGTTACACTTGATTGCCTTTGTTTCAAATTATGAAACTCTCACCGCATATTGTTTAAATAGATACGGCCCACGTAATGCTTCTTGGAGCATCAAGAAGAATTTCCATGTAACTCTTTTGTGGTGCGGTCCTGGTCACGGAAACCCACCACTGATAAGCCTCATCCTGTAGTAATGAGGTCACACATTCCAATTTCTCTTCAAGTGCAGTGCATTTGCCTGGCTTATTCCTTCGAGTTCTCTCGAGCCAATTTTCTGCCATAACAGGCTCATCATCCTTCTTTCCCATAAAATCTACCGGTCGGTACCTTGCCATTCTTTCAATGGGCGATCATTTATGAAACAATTGCAGGCGGTTGCGGCTCTTTGCAAGTCTGAGGCTAAGCGTTTTGGGGATACCCATGGCCTCCTACCACTTGTTCGACTCATTAGTTGGTGGAGCATGGGGTCTTGTCCACCTACCACACTAACAACGGGACTATCAGGACATGAATTTCTGGGTCACAACCGACCTAATGGGTACTGAACCATCCATGCTTACCTATTAAGATCGGCCAGATCGTCTGATCATATCATCCTTTATATGCAAATGCGATCTATGTCTTATCTTCAAATCCTTTCAAAATCGTTTAGATACCCTTTTCGAGAAACGCCTAAACCTAGGCTCGATGCTAAAGTGCAACCCCCGCAGGCCCTACCCAGATTAGCGAGTCGGCAAAGCAGGGGCCTTCGATTTATTTCTTTTTATTTTTCGTGTTATTAAATTTTCTTTTTCAAAAGTGTCGCGACCCAAATCCCCGGCTCAACCCGAAGGGCGGATCCGAACCGGAGTCCGGTTTACTCCGACGTTTTCAATTATCATATCAAAACATTTTCTTTATGTTATTTCTCTTTAGGTTTTCTATTTGCGCGGAAGCATTTTCAAATTGTAGGCCCATTGTAATTGCATTTGATGAAATGTAAATGTTTGTGGGCCTACAATTTTGGCTCTTTCGCTAAATAAACTGAAAAATGTTTTGATAGACTAATTGGCGTCGGGTACGAGCTGGTAGCCGCTTAAGGATTGGTGGCGACACTTTGAAAAATAGGGCAATAACCGCAATAAAGCGGCGTCGAAATTGACCGGCTCGCCAATCAGTTCGAGCAGGCTTCGAGTATTAAACTACATGGTCGGACTTATCTGACGAGTAGACTACCTCGAGCATGGGAGATGAAGCAGCGGAGATATGCATTACAGGTCCACCTTGACATGCATTGTAAGTAGTTAATGTATTAAATTAATATAGAAAGGGATGTGAAGCAATAAAGGAGTTGAGGCTCCTCATAATGCCTCAATCATAAATGTCCACTATGTAACCCCACGATGGACATAAAAGAAAAGGGGATTTTTTGGTTTTGGAAGGAGATTACTTAAATTATTTGTGGAAAGAAACAACCTTTCCAGTTACACACAAAAATTGTGAAAATGTTTGAAGATCTGGACCAGCTGGTTGATGTTGAATGAGAAAAGGACTTTTTAAAAAAAAAAAATTAATGTCGCATATTTGTTTATAATGATGAATGGAGCAATCATTATAGTAGGTCTTTGTATCATGATTTAATCATACGATATACGTTAACAAGTTGCATCAATTGATTTCTAATTTTGAAGTGAGGCATTATCATCACTCCGTTTCTTCAAAATCAACTGTAGAAGCTTGAATTTATTAGACAGTGATTTTAGAAACTATTCTCAGTCTTTTAAACTTTTAGATGTTAAGAAGATAAAAAACATTTTCTAAATTTATCAAACACCCCTCTCTAAACCCCAGGCTCCTTTTCTCTCAATTTTTTTCTCTGCTAGTCTCTTTTCTTTAAGCAATGAGGGATGATTTTTTGTTATTCTTAGCCTGAAATCATCCATTTACACCTCTTTCCATCTTTCTCTTTCTCCATAAAGTGGTTATTCCACACAGGTCTAGGTTTTTATTTATTTTTTCGTGATTTAGTTATCGTCTTAGTACGCGTGTGATTGTCATCGCCTTTGTACACGTGTGATTGTCATCGTCTTAGTACAGCGGGTGATTGTGTCGTCTCAGTATAACGATTTGATTTTTGTCATCATGGTGCGACGTTTATTTGTGTTTGATGATTCAAACTAGCAAAGTATATATGATCAGAGACAAAAAATCAATCAATGGTCGTCGGTATGCTACATAACTAGAGTCATAGGAAATCTAGTCACAATAATAATATCAAATGTGTAGACTCAGCTATCAAATATATAGGTTTTAAGTCATTTCATTATGCTATTAACTTGAATACTATTTCATCATTTATGGTTTTTAACGATTATGATTATATGTTTTTATCGATGTATTAGTAGTTTGAATCAATGAAATTATTTTTATCTTCAAAAAAACACACATTCTTAAATCTTTTTAATTTAAAAAAAAAAAGTGTTTGTAAAAAAAAAAAGTTAAAATGCTCTTAAGGTCTAGCTCAAGTGATAAAATGTGGAATGGGAAATGGGAAATGGGAGGTTCTAAGTTCGAATCCTTATAAGAACGAAATACTATAATGTTATATATTCATTCAAAGTAAATAGATGTAAAAAAAATGTATTATAAAATTTTAAAACATTAAAAATTTAAATATAATAATTTCAAAATAGAACAAGTTTCTTATCACAATTTTAGGATTTTAAGATGATTTCACTTGCCCTGGAAACATAGCTCAAATGGTAAAAGAGTAAGATAGACATACAAAAGAACCATGGCGAATATTTGTAAAAATAAAATACTACAACATATTATACAAAAGTTAATAGAAGTCAAAAAAGAGAGAGAAGGGATTTCCCTATAAAAATTTTGTTATTCATAAAAAAAATCAATTTTGATCATTATTAATAACTAATGCTATAGAATTAAAATTTTATAAAAAAAACCCACAAAAGAGGGGAAACTCTCACATCTTCACTTCTTGGAGACCAAGTCAAATCCCTTACAACTCACTCAAAGATTGATATTATGTATGTTATGGAGGAGTTGAGATTAAGGAAAAACAAATGTGCAAAAATGGTGGTTGGCTTGATTTACAAGAGAGGCAAAGTGAAATTGTGGAGGAGCCCACTTTGCACAATGACAAACTATAATAATTGTTTATTGCCCTAATAATACTAAGAGACAAGTATTCTTCTATATATAAATTAGAAGCAAAAAAAGTTGGTTGAACTGCATAGTTTTAACTAAATAATTAATGAACAACAACCCTAACCCACTCCATTTCTATGTAAAAATATATAGTGATCTTGTCACTACCAAACTCTTTGAGTGGATCTTATCCTCTCTTTTTTTCCATCATACATTTCCATATGTAAAATCATTCTTTCTTGCTAGGAAAGACAACAGTGGCTCAATATAACATACCCCATTTCTTTTCTCTCTTTTTTTTCTATATGATTTTGGGGGTAGGGATATGATATGAGGGAGGTTATGGAGAGATTGGCGGTTCTTCCTTTCACAATGGGCTGTGCTTGAGTCAAGCACCCTGTGGGTGGTGCAACCCAGTTGAAGAAACAAAATCAGAGCCAAACCCATTTTGTAAATAAGTCTCTATCTATTCATTCATCTATTCTCTCTTTCTCTCTATCTATTTCTCTCTCTATGTGTTTGTACTGGTTTTTTTCCTTTTGGTTTTCTAAGGAAGAAAAGATGGAGAAGCTGAGACCTCATCCGGGGTTAGGATTGAAGGCTTCTTTTGGGTTCTCCAGTAGGTACAGAGTTGATCAGAACGACTCTCAAAAGTTTCTCTCAATTGTTTGGTAAGTCCTTCATGATATTGAGTGAGTTTCATGGTATTTAGTGTTTTGATTAAAAGACGCTTTGATAAATGGATTTTGGAAAATTAACCCTTCATCAAATTTTTACTTTATTTTGATAAAAATATCTTTATTGCTTTTCTGTAAAAATAAACCATTCTTTTATGAGATACACATAAAATGACAAGTTTTTTTTTTTTATTCAAAATGAGTTATTTTTTCAATATAAAAAATACATGGTAATGAGATGTTTTGGGTTATTAAAGATTTTTCAATCAAATCTTTCTATATTTTTTAAGAAATATTTAGTTAAAAGACATCAACTAATAATAAATTTGTGAACTTGATATTTCCCATGTTGTTTATTGAAAAGTAACTTATTTTGGATAAACAGTGCCCTTCTCCATATCATGAATTTATATTGTCACTTATCAGAACATATCATTTTTATATGAAAACAAAGCATTTTGTCCAAAACAGGTAAAAATTGATATATGTCAAATTCTAAATTTGAGTTATCACCCAATTTTCAATATACTCAATAGAATAGTGAGGTTCTTTTATTTAATTTGTGATTATAGAATTCAGTTCTTCCTTTACCCTAATTTATTTATTTATTCAATGAAAAATCTGTAGTTTACAAAGAAGAAGAGATGGAGATAGGGTTTCCAACAGATGTGAAGCATGTGACACACATAGGATGGGATGGGTCTTCTACCAACCCCATTAGAGGATGGGAAAATCTCACAACTCCTGATCAGTTGCTTGCTAATTTTCCTACAATTTCTTTAAGGCAATTTGAGCTTGCAATGGCTGCCCAAGCTCATGACCCTCTTCTTGTCTCCTCCTCCAAGCTTAGTTAATTTAAAAAAAACACCATGATGATCATAATGATGATGATGGATGTTATATATACATATATTAAAATGATGATTTGATTATGGGAGTGATGATCATATGATAATGAGTATTATATATATTCTTTCATGTGGGATATGATGATGGTGATGATTCTGCATATTGTAGAGAAGCTACAACACATGAGATTGAATTTTATTATTTATTTTATATTTTCTTAATTTCCAAATATACATTAGATGACAAAACTGTATGATTTAATCCCACTGACATGTAATGATGTAGTAACGGGTATAATGGCAAATGATTTTTTAGGGGATGGTATGGCCTTATAAAATTAATTAATATATAAATTTATGGAGGTGATTATATATTAATTTATGTATGTTTGAAGCAAGTATGGAGCACAACAATTGTTTTGAGCTCCACCTTCATTGCTCATGTATGGGGCAGTTTGGCTGATGCATGTATTAAAAATATTGAGACTTCCTTTTCTTTTTAAAGAGATAAATTTATTAATTTAGGTTAGCAATACATAAAACATATAATCAAAAGTGTTAAAACCTTTAGAGGATGAGGCAACATCTATGTTAATAGTAAAAAGAAACGGCTCAAGGCCAACACAATTGGTAATCCAAAAATACCTAAAATACTTAAGATTTCAAATATACAGCATACTAATAAACATGATTGGATATGATGACTCTGTCATATCGAAACTTCATCATCTGAAATGTCAATGCAAAAACTCACAAAGAAGCCAATCATCAACAACAACCCGCACGCTGCAATGTCAAGGGACAATAACACTAAAACAAAGGAAAAACGTATGAAAACCCTCAATAAAACTCTCGATATGGTAAGGGAAATGAGTGGGTGATTTGAGGTCATCACTAAAAATCACCCTCTCCCCTTCTAACGAAAAATGGTCGAAAAGAGACAATAGATAAGAAGCCGTGGTGTTTCTATATGACAATTTCTATGTATTTCATAGATTGAATTTCTTTCTTGCTATATGATGTTTGTTAACAAATCTGCATGGGTTGTTATGTGTATATAAGGTGATCGCCTTCTCTCCATCCACTCTAACGAAAAAGGGTTGAAAGAGAGAATAGAAAGAGATCGAAGGTTAATTCTGAGAGAAAATAAATTCTTTTATGTATTCTCATATTGATAATTCCTTCTTTCTTGCTATATGATGTATAATAATAAAGTTGCATAGGCAATTGTGAGTATTTAAGGTGATCGGGCATTATCATTTTTACACTTTAATAACCACTAATTATTTTAAAATTTAAAATATTACACTCATTTTGACCAAATATTGGAATTTTAAATATTGGTAAGAAATACTAAACTATGTTTAGTTGTTGGAATTTTAAAAGAAATAAGGGATGAAAATGAATATATATATATATATATATATATATATATATATATATATATATATATATATATATATATATATATATATATATATATATCTTTTAAAATATGAATAGAAAATTACAAGAAATTGCTCTAGTTCCGATAGCGGATTACAGGGATAAAGTGCATAAATGCCCTCGATTTTTTGTTGTATATCCAGTTTAGCACTTGATTTTTTTGGTCCAAAGATACACACGACGTTTAATGTCGTAGTTCAGTCCTATCATTGTTATTATGAACTTGCATAAATGGACAAACGGGTATTTAACGTTGTTGACATGGAACGCCACATGTATATCTTTTTCGTTTCTAAACTGAGATCAAATTTTCCATAATCTGAGATCAAAGTTAAAGGGGGAAAATTCGTAACTTCAAACCCTACATCTGAGATCGAAATTAAGAGGGAAAATTCCCCCAACTTTGCCCTAATCTAAGATCGTTCTTTCCCCCAATTTTATTCTAATATGATATCAAAATTAAAGGGAAAAAAACCCTAACTTCAAGCCTTAAATTCCATTATCAAATTAAGAGGAAATTTTCCTAATTTTCCATAATTTGATATTGAAATTTTCTCCTGATTTTACCCTAATTTGAGACTGAAATTATGGAGAAAAATCTGTAATTTAATGATGATGATGATTTAGGGAAGAAGAGAGAGAGGAGTGTCAATGATGAAAGGGAAAGGAAGGAAAAGGGTTGAAAGGAATATTCAATCCACGGTGTTGATATTATGTCAAAAATTGTTGAATTGTCGAATGTGGAATAGGTTCTCAAGGAGTGTTAGAATTTAGGAAAAAAAAATTCAATCTCAATTTGATATTAGGGCAAGAACTATATTCCATTCAATTTCAATCTCATATTAGCTTTAAAATAGGACAAAATTTGTGAGGGTGAGGGGAATTTAGGGTTAAATTGAGGGAAAAGTCGATCTAAATTAGGTTGCAATTAGGACAAAATTTAGGAGAGATTTGGGGTTAAATTAGAGAAAACATCAATCTCTCAATAGAGTTATTCACGCAGGTTTCATGTGCCACCAGAACGTCCCTTTCATTCATTCAAGCACTCAGACGACAAGAAAGACGATTGAGCCCACTACATTAAATGTCAGGTATTAACCAAAAAAAAAAAAATTCAAGATCAAATCAACATACAAATAAAAGTCATAAGCATTTGTAATTTTATACCACTGATAACATCTCCTCATTTTCTTTGGGAAATTTATGCAACCATACATCAAGGCTAAAATTCGCTGATAGAGTTTTACTTTTTGCTTTGTAATATTAGTATCATTTGAAAAAAAAAGAGGGTAATTGACATGAATAATTTATAGTTTGGTCGGTCTTCTTTAATTAGTCTAGAGTCAAAGGCCACTTAACCTATTTCAAGCAGCCCATTAAGGTTAAATAAACAGTTTGCTAACCCACTATTTATTCTACATTTGATCAATTAACCCACAAGTGATTGCAAAGCCAAACTGTTAAAACCTTAAAATATTAAATAAAATTAATTTCTACAATTCATCATTCTTTCTGATAAAATAAATAATATAAAAATAAATAATAATAATTAATATATAAATGATTGAGTGTCAACACGCAATAGTAAACAAATAATAGTTAAAAATGAAGTTATAATTAATCGTTATAATCAAAGTAGCAAACTAATTAACAAATAGTGATCGCAATAAAGAACAACTTAATAACACATCCGAAAACAATTCCAGTGCGATCAAATAAAATCTCATATGTCTTTAATCTCTCATCTTCATCCTCCTTATATCTAATAATAAATACGTTGATTCCACAATAAAACGATTCCGCATTATAAATACGTGATATCCTCGACTTGTTGTGTGACCCCAAACTAGGGTTTTATGGGGTGATTTTATTTTATTTTAATTATTCCCTTTTATTTTATTTATTATCTTCTTTTTTTTTTTAAGAGAAAAAAAGGAGGGGAATTCGTTTTATTTTTATTATTTTTGAAAGAGGGGAGACAAAGATAAATAAGGTCTTGATTTGGGGAAAAGGAAATCCAAAAATAGAAAAAGATAAATAAAAGAAGAGGGACAAGAGGTGGGGGAACTGAGAAAAGGAAAGGGGAAACAGATGAACATAGGGGACAAAGGAAGAACAAAAAAGGAGGGGAAAAATTGGGAAAATTGGGGAAAATTGAGGGGGAAGGGGGAAGAGAGAAAATGAGAGAAAAAGATGAGAGGATGAGAGAAATTGGATACTGATCAAAGCATCAAACCGGATCCGATGGACATCAAATTTGGATATTTTATTCTACTCAACACCAAAAACCTCCCCATGGTTTCCGATAAAAATTTCAATCTGCTGATTTTCATGTATCTAAGTCATTTTCAAGATTCGGGAAATTCCGCTTTGGGCTTCAAACGATCGCGTAAGCTTTCATTCTTTTATTCCACCGACGGGACGTTACAACCCACAGCTTCCAAGAACGGCCAGAATAGACGCTTTAAGATACACCCACACCCGCCTAAATTAATGGGCCGCCTAAATATATCGACACAAGTGTTGGCCTAAAATAACGGGTTGCCATCGCCTTGATCATATCGCTATTAAACGTTTTGTTTAATGTGGGTTAAACTATTGGGCTTAAGCAAACTGACACACAATTTTCTAAATAAAGCGATACATTAATCATATGTCAACAAATTTCTATGTTAAACAAAATAAAAGATCTCCATAATCGGAATCACTGCTTCCGCATTGACAAACACCGAACTCCAACCCCAATCTCCACCGCTCGTAATAAATATCAATGAGTTAAGAACTTCCTCAAAATTTCAAAGGATCGTGCCACGTAAGAAGTAGAATTGACCTTTTGATGAAACTGACAAAGGAAGAGAAAAACATCGATTTTCTCTCTTAAAATCCAGAAACATAAGCACTGTTTTCATACTAAAAGATGACTATTCGGGACTCCAAATCCGATCTCACTGTTTAGATTTAAGACCAACGAGTTCCAAACCCCTCCTCCAAATTTCAAGTCGATCGAACCACGAACGATGCAGATTGACCCTGATGAAACTGACAAACAAGAGAAAACACCATTTTCTCTTAAAACTAAACATAAGCACCGTTATCGACCGAAAGACGATTGTCCGGGACACCAACCAATCTTTCACTGCTCGTGATTGAAGATCTATGTCTTATCTCAAACATATCTAAAACTCAAAACAATCCAACAGTGGAATAAGAATATTGAAATCTTACACTGAAATCGTTTGAAATTGAATCGAATTCAACAACTACTAGTTCAAACTAACATAACTATAAAATGAGATCTTCAAACTTAATCTCCACAGTTCATAATCTAGATCTATGTTTTATCTCAAACATATCTAAAACTCAGAACAATCCATCTAAGGGAATAAGAAAACAAAGCCACACTCAAAATCATTCGAATTCAAAACCGATTTCAAATATCCGAAAACGACTTCTAATATGTTTAAAATCTAACTGCTGGAATTCTTGACGAAACCACAAGAGGTTTTTAAGTGTCAGTAGAACAAGATATCTAAATTTGATGTCCATCAAATCCAATTTCTCTCCTCCTCTTTTCTCCCTTTTCTTTCTCTTTATGGAGCCTCCCCAAATTCTCCCTCCTTTTTTGTTCATCCTTTGTCCCCTTCTGTTCATCCTTTCCTCATTTCCTTCTCCTTCGGGTTCCCCCACCCTTTGTTTTATTTTATCTTTTTCCATTTTTGAATTTCTTTTTCCTCAAATCACAACCCTTTTTTATCTTTGTCCCCCTCTTTCAAAAATAATAAAAATAAAATGACTTCCCCTCTTCTTTTTGTCCCTAAAAAAAGGAATAATAAATAAATAAAATAAAATAAAATCACCCTCTAAAACCCTAGTTTCGGTCTGGGTGTTTCATTATCATCATCTATTAATTAATTTATATTATTAACAACATAAATTTCATTTACGTTTAATAAAAATATTTTTTTTCAAAAATGATTTCAACCGTATAATTATGAAACATTATACGGTTTAAAATTCATCTCGCTGCATATAATCATATTAAGAAAGAAATTAGTATATATTTTTTAATTATTTTAAAATAACATTATTTTGTTATTAACACTAGTTTAAGTAATAAAATTATTTAAAATATACTAATAATTTAGTTATTAAATTTAATTTAATTTTATAAACTAATACAATTTCTATTTTTTATAAAATATATATGATCGAACAAAATTCTAAAGGATAAATAAAAATTAAATTGTAAATATTTAAAATACATTAATGAGATAAATAAAATATATTTAATATTAAAACTATAATGTATTTAATTCAAATATATTCCATAAATTTTTTATATACATGATTTAAATATTAAATTATTATATAATTATATTAAAAGATACATTTAGAAATTGAAATAAAATAGTAACAACAAAATTTAATATATTTAATCATATATTATAATTATTATTATTTTTAAAACCTTTATTGCATGTTAGATAACTAAAATATCAAATTTTATGTATTTAACTTTAAAATCTCAATTACTAAAAACAATACTTAAAAAATTAAATAAAAATTTCAGATCAACTGCTTAACCCTACAAAAACCTACACGAAACATCGTCATATCAGATTGACAAATTGGTCAGGTTTTATTCAAACCTTAAATTTTACAATCCAACGCTAAAATCTTGATTGAAACGGATCAATCATCTTAGTTTAACCTATATTACGCCTCTAAATTAGTCTCTACCTATCGATTAATTAAATAATCCTAGGTTTAGAAGATCCAGATTAATTTTGTTCTGAGATATCAAAGTATCTGATAAAGAAATTAAAATAATTTTATACCATCACATATCATTATCTAATTAGTCCTCAGAATTTTAAATTTCTTTTTTAAAATCAGTTTAATCCTCGTCTCCTCTCACTCCTCTCTCTCACCATGTCAGAATATAATTAGCTCCCAATTTATTTATTTTTATTTTTCTTAAATCATTTTTATCCCCCACCCCCTCTCTCCTCTCTACTCTTTTCACTCCCCTCCTCCACCTCCACCTCAACCTTTGACCTCAGCTATTCTCTACCCAAATTATGAGATTTGAAGACAAGAAATTGATTAACTATGAACAATTAGCCAGTCACTTTATCACTGGACGGAGCCTACTTCCATGCGTGACGGCACACCATCACGTTCTAGGTAGGAAATCAGCTTCTGCATCAGGAAATTTTTTATGAAATATAAAATACCTAACTTTCTTGCTTGCTTGATAGCAACTAAAAACAAACACCAAATGCTTCAAAATTCTCATTATTCAAACATAATCCAAAAGCCCAGTTTCTATATTAGATCATCTAACATACAACAACCAAATGTTCTTCCCTCAGGAGGAGAATCAAACTTAAAATTCTCTTTCCTTCATCCTCCGTCCACGGCACAGCCTCCAGCCCTCAAACAACAATTCCAACGCCACCGAGAGAATTAATGGAGCAATTGGAGTAAAGAAGTTGTATTACCGTCAGATGAATGCGTTGGATCGCCGGTAATTCAACGGAACCCCAAAATTGAGCTGATGTAGAATTTTGGGCGAATTGTCCTCTTCGAAGGAGTCTCCTTGCCATCGCTTGGATAATAAGGCGGAGAAGTACTTGGAGCGGCGTATTATGTCGGAGTGGAGATAGATCTGGATGTCGTCTTCGACGAAAAAATTGACGATGGAGATGGACTCGGAATCTGAACTGGAGGAACATGGTTCAAGAAAGAGTCGGAGGACTCAACTGAAGCAGCATCATTGAAGCCACCGGAAATGGTAGTCGAGGAAGAAGTGCGACGGAGCCCTGACTTTGTTTTTTTTGTCTTCAAATTTCAATTTTGGGCAGAGAACTAATGGGAGATAGAAGGTGGAGGTGGAGTGTGGAGGTGGAGGCGGGAGGAGAGAGGAGAGTGAAAGGCTGGGGATAAAATTGATTTAAATAAAAAATAATTGAGTCTATTAGATTGTGACATGTGCTAGGAGATGAGAGAAATGGGGTAGAATCAAACTAAGCTTTTTTAAAAATAAAATTATGATCGTTTACTAGATAATGGCATCATATAAAATTATTTCGAATTTTTTTAATCAGTCATTTATTTCAGGATTAATATAACGGGACCTCCTAAATCTGGAAATTATTTATAATTAATTAATATATGAGACTAATTAAAGAAATATCGACCTCAATATGAATTATTCATGTCAATTACCTTAATAAAAAATGATTTTATGTGCATTGTAATAGTATTATTAAATGGATTCCAAAAATACCGTTAAAATCTACAGAATTGATGTACATGTTAGCACCTACTAACTAAAATAGGAAATTCATATTGATTGAAAAAAAATTTTAAAAATATAAACTTGAAATTTTTGGTGAATCCCTTTTTACCCTAAAACCATTTTTATAGAGAAATTGTTTTTTTTTTAAAGGAAAAATAATATTATTGATTCAAACTTACGATAAAATCGATAAATCCAATATACAAATAAATTAAACCATATAGCATTTAAATAATATTCAAATTACTGGGTGATAATAAATCAATATAAAACATTTAAATTTGATAAAATAGTGACTATAATATCCGCAACTCCAATTCTTCAATATATCGACGACTATAATTTGATATCTTCGACTGATCAAATATGTCTTATTTGTCTGAATCGTCATCACACAGATAAAAGGCCTTTTATTTTCCACCTAAAGGCATTTTCTTTTCTTTTCTTCCCAATCTCAATACCATTTCCCTCCCTCCTCAATCTTTTAGGTTATGTTTGGAACCCGAAAAATATTAAGAAAATAAAATAATGAAAAAAATAGAAAGTAATAGTGGAAGTAAAGATAATTTGAAGGAAAATAAAAAATAAGTTTAAACTTATTAAATTAATTATATATGTTCTATTCAAACTCATTTTATTTGTCTCTCTATTATATAAGGACTAAAAAATTTAAGAACATATAAAATTTTAAGAAATTTTGATTTTATCTTATATTTTCTACTATTAAATACTTAAAAATCATTTTTTCGTGATTTTTTCCTTTTCCTTAGTATTGTCTGGTTTCAAATAGGGCCCAAAGGTTTGTTAAGGAACCAAATCAATAAAATCTCCAAAACCAACCCTGCTTTTCCCTTGTCCCTACATGATTCTGGCTTCACATGTGGTAAACCCTAGTTCAGCTTCATCTGCACTACCTATTTTATAATTCTTAAAAAATTATGTAAAAGATGAAGGTAACGCTTGTTGCTTTTTGCCGAAACTAAATATTTCAAAGTATTTAACTTATTTGTTTTTAATTATTAATGACTTATTGCTAAAATTTCAACATAAATTTCCGAATAGAAAAGACTAAAATATTTGGCTTTTTTTATTTGAAAGCCTACTTAAAACAAGAAACACCACCTCGTCTAATAAAGTTAAGAGAGCTAGCAAAGACTAACTATCTAACGTTAAAAACAAACAATTTAATACTTACTACTATTAAGCACTTCATTTAAAGACAATAAAAAAATATTCACCATTAAGTAAAAAAAACAAACACCACTAAAGTGTTTAAGTTTTTTTGGGTTTGTTTCGCTAGATCATTTGTACGCTCAGAGCGGATAAGTCACAAGACACGTGCCATGCAGTTAGCGTTGATTGGGAGCCAAGCCCAGACTCGATTGAGTACTCATGATCCAAGCATTTAAGCCTGAGCAGAGAAGGATAGAGGGATGGATGACAACTCAAAATGACCCAACGCTTTACTGACTGAAAGCTCTGTGGTTGCCCGAGGGATAAGTCACAGACACTGTGCCATGCAAGAAGGTTGATTTGGGAGCCGTGCCCGCACTCGGGATTGAAAGTACTCATGATCCAAACATTTAAGCCTGAGCAGAGAAGGTTAGAGAGACGGATGACAACTCAAAATGACCCCCTTTAGAAAAGGCAAGCGTAGCTAATTTAAACCAAATTTCATGCATGAAGATGAAAAGAACGATGTGTAATGCTATAATCCTCCTGGTGCAAAGCGCGTGACGCTAGTGGAGTGGGATGAGTCCCAAGTCACATGCCAAGGAGAGGAACAAGCCTCAGAGCACGTGTCGAATGTAATACCCCAAAATATGCCATAATAGTTTTATAACATGTTTATAAAGCAGAATATGTTTTAAATCGACCTTCGAAATAAACCGGAAACCCGAAAATAAGCAAGGGTAAATTATAATTTGTCAAAAAAGGACACAAAAGTCATAATATAAGAAGAGGATATGCTATTATAGAAATACCATAAGTATGGTGCAAATAGAATGTAATTTGAGGACCTAATGGTAATTAGAGGAAAATTAAAATAAAAAGGGATAAGACTAAGAGCAACTCCAATGGGAGTTGCCAAAAATGGGGTGCCAAATGCCATTTTGCAACCTTGAATAGTGTTTTGGCACCCATGAATAGTGTTTTTGCTCCAATAGTAGGTGTCAAAATGGGGTGTCATTTTAATAATTCAATGTCTTTTATTAAAAAATATTATTAAACTTACAAATACATTAATATAAACAAGGAGTGGCGAACAAAGAGTCAATTAAACTCGCTATTTTAAGAACCTCTTCATTCTCTCTCTAAAGTTGCCAAATATGTCACCCCACAACCCTGGATGGCATTTTTTGCCACCTCCGTTTGAGCCCGATTTTCATTTCCTGGCGCCATTATTTTACAAGTATGATCAAGACTCGATAGCAACTCCCATTAGAGTTGCTCTAAGTCATCTTATCTGGAAGCAAAACGAGAGAGGGAATAAAGAAATAAAGAAAATAAAGAAATGAAAGAAAGGCATGTGGCATAGGAAAGGGGAGGAAGCTCCTCTTGAAAATATGATTAAGGGTAATCCATAAGAAAAGGAAAAAAAGAGAAAGAAAGAAAAGAAAGGGAAAGAGAGAGTTGTAGAGAGAGAAACTCCACCTTCTCTCTAAGTTTCTCGACGATTGGACCGACGGTTTCACAGGCACTTTAATAATCATCCTCACTTAAGGCCGTGACAGACCGTGGGAAATGTGAGCTTTCTGACAAACCCGAGAGGTAGGGTTTTTCTTTTACTTATTTTTAATCTGGCTCTACGACCATTCAAGAGATATCAGGTGGAGGCCGTGAGGCTGTAAGGTGAATCATCCCAAGACTTGGGACAAGATAAATGAAATCTCAGGACTGCTCTTTATACCAGACTAAGTTTCTACTGCATAAACTCAGGTGTCATTAGCCAGTGTTATGGCTAAATGAATAAACTGTGATTGCCTCGTGTTCTCGCCAAAGGAAATGTCTGGGTGCAATTTGAACCAAGGGAAATTACCTTATTTTTTTTATTATATGCATTAACCGGACCTTAGAACTGGTTTTTGGGTGGGAAATAAAGGGAATTTGGCAGTGAGTCCTTCAGGGAAATTGTAGCCACATCAATGAACTTAATGTTAGGCTTTTGAATTTCTCCATGTTGACCCTCAGAAATTTCAATTTGTCCTTTATCTTGATATCACGACCTACTAGTCACTCAATAGAACACCTCAATCATGTCACCAACTAGGCTCTCACCTCTGGCCAGTCAAGGCCTACGAGGTCAGCCCCACTAGGCTCACCTGGCCAGTCACTGGCCAGACGGGCCTTAGGTCACCGACTAGGCTGGGGCTCAACCAGTCAGGATCGAATTAAGTCACTCGCCAACACTCGGCTAGGTCGGCCTTAATAAGTCACCTACTGTGTCACCATAGTGAGGTCTCCAACTTTGACTCATTATAACTTTCTTTGTCCGAACTCCGCTTCAGTGTTCTAGACTTACAAAGCCCATTGAGTCAAGATTCCAGCCATATTCATGTAGAGTACAATGGGTGATCATAACCTTACTGAAATTGATGTTTTGCCAAGGCTGCTGGTATGCTAGGGTTGGTTATACATGTGTGGCCTCCAACTTCATATGGTCATAATTTCTTCGTTCGAACTCCGTTTCGGGTGTTCTTGGATTCTATGGAAAGCCCATTAAGTCTAAAATCCATCCATAACTCACTTAAATCGAATGATAGTAACAAATTTCATATATACATGGTAACCATAGTTATTCATGCATATAATGAGATATGAAAAATGCAAATATATGAATAAATGATTGTATATATCGCATATGATTACCGGATGACAATAATTATTCGAGAATATGAGATATGTACTGAACATAAAATACACATGGATTGTCTGCTTGGAACCTGGTAGAGGGATAGATAGGCATGCCTATAGGGATACAGTTGCTACAACATACAGTTTACAAGTATCGAGGTCCCGTTTAGGTCGATGACATAGATCCCGTTTTGATCATTATAGCAGCCCCGTTTGGGTCATACAAATAGAGATCACTGTCTCGTACAGTGATAGTACCTTCGGGTACATACAGTTCTTTCCCGTATCCACTTTTAAGGTTTATGCAGACATGAAACATAAAAGAAAATGACAAGTATATGCAAATGAGATGTATGATATATGACATGATACGGTGAAACATAAAGACTGCCATGTGATGATAGTATACGTTACAAGAACAAGAAATAAAGTGTAAGATGACATGAAAAGTATATGAAATATAATAAAAAATGAAATATGAGAAGATGAATAAGTATGATATATGTAGAAGTATATCTATAAATGATATGTTCAAAACAGAACGTAGTTATAATAAGAGTTATCTAAAGTGTGATGACCCTTATTAGAGGTCGTCCATATGTATTAACTCCAACTAAGTTATAAGCTTAGCACGGGTGTTTCATCTGTGTAGATATAGGAGAAGCAGAAACGAGAAGTCCAGACACTCCACATCAGCAACCAAGGCCATCACATCACTAGGTGCCCACTGGAAGACCTTTTGGTCTTTTTTTTTTTTTTGTATATGTTTCGTCTTTGAAAGCAATGTAAATATTGTCAATGTTGAACACTTCCATATATGGAGTTTGTATATATTTTATAATCCACTGCCACAGTAACATGTGATAAGTTAAATGTTTAACATTGCTATGAATGAACAAGATTAAAGTTTATAAGTTTATAAAAAAAATATATATATATAGAAGAAGATATATATATATATATATATATATATATATATATATATATATATATATATATATATAGAAAAAAATAAAATGGATACTTAGTGGTATCGTAGCATCCCATCCGGCTCGACCCGCCACCGGCCTAATTCGTAAACGAGGCGCATCGGCTCCAAGCTCTGATGTCAGATGTGGGCCCTAATTTGAACTGGTGAGGCTGGTTCGGCCTTGTGGTGAACTCAAGTGATAGGAAGCGAATCAAAGTGATCACCTCGGGCGTCAAGGGAAGATGAGTCAGACAAAAGGCTTCGGACAAACATCTCGGGCAAGAAAACAAAGGTTAACAACACATGCGTTGCAGTCACCTCGAGTAAACATAACGATTTAGTTTAAGTGAGGCAATCACTATACAAGTGAGTGTAACGTAAGAAAGTGAAAGGACTCTAATGCTGTCTTAATTATGAGCATTAAACATGTAGCCTAATTCATGGGTATAAAGGAATATGGAAAATGAAAAAGGGAAAATTTTTCAGGCTATTATGGCTTTTACTTTCATGATTATCGCTTATCACTTGTGGAAGGAAAAAAACCTTCTATCAAGGCCGTCCGTGGGAACACCGCTATCCCTTCTAGTGATCTAGTCCAATCAATGGGTGACCTACCATCCGGTTATAAGCTTTCCATGGAACAACGCCTGATGAAACTGGAAAGGCGGCTTTGAGAGTAGCACAACTCTCACCAACAATAATTAGCTTCCTTCCTTGCAACCAATGCCTCTCTACGAGAGGAGAACGCCGCCCTACGCAATGCCGCCCCAACCCTACCTCACCCAAACATTGCCGCCCACCGGGTCGATCGCACTCCACTACTGTAGCCCAGGCGCCTAATCCAAGGACAACATCTCTCCACCCGGCCGCCACCCACAGCATTGGAGCTCCTGTGGGCGAAGTGGACACCCTCACCCCATAGAAGCATGGACCCTGCATTTCGAGTGCTAAACTATATCTCGACATCCCCATTCGTCCATGCCATCCTCAATCAAGAGGCTCTGCCGCACTTTTCGTTGCCGAAATTTCAATGTAATGATGGACTACGTGGACCCTTCGACATCTAATGTACTACCAACAAATTAGTGAGCCCCAACTGAAATGATGCCCTTTTGTAAGGTCTTCAGCCCAACCTCGACGGCCCTTAATTCTATCGTGGTTTCATCAGCTGGCTACGAACTCGTAACGCTCTTCCGACGACTATCCTCGTGAACGCCCCAAAATAGTCTTTCGCTTTATTATTTTACTTTATAGCATTTTTTGCTATAAAAATTTATTTTATTTATTCGATATTTTATTGGTTTTAAATGATAAAAATAGAGGTTTTTAAAGTGAGAATTCACATAGTGGATTAGTGCACCCCAAATTAAGCCCTAGTAGTTTAATGATATGTTTAGAGTATAACACAAGTTAAAATAAAACTTGAATTAATACAAGAGTCAAGGTTAAATTGATAAAATGTCAAAATGAGGACCCAAAGAATAAGTAAATGAAGAAGAATATATGCCAAAGTATAAATGTAATAAGTTGTTGCAAATGAAAGAGAAATGAAGGACTTTAATGCAAAATGAAAAAGAAAACCAAAAATGGGAAGGCCAAACAAGGCCTTATACAAGATAAGGATAAGACCAAATTTGGTATAGTGTAATGAGATCAATTCTCATTTTAGGGAAAACATGGGAGCTAGGGCACGTTTTGAGAGAGGGGGAGAAGCCATCATTGGACTCTACTTGTTCTTGAAAAGGAAGGAAGAAGGAAAGCTAGAGGAGTGTTCAAAAATATTAAGGTATGGATACTTGTCTAAGTTTGATATGGATTCACCCATTCGCTTGTTATGAACCCTAACTCCTTTTGATTGTGTTTCGATTTTTAAAACTATATCTTGGTGATATATATATATATATATATATATATATATATATATATATATATATATGTTTGAGTTAGAGTTTAAGCAGCCTTTTTGCTTTGATTGTGATTGGTTTTGAATAATTTTTGTATAAAGGAAATGTTGGGGTTTTAAAGGAGATGCTGTCAAATTTTTTTCCAAAACAAATGTTTTTGTTTTTGTCATAACTTGGTAATTACACATCCAAATTGAGTGATTCAAATTTCTAGGTAAACTAAACTTCTAGGAGAATAAATTTTCTTTAAGTAAGTGTATTCAAATTTGGACCCCATTAGACCTAGAAATTCGTCAAAGTGAAGCTCTATTTTCGGGCAAATTCTGGTTCTATTTTGGTACAGTTTTGGTGTTTTTGTACAATTTTGGTATTTAGGCCATAAGTTGAGTTCCACTTATCCAAATTAAGTGATTCTAATTTATAGGTAAAATAGACTTCTAGGAAAACAAATTTCCTTGAAATGTCAGATTCAAATTCGCATTCTATCGACCTTCGTAAATTCATTAAAGTGAAGTCTGGCTGAGCAAATTCCCGTTATGTTTTGAAAATCAGAGGTAATTCAATTGCTTGCGACATATCTGAAGCCTCAAGGTTCGAATTGGATGATTCCAATTTTTTGAATAAAAATATTTATAAAGGAACAATGGACTTGAAGAAAGTCAGAGTTAAATATGGCTCATTTGTTCTGCTAAATTTTTACAAGCTCAAGGTGTATTTATAGAAATCAACCCTAACTAAAACACTAGCATGCATGAGTGGTTTTTCTTGTTTGCCTCGACAGACGTGATTTGTGATGGGAGTAGGGGCCGATAATGACAAAAGCTTTCTACTCAAGATCGGATTCTAAGGATTATGAGACCGTGAATCACTACCTTTTCGTTTGTTCTTCATACTTCTTCTTGTCTCAAGTTTTACGTTTGCTTGTCAAACAAACTGAAATGGTATGAAATCAGATTTTTGATTTGAACCAATTAAATCAACGTTTGACAAACATTTGCATATGTCCTTCTTATTCAACCATAAATGAATTTGTTCGAGTGTTGATTAATTAATTTATAAATGAACTATGTAGTGGCAACATGACTCCGGATTCATATATGTACAACAACCACGAGAATGTTAATTGTATCGTGAAAATGTGAAAATAATATTGTAAATGACTAATTATTAATGCCCTTAAAAGAATGTTAATCGTCATGTTCGAGCAGTGATATCGTATACCAATAAGGGCCAATATAGCAAGATTACAAACTAATATCATATGGCATGTCAACCCTAACCAGTTGCAGATGATCGTAATGTACTAATAAAAATGCAAATGTAAAATAACTAGTCCTCAGAGTCTAACGAGACAAGACGGTTATTAAATGCTTTATACCAAACAAGAACCCACGGACTCGCTGATGATTCCGCGATTCTAATGACCGAAGTTTAAGGGCAAACGACACAATCGTGGATCAGGTGAATCGGTTGTGACAAGAATAAAACATGGGAGCATGAAATATGAGAATTCACATTTCTATATTTGAGACGTAACGAAAGCATGTTAAACTACTATAAAATCTGTATATCTTATAACATTGTATGGATCACATGAGTAGTATGTTGAAAGGTTGTTTGGAAAATATGTTGAATGATTTTTAGATGCATATAGAAAAAGTTAATTGTTGTGCATATATATGTGGTATAATTGTTTGAAATGAGAATAAAAATGCAAATAACTACTAAGCATGAAAATGCTTAGTGCGTTGGCTTTCCACGCGCATGTACCAAGTAGATAGTGGCAGGACCGAAGACAGTAGAGCCTAGAGTCATCGTCAAATTGTGTGGAGTATAAGTAAATGCTCTATCTCATGCATACACTTCATTCCATGATATCATGTGACTACTTTGTATTGAACTGTAAGATGTGTTATCTTCAGAAGAAGATTATATTTTTAATTTTTTTTATCATGGAATGTACTTTACATTGTGGATTTTCAAAGATAAGAGGTGAACTCAAACAAATATTTTGTAAATGAATTTGAAAGGGCATGGAAATGCCATTTAGTATAAATATTGTACTAAATTATAGTTATGAGCCCTCTAGAAAAGATATAATGCATATTCCTTATATTAATAAATGTGAATAAGTAGTGATATCATATTCACATATATGAATATGATTAAATGGATATTAAATATCCTATTGAAAATGAGTATATGAAATGTGTTTTACAGATAAATGGATTTAGTGGTCCGACTCCCCGGGTCCGATTCAGCCTTAGAGTCGGCTTGGGTCTGGGGGTGCGACAATCCGAGAAGTTCGTCTCCCATTACATGTGCTCAGTGCGGAGGAAGTAGAGTGTCACTAGTTTGTTCCACGTTCTGATAGGGAGGTCCGAAACCATTAGAAACTTCATGAAGTGGTTCGGGACCGCCCTACTATAATTGGATTCCGTTAGCTCGCATAATCGTGACCGCAGGTCGCCAAGGAGCCATTCGCCTCAAACGCACGCTTCTTATTCTCTCTCTCACAGCCGACTCGAACACATGAATCGTCTAAAGAGGTAACTAGTACGCTATGCTCGAGGACAATGTTATAGCAACGACCAGGCGAACGATAGCCAATGCCTCCAAATTGTGGAGCTACTCAAGGGGCAAAGGGAAGAGGAGCCGCAACGAACAAGATGACAGCGAATAGGATGAGAGGAGTAAGCCCGAGGCAAGGTCCCTTGACCTTAATGTAAGTCGCAAGGAGGGGGGGCGATCCAGATGACTGCCCCACCGAGAATGCGAAGTTATTGCGCCCTAACTAGTAACGTGTCAAAGAATTAAACCTAAGTATTGGGCAATGTAAAACTAATCAGCATTAATTTATGCCGAGCTTGAAAGCTTGTGCCGAGATCCATGAGACGAACTCCCTGGTATGTTGAGTTTAAGAGCTTGTGTCGAGCTCCCCGAGATGAACTCCTTGAGATCATTATATCTCCATGAGACGAACTCGATGAGATGATTATATATCTCTATGAGACGAACCTCGGCGCCACCCATCTCTCATAAACTCCTACACGATTCTATTCCTCCGGGTAGTACCCTCGAGATGATCCTATGAGATGAGTTCCCTTAGAAGAAAATCCATAGATGTTCTCCACGTAGACGGTTCCCGGGCATTCTGACAACTTCCTCGAGATGTTCTCGCGAGATGAGCCCAACACTCCAAGTGTTCTCGAGATGTCTCCCTCCTCCATGAGATGTTTAATACTCTGGGACCTCCTCAGATGCGTTCCTCCATGAAATAAGCCCCTATACTCGGTGGCTTCCTCGAGATGTGACCTGCCGGATGAGCTCAATAGCCTGGGTAGTTCCCCGAGATGTTCTATGATATGATGTCTTACTTCGCTAGCCTAGATGTCCTCGTCTCGAAAGTACAGTAAGTCCCTACAAGCCTCCCTGAGATGTTCTCCAAGAGATGTCGCGCACCTAACCCTTTAGCCTTAGACGACCAAAGAGTTTAGCGTCATTCCAACTCCAATGGCTTGAAACGACGTTAGGGGGGATGGTGGAGTGGGATAAGTCCCAAGACACGTGCTAGGCAAGCAGATGCTATTAGAGTCGTGCCCATACCCGCCGAGACGATGATCCGGACATTTGAGCCCGAGCAGAAAAGGATAGAGGGACAAATGACAACTTAAAATGGCCCCCTCAGGAAAAGGGAAGCGAGCTACCTCGGACAACTAGCTCGGGCATGAAGATGAAGAGAACGATGTGTACGTTACAATCCTCCAGAGTAGGCGTGACGCTAATGGAGTGGGATGAGTCCCAGGTCACGTGCCAGGGAGAGGAACAAGCCTCAGAGCACGTGCCGAAGCCCATGCCAGATGTTGTACATGTGGGCCTTGATCCGAAAGGGCGCAGGTGGACTCAAAAGCTCGCCGATCACCTCGCGCGCAAGCATTTAGTAGCGCAGCGCTTGGTGACAAACATCTCGCAGTTAAGATAAAGGCTGCCGCGACACACGCTGCGCCTACTGAAGTGGGCATAACGATTTAGTTTAAGTGAGACAATCATTGTACAAGTGAGTGTATAACCTAAGAAAGTGAAATTACTCTCATCAATGTCTCAATTATGAGTATTAAACATGTAACCCCCGACCCATGAGTGAAAAAAAGGAAGAAGGAAAAATGAAAAAGGGGGCAATTTTTTTGGGCTATTATGGCTTTTACTTGTGATTATTGCTATCACTTTGTGGAAGGAAAAAATACTTAATGCCACCATATGGAATTTTGTTTTAAATTTCCTTATTTTTGTTATATCTTTGGTTTTATTTTTTAACTTGCTTTTTTATATTTTACTTTATTTTAATATTTACTTTATATTATATTTTATTTTTTTAATCAAAAAATATTTTCATTGATTCAAACTATCAATACAATAGAAACATAGAATCAAAATCATTAAAAATCATAAATAATGAAACAACATCTAAGTTAATAACATAATGAAATGAATCAAAGTCTATATATTTGACATTCACTTAATCTAATTTAAGATTGCGATTTTAGTTTCTTTTTAAAATATAGTGCTTATTGGTTTTTTTATATTTCAATTTACCATCTAAACTGGTATTAGACAGGATATATAGTAGTGTTTAAATTGATTCAAGTAATATAGTTTCATATTTCTTTATTTTAATTTTAACTTTTGATTTTATTTAATTTAAATCAATATTCAAATTTCCTTACTTTAATTATTTTATAAAATTTCATTTCAAAAAATATATTCCAAACTGAAATAAGAGAA